>CAHIKZ030001619.1:560000-610000 GCA_903632075.3 Acanthosepion pharaonis | reverse complement strand
TATATATATATATATATATATATATATAATATTTTTGAAAATTCGTATGGATAATTTATAAAGAAACTCATAGATCCAGAGAGAGCTCAATGTAATAACAGAGCAAAATTTAATTATTTTCAAGCCATATCTCAAGTTCTCCCTTTTTTCTCTCTCTCTCTCTTATTCTCTTTCTTTCTTTTTCCTTTGCCCTCTTTGTCTCTTTTCTCTATTCCCTGCCCACATCCGTTAAAAATAGGTCAACATGTCTGCTTCCATCCCTACGACTTTGCATATATCTCTTTAAACTGACTTATATCTATCACTTTCTCCCTCTCTTCTCTTTCCCCAGTTCTCTTCCCCGTTTTAAATATCCCTCTTCTACTCCCTCCATTTTCTTCCACAACCTTTTTCCCTCTTCACCCAATTTTGAATTTACATATTTAAGCATAATTTATGCTTAGATAAATGTTTTCTGTCTGTTTAATTTTTTTTGTGGGTGGGGGAAATGTTTGGTCTGATGAGTTTAAAACCGATATATAGGTTTTAATGAAATAAAATATTACGATGAACTTTTAAAGTCTCCGTTTTCATAATTATATATATTTATCTCTACATATTAACATATTTTTCAATATCTGTCTATATCTCTGAGATGAGGTATTATGATTACTTGCATTATTTACATTATTTGGACTGTTATCCTCATCTTCATTTCCATATTCACAACGTTTCGGCCGTTGTACGCTCCGGCCTTTATGTCTATGTCTCTCTATATATCTGTCTATATCTCTGAGATAAGGTATTATGATTACTTGCATTATTTACATTATTCGGACTGTTATCCTCATCTTCATTGCCATATTCACAGCGTTCCGGCTTTGTTGGATGCTCCGGCCTTCTTCAGATGATTGAAATTTCGAGCCGAATCCTTTATTTCATCCACCGGGGTAGATTTTTCTAGTTCTACGTGCCATGCCTCCACTTCCGGATGTGTCAGTTATTTCCCTTTAACTCAATTCTCCAAGTCTGGTATTGAAATCACGTTTCTTTTGGGCTTATATTTTTTGTTTATACATTATTTTCATAGATACAAATATTTAAGTAAATGCTCTGTTTATAATAAACAGTATTAAACAACATTTACCTGCCTGAATGTCCGAGAAATCTAACCGGTAAATGTTGTTAATACTGTTTATTATAAACAGAGCATTTACTTAAATATTTGTATCTATAAAAAAAATGTATAAACATAAAAATGTCTTAAAATAATTATCGGACTTTGTCCATTTCATAATGTGACGTCATTTGTTTACATTTGATACGCCATGAGCAGATATGAATGTACGTGAGAGATTCATGGAAGATTGAAGTTTAAAAACAGTAAATTTTGACCTTGCTAGCCGAACGCTGCTTCGTAGCCAAATCAGTAAAGGCACATCAATCTAAATGACGTTTCCGTATAGGATACAGGTTCGAATCCTGTCGGAGGACGAATATTTTCTGTGCAAATTTCTCAGACATTCAGGCCTGTAAATGTCGTTTAATACTGTTTATTATAAACAGAGCATTTACTTAAATATTTGTATCTATAAAAAATGTGTATAAACATAAAAATGCCTTAAAATAATCGTCCTTTTTGTCCATTTCATTATATATATATATATATATTGCATTATTGGCAAAGATCATTATTCAAAAATATATTTATTAAATATAACCGACAATGAATATCTATTATTTTGATCATGAGCCATTCTTAATTTTATAAAAAGTTTAACTTTAATTTCGGGAAAAAATAAAAAACAGAAATTATTCAACATTTGGATATTTTTATTAGGCTGTTCCTTGATCTAAGCGTTCGGCTTTTGATGGTGAATGTCGTTATTTAAATATCCCAAAAACCACTCTGAAGATGGCTCATGTGAGCCAAAAGCTTAGATCAAAGGAGAGGAGAATAAAAAATATCCAAATTTTGGTCCTTTTTTTTATTTTCTTTCTGAAATTAAAACAACTCTCCAAAGTTTCGAACGGCTTTTTTATCAAACATGATAGACATTCATTAATTGTTATATTTAATTAATATATATATATATATATATATATATATATATATATATATATATATATATATATATATATATATATATATATATATATATATATATATATATATATATATATATATATATATATATATATATATATATATATATATATATATATATATACATATATACATATACATATATACATATACATATATATATATATATATATATATATATATATATATATATATATATATATATATATATATACAAAGTATAGATTGGTGTATACAAATAAAATTCCAATAACCAAAATACTATTCTTAAAAATTATTTAAATATAATTTATTCTAAAATTATAACATAAATATGTTATAAAATCACTACAAAAATAGCCATTTTGTTTCATCACTTCTGTTGTCTTACCAAGTGATAGTGTTGAATATATATATATATATATATATATATAGAGAGAGAGAGAGAGAGAGTTGGATTGATGTGAGTTTGTGACTCTGGGTTTCACGCTTTTGCGATCGTCAGAGAAACTGATTAATTTTTAAGAATTTGTGATTTATGTAGGGTTGCGTTAATTGGTGTTTTTTATGGAAGTGGGAGGAAAAATTGTCGTCGTGACGCCACTCATACTTATGCAGACATAGATGCACGCCCGTACACCCACTGATGTGCACAGACACACATACACACGCGCATCAATCCAACTAAATATGTTAGCTCTATCTCTGATTTTGAGCGCTTTCACTAAGTACCACGCATATAATATATAAATAATATATACAACATATTGCGCACACACACACACATATATATATATTTATATTTATATGCATACACTATTCATATATATATATATATATATATATATATATATATATATGAAAATATATATCCCCGATGCGATGAGAACGAAAGTAATATATAAATTACAACGTTCACAGCATTAATGCACTGAAACAAAGTTGCATCTTTTAGTGAGTAAAATAGTTTTGTCTATATGATAAAATTATATATATATATTTATATATAAGCAAATATATGGATATAGATCCGACAGTATGAAGAAAAATATACGGAAAAACAAACAAATATCCTAATATAAGAACGGAAAGGATTTCTTAACGAACTGTTTATATGAGAAAATCGTTCAATCGAGCTTATCTAATATTTTGAAATCATCTTCGAATACATTTTCACAACATCGCCCACGTGACGACGACGTGATCATATTAAAAAGGAACGCTGATCTTATAAAAATGTCAGTTATCTGTTTGGATTAGTCGTGCTCTTATGTCCATCGTCTTTTTTCATGTTGAATTGAGTATAGTCTAATGTTAATTATGTTTTATGAATGTGTCCTGAAGATGGTCTATTAGACCGAAACGTCCGACGTTGACATTATATTAACATTAAAACAGCATAATTGCATATTAGGATTTTTGTTTGTTTTTCCGTATATTTTTCTTCATACATATACATATACATATATATATATATATATATATATATATATATATATATATATATATATATATATATATATATATTATTAGGTAGATACATAGGCAATAACTCCAAAGATTCGCTAAAAAAGAGCATGATGAAAAATTCCCCAAACTTAATAAAAAACAGTTTTTTCGTCAAAATATTTGTTAGTATAAAGTAGAAAGACGAAAGGATTTTTTTTATTATTAAATTATACTTTTAGATTCTCTTTAGAACGTTCGATATTTTTGTTAAAAATGTTTTTGCGTCTTGCGTCAGCTAGCGACTGTAAATTAGTATGACAATTCTGAGCGACTTTATTGCAATGAAAAAAAAAACATTGATTTAGGAATTCGTTCAAAAATTTGAAAATTGTCAGATTTCAATGAAACTTTCAGAAATTATTCAAAAATGAATGAAATTATTTTAGAAATGTTTCTTTTTTTTTTTTTTTTTTTAAGAAAATCTTGATAAAAATATATTTTCTTACATCTATTTCCTCCCATGAAATTTCGAGAAATTCATTTCTGCAGGGCATAATGGTTATATTTGTTATTGGGACAAGTCCTTGGAGAATTAAAATCATGATTTTTTTTTTTTGCTCGAACGGGATCCCAATTTACAGAAAATCTGCTCTGAATCATAAAGAATATATTAGAACAAAGTCATTATTTACTTAGAAAAGATTTTAATTGCTTTTATGAATAAGATATATTATGGACATCGTTGTCTTAAGAAAAATATTCAATGAATAATGAATTCTTACAAGAATTGTTTTCACTTTTTAAAATTTAAATTATAATAATGTATCGAGTTTTAAATCTTTTAAAATTTCGTATTAATGTTTCACGGTTACCTGAAATTGTTATTAAATAAAAAAATTATATTTGTTTGTTTTGTTTTTTTTACGGTATATCAACCTTAATGGGTTTATTTAATGCCGACAAAAAATTATTGCTGGTAATATTTTTTTTAAAAAAATATATTCCTGGTAATATATATATATATATATATATATATATATAAGTTGGTTGCAAAAATAATGACGTAATAATGTCGTTTTTGACGTATTTTTTAACGTAAAAAAACGACATTATTACGTCATCATTTTTGCAACAACCTAATATATATTTAAGACATTTTTATGTTTATACATTCTTTTTATAGATAAAATATTTACGTAAAAATCTGTTTATGATAAATTCATTTACCGGCCTGAATGTCCGAGAAATTTTCGCAGGATTAGAACCTGTATCGTATACGGAACCGTCATTTAGCTTGACGTGCCTTTACCGATTTGGCCACAGAGGAGCGTTCGGTTAGCAAGTTCGATTTTACTGCATTTGAACTTCAGTCTTCTATGAATCTCTCACGTACATTTATGTCTGCTCATGGCGTATCAAATGTAAACAAATGACGTCACACATTATGTAAAGGCACGTCAAGCTAAATGACGGTCCTGTATAGGATACAGGTTCGAATCCTCTCGGAGGACGAATATTTTCTGTGAAAATTTCTCGGACATTCAGGCCTGTAAATGTTGTATACTACTGTTTATTATAAACAGAGCATTTACTTAGATATTTGTATCTATAAAAAGAATGTATAGACATAAAAATGTCTTAAAATGATTGTCGGACTTTGTCCATTTCATATATATATATATATATATATATATATATATAAAAATTCTCAAGAGGATAGAATCCAGGTAGAATTAAATGTCCAGGACAGAGTAAGAATATAATATAAAAGGCTTAAACACTAATATTCCATGGTTATAATTTACGATTCCAATGTAATAAATTATAATCATAGAATATTAGTATTTGTGTCTTATATATATATATATATATATATATATATATATTGAAATATATTGCTGGTAAAAAATTTTTACAACTATTTCTGCTATTAAAACCTACTTTTACACTTTCATAATGTTTTAACCCCAGTTTGGTGGTTAACTATTTTTCCCATAGTTGGGACCCTAACAGGTGCCACCACTCCGGGTCAGGGTGGACTTGGGAACACCAGTAATTAAGAAGTGATTCCACGCTTGTCAAAACCTTCTGATCAGATTCCTTGCTGTCGGACGTAGTTTATCGTCTTACACAGGACGCAACTATATTTACTAATCACCAATATTCTATTTAACGACCACCAATATTTTAAAATGAATTTTGAATTTTTTGTATGTGTCTAAACGTGCCGATTTTTGTAAATACGGATGACCATACATAACATTATCAGAAAACAAGATCAATAACTATCGTAAAATTCAAGCTAAAGTACCTAAAATTCAATAAAAGATTATTTTCCTAAATTTTAAAGAATATTGGGTAGTTAAAAATTCTAAAAATGTAAAAAGGCGCTCACGTTATATTCCTCAAGTAATTTTTACAGATAAATGCACTGTAGAACAAAATTAGTTAAACTTCCATCTATCAGTCAAGCTGTCAACAAGTGAACACCGTAATTAAACAGCTACCACCGTGTTAAAAATGCATTCCTGTGATATTTGAAACTTAAAGTAATATTTTGTTAAGACCTGATTAATAATAATTTAAATGTGCTAAAATTCTACAACTAAAGTTTCAGAAAAGTATATTTTATTTTTGAAAGATTTTTAAGAGAATTACACCACGTTGACAGATGGATAAGAAATAGCTATTTTAGCAATTTCAATCTAAAACTCCTTCCAGTCAATTTAAATTAGTTTTGAAATACAGCAAAGTATTTTGCTTATTGGAAATATTAAATTTAATCTCTCGGCTTAAAATTATAACTAAAAAGCTTCAAGAAAGACTTTTCATTTTTAAATTCATTTTAAAACTTTTGTACGGCGTTTCTCTTGTGGTAAAGAAAATATTAAAAGTGATAGCCCCTTTTCGTGATTAATATACGAAAAAAATATATAAGTTAAGGTATATCAAAGTGAACAGAATGTCTGGCTGTAAAGTGATCGATATTTCACAAGAGCAATAGTTATTGAATCAGATATAATAACGTTAAAGAATTATCGATGTCAAGACTGGGTTTCGTCATTTTCTCATTCATTGGAATTTCGAATAATGGATTCATTTTTATGATAAGAGACTTACAAAAAAATTTCAATCAACTTTATCGGTTACTTAAAACCTCCTCCATCTTTCATTCATCTATCTATCTATCTATCTATCTGTCTATCTATCTATCTATCTATGTATCTATTTCAGTCTGCTCATACCTATCTATCTATTTATGTCTGTTCATATATATCGATCTATATCTATCTATGACAGTTCATATCTATCTATGTCTATCATATCTATCTATGTATTATGTAACGATCTGTCAGTCTGTTCATATCTATTTATCTACCTATCTATCTATATCTGTTCATATCTATCTATCTATCTATCTATCTATCTATCTATCTATCTATCTATCTATCTGTCTGTCTATCTGTCTGTCTATCTATCTATACCTGTTCATATGCATCTATCTCAGTCTTTTCATATCTATGTTTGTATATGTGCATCTACCTAATTCTGTCCATATATCCCGGTATGTTCATATCAAACTCTCTCTCTCTCTCTCTCTCCCTCTGTCTGTCTGACTGTCTCTCTCTTTCTTTCTCTATCTGTCTGTCTATCTGTCTATCTATCTATGTATCCCATCTCTGTATGTGTTTGTCAGTCTGTATCTATCTATCTATCTATCTATCTATCTATCTATCTATCTATCTATCTATCTATCTTCATATATATCTATCTCTATTTATCTATCTATGACTGTTTATAGCTACCTATATCTATTCTTATCTATCTACGTATTATATAACTATGTCAGTCTCTTCATATCTATCTATCTATCTATCTATCTATCTATCTATCCATCTATCTATCTATCTATTTCATTCTTATCCTTATCTATCTATCTATCTATCTATCTATCTATCTATCTATCTGTCTGCGTTCGTATATGTGCATCTACCCAATTCTGTACATATATATCCCGGTATGTTGATATCAAACTCTCTCTCTCTCTCTCTCTCTTTCTGCCCTCTATCTACTTCTCCCCCTCTATCCCCTCTCTCTCGCTCTCTTTCTATATATCTGTCTATCTATGTGTGCATGTGTTTGTCAGTCTGTATTTATCTATCTCAATCTGTTCATATCTATCTATCTATCTATCTATCTATCTATCTATCTATCTATCTATCTCAGTCGGTTCTTTATCTATCCATCTTAGTCTGTTCATATATCTCAAATCGTTCTATCTATCTATCTATCTATCTCAGTCTGTTCATATCTATCTATCTATCTATCTATCTATCTATCTATCTATCCCGTGCCATATCTATCTATCTATCTATCTATCTATCTATCTATCTATCTATCTATCTATCTCAGTCTATTCATATCTATCTATGTATCTATCTATCTATCTATCTCAGTCGGTTCTTTATCTATCCATCTTAGTCTGTTCATATATCTCAAATCGTTCTATCTATCTATCTATCTATCTCAGTCTGTTTATATCTCTATCTATCTATCTATCTATCTATCTATCTATCTATCCCATTTCCATATCTATCTATCTATCTATCTATCTATCTATCTATCTATCTATCTATCTATCTATCTCAGTCTATTCATATCTATCTATGTATCCATCTATCTATCTATCTCAGTCGGTTCTTTATCTATCCATCTTAGTCTGTTCATATATCTCAAATCGTTCTATCTATCTATCTATCTATCTATCTATCTATCTATCTATCTCAGCCTGTCCATTATCTATCTATTTCAGTCTGTTCATCTATCTATCTATCTATCTATCTATCTATCTATCTATCTATCTATCTCAATGGGTTCATTATCTATCTATCTATCTATCTATCTATCTATCTATCTATCTATCTATCTCATTTCTTTACCCGCTCATTCTGAAACTGCTTCTCTATTTTTTTATCCGCACCCAAATAATAGTTAATCTCAGTCCAACGAGAGCGCTCTGAGAAAGAAAGAGAAAAGTCGAAAAGGCAAATGGGGCTGAGGCGTCTCGGTTGTTTCAGAGCCGATCTTAAGAGAATGGAAATTAAAGAAAATCCCCCTAAAATAACCCTCATCAGTTGGACAACGCCGAATTGGACCAGAAATAATCTGACTGGCGGATAGGAAAGTAAAATGAAAACGAGGCAAAACGCGACGTCATTCGTACGTGCCGATTTGACTTCATGCTTCAACCCGCAGTGCTTCCTAATTAATTATGGAAGCGACACGAGGAGACGAGGCGTTAGTAGGGATTAAAAATTCGGGACCCAGTTTCACGACCGGCGGGGAAGGGATTTGAATTCGAATACGAAAGAAAGCAATGGTAATGGGGAATTCGCTATAGCGTGTGTCTGTGACAATGACGAGCGACACTGTGTCCAGGGCGAATGACAATCATCGCAAGATCAAATGTTTAGAATGACACAGTCCTTCTTAATGACAATTAACGAGTAGAACGTTTAAAACCTTACAAATGGATTCAGTCACATATATGGACAGTCCTTCAAGCTTTTTCTTTTTGTACCTTGCTATTTTAACTTTCTTTTCTCTTACACACTATTTTCTAATTTGTTTTTCCTTATAAATAGGTAATATTTCTCACTAACGATCCCTTTTTTGTTAGGAGGAAGGGAGGCTTTCTTGATTTCTCTTCCTCCCCCCTTTCCGTCTTTGTTTTTTCTTTGCATATGAGATCATCTCTTTTTATCTATCTTTCTTTTCCTTTCTTTCTTTTCGCCTCTTCTCTTTTTCTACCCGTCTTTCATTTCACCTCTTCTGTCTTTCTTCCCTTCTTTCTTTTCGACTCTTCTCTCTTTCTTCCCGTTTTTCTTTTCGCCTCTTCTCTCTCTCTCTCCTTCTTTCTTTTCGACTCTTCTCTCTTTCTTCCCTTCTTTCTTTTCGCCTCTTCTCTCTTTCTCTCCTTCTTTCTTTTCGTCTCTTCTCTCTTTCTTCCCTTCTTTCTTTTCGCCTCTTCTCTCTTTCTCTCCTTCTTTCTTTTCGTCTCTTCTCTCTTTCTTCCCTTCTTTCTTTTCGCCTCTTCTCTCTTTCTCTCCTTCTTTCTTTTCGTCTCTTCTCTCTTTCTTCCCTTCTTTCTTTTCGCCTCTTCTCTCTTTCTTCCCTTCTTTCTTTTCACCTCTTCTCTCTTTACCCTCTGCTTTCTTTTTGCTTCTTATCTCTTTCTCCTCTTCTTTCTTTTCGCCCCTTCTCTCTTTCTTCTTTCTTCTCTTCTTTCTTTTCCCCTCTTCTCTTTTTCTGTCTCTTTCTCATAACAGCCCTTCTCTCCTTTTCTTTTTTACTTTCCTTCTATTTTTTCTTATGTAGATATCGTCAAAGAAAAACGATATCTAATTTTGAGAATGCATTCTTTGAAATGAAATGTCGCCCTTGAAGCTTTAATTTTAGTTTTAATTTCAAGCTAATAGATTAAATTTAATATTTCCAATATACTTTGCTGTATTTCAAACTGAATTTCAATTGATTGGAATCATTTTACACTATTTCCATTGTTTGGTCTGTTGTCTTCAGCTTTGTTGCCATATTCACGACATTTCGGCTGTTGTACACTCTGGCCTTCTTCAGGATATATCTCAATTTCAGAGATGAGGTATTGCAATTATTTACACTATTTCCATTGTTTGGTCTGTTGTCTTCAGCTTTGTTGCCATATTCACGACATTTCGGCTGTTGTACACTCTGGCCTTCTTCAGGATATATCTCAATTTCTGAGATGAGGTATTGTAATTATTTACACTATTTCCATTGTTCGGTCTGTTGTCTTCAGCTTTGTTGCCATATTCACGACATTTCGGCTGTTGTACACTCTGGCCTTCTTCAGGATATATCTCAATTTCTGAGATGAGGTATTGTAATTATTTACACTATTTCCATTGTTCGGTCTGTTGTCTTCAGCTTTGTTGCCATATTCACGACATTTCGGCCATTGTATGCTCCGGTCTTCTTCTTTATCTCAGAAATATAGACAGCTATGGATTGGAATGATTTTTGTTTTATTACCAGTAAAAACGCTAGAATCATCTATATTGACAAGCAATTCTTTTGATTAAGAAATAATTAAAATATAAATTATAAGTTTTTTAAAGTTTATTTGATGAATATTCTTCTTTTATATGCATTGTATCTTCAGTACGTAGGCTATCATGGCTCTCCACAATTTCCACTCCTTTGTAGCGCCTAATAAATTTTGTCTATTTATTAGAACTCCTAAAGTTTGCCCCGACATCCATTTGCACAAGCTCTCTAGGTAGATTACGCGTTCTTTTCCCATGTCCTTCTTGTCTTCAGCCTGTTTTGTGAATATCAAATTCTCCAAGCCGTCTTTCCTCATTATGTGCCTTAGAAATTTCAACTGTCTCTTTGAGAAAGATTAGCTGAAAATAAAGTTTAATTAATCTGATTTGAAAAATATGACTTACTTTAATTTTTAAATATTGCATAAAAAACTGTTATAATAATTTGATGAATGCCTTTTTTCTATAATTTTTTTTAATTACACAGAAATTTTAAAAATTTAAGAAAATATTCTAAGTATTTTAATATTTTATTGAATTTTAAGTACTTTGGATTCATAATCTAACTTGTTGAAGAACTGTTAACTAATTACATAATTGCACAGATAATATCGCATATGAACATCCGTATTTACAAAATCGGCACGTTTATACACAAAAAAAATTCAAAATTCTATTTAAAATATTGGGGTTGTTGAATTGTAGTAAGTTTTCTATTTACGATTAGTAAATACAGACTTATCTTTAATAAAAATGTCATTTTCCGCTACGAATTAATCGATTGTTCGATCGCTAATCCTGTGACTCGTCCAGGGCGTAGGGGACACTACATGTACTGCAGCCGCGGAAGAAGTGTTGTTTTGGGGGCAGAATAGCCTGACCAAGCCAAAACCTCTCCAGGACGGTTTTGAATTCAAAGTTACATTCTCCTAGACCGGTTGCCACGCAAGGCTACAGAACCCTATATGTCCTGCTATTTACCCATAGCTGGGGGGAGAAGAGGATTCATACCTTTCCCAAGGGTATTAGCACGTAAGTGAATATAATGGATTCGACTGGAATTCGAACTCGGCTCTCCGATTCCTCAATCCGAGTCCCTATCCATTATTCCTCCTCCTTAGAATTTAAAATACAGAATTTAAAAGATTTAAAAGTTTGTAAATAGAAAAGTACTGCTTCTCGAGGCTCAAAACAATTTTGGAGGCTATTTTGATCTACACGTGCGTACACACGCGCGCCCACACAATGGGAGAGAGACAACTTACAGCCGCTGACTAAAGCCTTGTCCACGCACACAATAGAAGGGATTAACTAGCAACTGTCTACTAAGTCTTTGTCTACGAACTCACAAACACGTTAGGCCGATCTTCATAAAGTAAGTCTGTCCACACATCTCAAACAAAACTACGAACATTTGATTGCTTTATAAAATAAATTTAACTGCAAGGAAAATTGAACATTTTATTGTTATTGTATATTTCTAAAAAGAATATATAAATTTTATTTCAACTGACATCTTACTTTTCCTTCAGAAAATAACCTTTTATATGTTTCATTTAAAAGATGTGTTGTTTTTGCTGTCGTCCATTGTTTGGATTCCCGAACTGTGATAACAAAAAAAAAAAAAAAAAAAAAAAATCGGCAGTCCGGATTTTAGCAAGATCTGTAAAATATAATTTAAAAATCAGAAAATCCTTTGGTTTTTCTTCATAATAATTGCATAAAAATTCTGACGAGAAAACTTTGTTTTTATTAAGTTTGGGGCACTTTTTTGTCATGGTATGCTACTTTTTTAGCGAATCAGTGGAGGTACCTACTTTTATATAGATTTATTTATATGAAGATATTTATTGTAATTGGCTCATGAATAAATTTCTTTTACTGACCGATTTTCAGTCGAATTATATGTCTTTAATATTTCTGCTCGAAGGAAATATGCCTTTAAATTGGCTGTATTCGGTTATTTGCTAAATATGACAAGAAACTGCGATAAGAAAAAAACAGGCAGAATCAATCTGCCGATTTTATGGAAAGTTGAATAAATGCTTATTGTTGTCAATTCTTTCTCAAGACCTGTCTAGCGACGGGGGTAATTATCAAATACCTGACAAGTTATGTAACAGCTGTACGCAAGGACAAAATATAACGAGGAGATAGGGAAAGGCGGGAAAAACCAAACGAAGCAGACGACATATTAGAAAGCAAACGGCGCGTTTGGCTGGGTTTGACGTGTCGTTAGCCGATGAAGACGCGGGGACATTTTAGAATGGCTATCATTTCTCTAAGCTGTTGGCAAATTGCTTTCTTGATCGCTGGTGTTTGGACAATTCCATCATCGTGTTTTCAAGGCAATGATGGTAGGCAGGGTTGAGAGGAAACTCGATTTTCCTTTCTGGTTCCCAGTTTCGATATTCGAATGAAGGAAGGAGAAAGGAGATTGAAAGAGTTGAAGAAGGATAGAAAAGTTACTCGTTAAGTAAAAAAAAATCACAGCAATACTTCTACAATTCTGCATTTAGATTAATTATATTTTAGGCATTATTAATGTGGAAATTTTATGTCTATAATGAACTCACTATAACTAAAAAAAATATATCAAAGATAACAATGAAAGAAGTGATGTATTAGCAATCCTTTATTTATTGGTGCCGAGCAATATTTTCTGTTACCATAACACCTGAAAATTTCATTATTAAGAACTCGATACCAAGTTGCGTGACTGATAAACAAATTCATCATACTGTGTTTTATATATTTATATACCAAGTGTAATAGCAAAATTATCCAAATCGTGTAAAAGCAGAATTGTCCATTTGTTAGATTAAGCTCTGAACCGTTGTATCTTAGAAACGAATAAAGATATCTTACTGGAATTTCTTAGGCTTTGTATCGGCTGAACTAACAGTAAAATATTTGTATTATATATACATACGAACACATATATATATATATATATATATATATATATATATCATTCGCAGACAATACTGTTTCGCAGCTCCTCGGTGCGACTAGACATTCGAATGCTTCAAGCCAGGATTGAAACCCAACCGATTTGGTATCATTCAGATTTTCTACCACTGAGCTATCTTCATTTGACAGAGTTAAGCAGCTAAATCTAGCATATTGTTTTTACGAATGTAAACAAATGCCAATCAGCCATAGGGTTCAATTCATTTTACTGAAGAGTTTTGCATTAGCACAGGTGGCTGTTGTTTGTAGAATTAGCTTGTCACTCAACAGTGCTCAATTGAAATATATGTTTTTCAAGAGCTAAATTATGTCCTTCGCAGAAAGTACTGTTTCGCTATATCACAGCTCATCAGTGCGACTACATATCCAAATGCCTCAAGCCAGTATTGTGAAACCCTAAATCTAGCGTATTGTTTTTACAAATGTAAATAAATGCCAATCAGCTCTATTCATTTTACTGAAGACAATGTGATATGATGACCGTGTTTGTAAAATAAAACAATGGTCATTTTGTACACACTTTGTGTCCAGAATGGAAAACACTTGTACGAAAACAAGAAAAATTAAATAAAAAAAGCTTAATCGTAGCACCTTGTCAGTCGTCTTTAAGAATCATATATATATATATATATATATATATATATATATATATATATATATATATATATATATTAAATTTTTATATGTTCAAACTAGCCGAGTGCCACACAAAAGATTGCTGAAGTAGCTTTGAAATTACTTATATCTACGTGACAGCGTAGATATAAGTAAAAAAACTACTAAAAACTACCTCTTTTTTACGTACCCTGCCCCTTCAGGGAGTGACTGATCACGGTTCTCCACAGCTGTCTATCCTTTGTAGTCATAAGCAATGCTTATTCTCTTATTATCCCTGCCATGTCCTGTTCTGGCATCCATTTATACAAGGACGTTGATTAGAATACATCCTATTTCCATCCTCCCCTCGAGCCTTCAATGTGCCATGTGAGTGTCAAATTCTCCAAGCCCTCTTTTCTCATTCTGTGTCAAAGGAATTTGAATTGTCTCTTCTTGATTCTAAATAAAAGCCTTTTCTTCTCGCGTTGCTCACATGTTCTGTCAAGGGTATAAAACCTGCCTTAATAATAAGGACACACAGTGAGTATCAAACTCACTGTATAAGTACTGATTGGTGAGATTGGTTTCCTTAGTAGTCCGCGTTAAAGTGACCAGGTGTTTGTAAATAGTTTTACAGTTCATTCACTTTTTTTTTTTTTTCTGTTAATTTCTCGGACACTGTTTCTCAACGACTTTTTTTTTAACCATGGACAACTATTACGTTTTTTTAACCATGGACCACTTTTACTTCTTTTTTTTTTAACCATGGACCACTTTTACTTCTTTCTTTTTTTAACCATGGACCACTTTTACTTTTTTTTTTTAACCATGGACCAATTTTACTTTTTTTTTTAACCATGGACCACTTTTACTTTTTTTTTAACCATGGACCACTTTTACTTTTTTTTTTTAAACCATGGACAACTTTTTTCTTTTTTTTTTTTTATGGACTTCCATAACTATTCGATGAAAAAAACATATTTTATGATTTACAAAATAGATAAGTTTAGGAATTTTATTTTAGAAATAGTATATATATATATATATATATATATATATATATATATATATATATATATATATATATATATATATATATATGCTTTATATTAGGAGTAAACCTAATTTAATGAAAAATAAACTTGTATTTAACAACTAAATTCTATGGAACATTTACGTACACTAATAAAAAAATAACTCCTAATAAACCATTTTAAAATATGTACGGAATTAATAAATTTTTTTAAAAGTACAGATTTATTCAATGAGATCCTTGTGGTTGATGTTGCTATGCGAACTTTTTTTATATTCGACTCCATCAATGTGAATGATAGTCGAAGTTCACCCCTTTTCATAATGTCGTGTTTATTACTTTATTAATTAATTTATATTCATATTTTATTTTATTAATATTTAAAAATAATATCATTATTTATTATTAATATATTAAATTGTCAAGTTTATCTTTGTGTTTTTTTTTTTATCTGGGAATTCTAGGACAGCGTTTCTTAACCATTTTTTATACATGGACCACTTTTACTCTTATTTTTTTAAGGAGGACCCCCATAACCATTCGATAAAAAAGCATATTTCATGATTAACAAATAAATTCTATGGATCATTTATGTACTTGTAAAATAACTACTAATAAACCATTTTAAAATGTATTAGCAATAAATAAATTATAAAAAGTGGAGATTTATTAAATGAGATCCTTGTTGTTGATGCTGCGCTGTGAGTTTTTTTATTATATTTGGTTCTATCAATGTCAATGGTTAGTCGAAGTTCGCCCCTTTTAACAATGTCGAGTGTTATTAATTAATTTATATTAATATTTTATTTTATTAATATTTAAAAATCATAGTATTATTTATTATTAATATATTAAAGTAATTCATATAATAATTTATAATCTTTATATAATTTTCCTTTATATATATATTTCCTTTTTTTTCTTTTTTTCTTTTCTCCTTTTTTTCCCATATCATTTCCGGTGAGTTGACCGGTTAAATAGGCCAATGTCTGATACTTACCCTCCCCTCCTCTTCAATATTAAGTATTGTAATAAAAATAGAAATAAAAATACATTTTAAAACTCTCCCTTCCCTCTCTAAATTCGACCATGTCTCTCACACTATCCCTCAACACCATCTATGTCATCTCATATAAGCTTAATACTGCCCTTCAAAAGTGTAAATTTTAAATTCATTTTTCCACCCTTGAAAGTGAAGTCTGAAGATCCAGAGAAAAATAAGATCTCTGGTGAAATAAATTATAACTAATGGAAACTTAAAGTGGTCTGTTTTTTTTTTTTTTTGGGGGCTTTAAATTAATATATATATATATATATATATATATATATATATATATACATATATATATAATCCTTCCTTTATATATTGTTCTCAGATTTTATTCAACTTTTACATTCAAAACATCCGGTAGAGTAAAAGGGACGCTAATTTACATCACTTGATCTTTTCTTCTAGTTTTAGAATTGTCTTTCTAATTTTTTTTTTTTTTTTGGGGGGGGGGTTAATATGACTCAAATCACTGTAGAAATTTCAATTCTCAATTGTAACAATCGTTCTAAAGTAGATATTTGATCTATGGTCCCCCAATTTGTTATTTACTTTTTTGTGTGTGTGGACCCCCAATAATGTTACATGGACTCCTAGTTGAGAAGCACTGTTCTAAGGGTTAATATTTCACAAGACAGCAAATTTTGGGGAGATAAAGTTCACTCATTTGAGAACAAAGATCAAAAAAATCCTTCCACATCAAAGAATATTTGAATCATTTTGTTTATTTTCGTTGTTGCTGTTGTTGTTGTTGTTACATTTATAGCAGAGGGACGTATCACACTTTTCAGACTCGATCAACATAATTTTCTTCTTCAGCCCATTTAACTTTGGAGATGTTATTGATGGAATATTCCATACCTACCTGTCACCCCTCCGGGATAATGCATTTTTCACGCATAATCACCTCTTAACCAATCAGCATCTTAGCTTCAGCAAACTAGGTTTTCCATTGGTTGAGACCTTAAAACTGTAGCAAGTTTGAGCAAAAATACTTTTTCCTGCGTACCGCTTTTGGAGCCGATTCTGAGACCAAAAACTCAATAAATAGAAGCGTTTCGATTCGGTTCAAACTGTCAGAATTTCAACCCTGGAGAGATGGTAAACAAATCCACGTTAGCCAAAACTTTGACCTAACTACACTTTCCACGCGCTAATTCTTCTGACTCGACAAACAGCACTTCGCTCTCTCAGGAACATTACTTACAACATACTAAAGAAAGTGAATTGACCCACTACTAAACAGTATTTGTAAATCTCGATCCAACATCAAAACAACAGCTAAAGGTACACAACTCTTACAAACTTTGAACAGTAACTTTAACAAACGCACACATACACACTAGTGACTGAACTCCCACAAAAGACATTTTGTAATACGATAAAACATCTTGTTTAATTTCATACACAAATCCTAACCACAATCCTACACACATTGAAAGTCAGCATAATCCTTCTACATATTTTAGTACAACTAGTCGCACTTGATCAGCAATATCTATCTTGATTGTGTATGTTCAATTGATATAAAATGAATGTTATTTGTTAAACCTTTAATCACGTTGTCCTCATTTTTGATTCCTCCTGAATGATTTTACCTTTCAATGTTCTTATTTTTATATTTGTTGTGGATGAATGTCTTTTGAACACCTACATTTCTAAGCCTTCTGATAACCTAACCTTCTGATATACAAAATACATTCGCCAATCTGCGACATTATAACGTTTGAATGTAGATCCAAAAATAAACATGTCAAATCAATATAAAAGGTGTAGTAAAAATAAAAAATGATCTGCTTAATGAATTGGAGATTCCAGTCTGAAGAATTTTGGTTATATTTGTAGATTGAACTGTTAAATTACAGCCAGGGAGATAAACTTTACAAAATACTGGACTACGGTAGGCATACATTTAGAAAGGTTTGCTAAAAGTTGTTCAGTTCTAAATATTCTTAAAATCTTCGGTCAGTAAAAGAGATTGAACTCACAATTTTCGATAAGACAATTTAGCGAATTTTGCTCTACAGCAGTCATCAACGATTGTAGCAATAACGATCTCATGCAACTGAATCAGTCAGCGTAAATGTCTGGTAGGAATGATACTAATGAAATTGAAGATCGGGTCCCGTTGTAAAACACTGCCTGAGTCTGATTGTAATGACTTGGTCGGTGACATTGACAAAATGAAAACTGCTTTTGGCTGGTGTTGTCCTTGATTGTAATCATGGCCGACAAATCATCCGCCGACAATGTGCGTAGTTAGAAAGGAAATACAATAAAATTCTTGTAGAATGTCATACCCTGAATCTGCAGATTATGTCGCCTGATTAGTGAAAACACCTTTGGACATATAAGGATACTTGTTGTCGCTTGGATGTCAGGCATGTTAATAAACCGCCTGCATGCGAATATAAAACGAATTGAACAATCAGAGAAAAATAAAAAGGGGCGTAAGACAAGGGTACGTCTTATCACCAGATTTAATTAAACTTGACAGCGAAACAATCCTCATAGAATTGTGGCAGACTGAGAAATAAAACCGTAGGAACCCATCGATAAGTAAAGGAAAGCGAAAGGAAAGGACTAACTGTTAATTCTAAAAAGACAATATCTATGATTGATAACAAGAGGATCATCCCAACATACCAGCAACGAATGTCAAAATGAAATAGAGAAATTTAACTATCTGGGAAGTATTTTAACAGACAATGGTAAAGGTGACACCGAAATCCGAAGTATAATTTTGCAAAGTCTAAGCAAATATTAAGAAACAGGAGCAAAAAAAAAACAGAATTCTGAACTGATATGTAGCAATCAATACTGGACAATATCCTTATATATACACTATTCGAATTACTGCGTGTCACACATTTTATTTTGTAAGAAAATTACGATTGATTTTAAATCATTTTTATAATTTATGGAGAAAAATGATGCATTTCAATGTTACTCAAAGAACTTGCCGATGTGACTGCCATCTTCTGGCTTTCTCCTTCTATATTTTGGATAGGAGTCATTTGCTTGTTCAAATTTAAATTTAATTTAAATCAAAGGGAAAATATATTCAGTGTTGGTCTGTGACCCACTCCCGGGAGACAACCCCCATCTTTGATCAAAATGATCTTGCCGATGTGACCTCCATCTTCTGAATTTCTCCTTCTATATTTTGGATAAAATTCATTCCCTTGTTCAGATTTAAATTTAATTTAAATCAAAGGGAAAAACATTTTCAGTGGTGACGGCACCGGGGAACCCTCTTTTATCAAAATAAAATATACATATCCAAGTACCCTGAGTAATGTAGCCTCAGAATATCTATGGTTATGGGGGTTTATCTCCAAAACCCTAGTAGGAGTTCGATAACAAACGAACAGACAGAGGCTACAAATTTATACAGGGATTGGTTAGTTGGAGTATTTTTTAAGTGGTATATCAACGTATATATTCTGATCATTTGTAATTATCTATACTAACAATACAGCAGTTTATGGGTACACCTCCAAAACCCTTGAAGACCAGAGTTTGGCACCTGATCTCTCCTCTGAACGAGCTTTAACAGCTCAGAAGTGGATGGAAGCTCACATTCATGTCTAGAGTGGACATCACTGTAATATAATTCCATCAATAAGAACTTTATTTTAATTTGATGAGGTCCTTTTGAAGGACAAATCATATTACATAAGATTTTTTTTAATTCTGTATACAGTTACCCACTACTAGTCCGATATATAGATTTTATATATCACATTTCTCACAAACTACAGATTAGTATCCTCATCTTGCTTGTTAGAGTCACAACATTTCAGCTATTTTTGAGATGAGGAATTATTATTATTATTATTATTATTATACACTGATTTTTTTACATGAGTATCCTCATCTTAGTTGTTATAGTCACAACATTTCAGCTATTTTTGAGATGAGGAATTATTATTATTATACACTGATTTATTTAGATGAGTATCCTCATCTTAGTTGTTATATCACAACATTTCAGTTTTTTGAGAATTATTATTTCATACACTGATTTATTTAGATGAGTATCCTTATTTAGTTGTTATACACTGATTTTTTTGAGATGAGGAATTATCCTCATCTTATTTATTTATAGTCATCCTCATCTTAGTTGTTATAGTCAGCTTTTTTTTGAGATGAGGAATTATTATTATTATACACTGATTTATTTAGATGAGTATCCTCATCTTAGTTGTTATAGTCACAACATTTCAGCTATTTTTGAGATGAGTAATTATTATTTTATTTATGAGTACTGATTTTCACCTAGATGAGATGATCCTCATTATTATACACTGATTTATTTAGTTATCCTCATCTTAGTTGTTATAACAACTTTTCAGCTATTTTTGAGATGAGGAATTATTATTATTATACACTGATTTATTTAGATGAGTATCCTCATCTTAGTTGTTATAGTCACAACATTTCAGCTATTTTTGAGATGAGGAATTATTATTATTATACACTGATTTATTTAGATGAGTATCCTCATCTTAGTTGTTATAGTCACAACATTTCAGCTATTTTTGAGATGAGGAATTATTATTATTATACACTGATTTATTTAGATGAGTATCCTCATCTTAGTTGTTATAGTCACAACATTTCAGCTTTTTTTGAGATGAGTAATTATTATTATTATACACTGATTTATTTAGATGAGTATCCTCATCTTAGTTCTTATAGTCACAACATTTCAGCTATTTTTGAGATGAGGAATTATTATTATTATTATTATTATACACTGATTTAGATTAGCAGTATATGGTTGCTCCTCTAAAACATAGATAACTAGAGCTTAGCCCCTGATCTCTCCTCTGATCGAGCTTTAACAGCTCAGAGGGGTAGGGGATTGCCTGGTTATATTCACTGCGTCGAAAACTAAACTAATGATGTACCCCCATCACCGAGCGGACCCTGAATTCTCCCCGATCATGATGAACGGGTGCCCTCACGGGGAGGCCCCACCCCTTGATCGCCTCTCGAAACTCAAACTAAACCCAGACCTCAAATGGAACTTATATATACGAACCATCGCTAAAGATGCAAGTAAAATGCTCGGTTCATTGTACCGCTCCAGTAAGTACCTGACTCCTCCTGCTCTCCTCTACAGATCAGGTCGAAAATAGAATATTGCTACCATATATCAGCAGGATCTGCCCAATCGTCACTTCCCACTGTCGATAGAGAGTCCAAGGGCGTTTCCGAGTGATTCATTTTTCCACCCTACAAACACGTTGCCACAGACGAAACGTTGCAAGCCCTTCGTTGCTCTGTCGCTATTTCCATGGAAAGTGTTCAGGAGGGTTACATTCCTTAGTTCCATCAGTTCTAACCTTCACGGATAAGAGCCGCCATGCCACGCACATTGTAACGAGCCACAATTCGTATTTCATTCGTAAGATCTACGAGTGTAGGCTGAAAAGATCATAGGCTGACTATGAAAGAGTGACGGTTAGAGCTGTGAAATATTGCATGAAATAATTTCAACTGCAGTGTTTCTGTCCAGATACAAGGGTGGGCTGAAGGGTTCATAGGTTGACTATGAAGGAGTGATGCCAGAGCTGTGACATCTTGCATGCATTCATTTCAACACTTCTTATCATTAACTGCATTGTTTCTTTCCAGGTACGAGGATGGGCTGAAAAGTTCATAGGCTGACAATGAAGAAGTGATGCTAGAACTATGAAATCTTGCATGTATTAATTTCAACTCTTCTTGCATGCATTAATAACTTTATCAATATTGTTTCTTTCCAGGTACGAGGGAGGGCTGAAAAGTTCATAGGCTGAAAATGAAGGAGTGATGCTAGAACTATGAAATCTTGCATGTATTAATTTCAACACTTCTTATCAATAACTGCATTGTTTCTTTCCAGGTACGAGGGAGGGCTGAAAAGTTCATAGGCTGAAAATGAAGGAGTGATACTAGAACTATGAAATCTTGCATGTATTAATTTCAACTCTTCTTATTAATAACTGCATTGTTTCTTTCCAGGTACGAGGGAGGGCTGAAAAGTTCATAGGCTGACAATGAAGGAGTGATGCTAGAACTATGAAATCTTGCATGTATTAATTTCAACACTTCTTATTAATAACTGCATTGTTTCTTTCCAGGTACGAGGGAGGGCTGAAAAGTTCATAGGCTGACAATGAAGGAGTGATGCTAGAACTGAAATCTTGCATGCATTCATTTCAACTCTTCTTATTAATAACTAAATTAATAACATGGGCATTGTTTCTTTTTCCAGGTACGAGGGAGGGCTGAAAAGTTCATAGGCTGACAATGAAGGAGTGATGCTAGAACTATGAAATCTTGCATGTATTAATTTCAACTCTTCTTATTAATAACTGCATTGTTTCTTTCCAGGTACGAGGGAGGGCTGAAAAGTTCATAGGCTGACAATGAAGGAGTGATGCTAGAGCTGTGAAATCTTGCATGCATTCATTTCAACACTTCTTATTAATAACTGCATTGTTTCTTTCCAGGTACGAGGGAGGGCTGAAAAGTTCATAGGCTGACAATGAAGGAGTGATGCTAGAGCTGCGAAATCTTGCATGCATTCATTTCAACACTTCTTATTAATAACTGCATTGCTTCTTTCCAGGTACGAGGGAGGGCTGAAAAGTTCATAGGCTGACAATGAAGGAGTGATGCTAGAGCTGCGAAATCTTGCATGCATTCATTTCAACACTTCTTATTAATAACTGGATTGTTCTTTCCAGGTACGAGGGAGGACTGAAAAGTTCATAGGCTGACAATGAAGGAGTGATGCTAGAGCTGTGAAATCTTGCATGTATTTTTAATTTTAACAACTTCTTATTAATAAAAGTTCTGCATTGTTTCTTTCCAGGTACGAGGTACGAGGGGGCTGAAAAGTTCATAGGCTGACAATGAAGGAGTGATGCTAGAGCTGCAAAATCTTGCATGCATTCATTTCAACACTTCTTATTAATAACTACATTGTTTCTTTCCAGGTACGAGGGAGGGCTGGCTGAAATGAAGTGATGCATAGGCTGCATGCATTCATTTCAACACTTCTTATTAATAACTGCATTGCTTCTTTCCAGGTAAGAGAGGGAAAAGTTCTGACAATGAAGGAGTGATGCTAGAGCTGCGAAATCTTGCATGCATTCATTTCAACTTTCTTATTAATAACTGCATTGTTTCTTTCCAGGTACGAGGGAGGGCTGAAAAGTTCATAGGCTGACAATGAAGGAGTGATGCTAGAGCTGCGAAATCTTGCATGCATTCATTTCAACACTTCTTATTAATAACTACATTGTTTCTTTCCAGGTACGAGGGGGGCTGAAAAAGTTCATAGGCTGACAATGAAGAAGTGATGATAGAGCTGCGAAATCTTGCATGCATTCATTTCAACACTTCTTATTAATAACTACATTGTTTCTTTCCAGGTACGAGGGAGGGGCTGAAAAGTTCATAGGCTGACAATGAAGGGTGGGCTAGAGCTGAAATTCATTTCAACATAGGCTGACTTCTTTCCAAGGTACGAAGGAAAAGTTCATGGCTAGAAGGAGTGATGCTGAAGCTGCGAAATCTTGCATGCATTCATTTCAACACTTCTTATTAATAACTTGCATTGTTTCTTTCCAGGTACGAGGGAGGGCTGAAAAGTTCATAGGCTGACAATGAAGGAGTGATGCTAGAGCTGCGAAATCTTGCATGCATTCATTTCAACTCTTCTTATTAATAACTACATTGCTTCTTTCCAGGTCCAGGTACGAGGGAGGGCTGAAAAGTTCATAGGCTGACAATGAAGGTGATGGTAGAGCTGCGAAATCTTGCATGCATTCATTTCAACACTTCTTATTAATAACTACATTGTTTCTTTCCAGGTACGAGGGTGGGCTGAAAAAGTTCATAGGCTGACAATGAAGGAGTGATGCTAGAGCTGCGAAATCTTGCATGCATTCATTTAACATTCTTATTAATAACTACATTGTTTCTTTCCAGGTACGAGGGTGGGCTGAAAAGTTCATAGGCTGACAATGAAAGAAGTGATGGATAGTAGAGCTGCGAAATCTTGCATGCATTCATTTCAACACTTCTTATTAATAACTACATTGTTTCTTTCCAGGTAAAGTTCATAGGCTGACAATGGGAGGGCTGAAAAGTTCATAGGCTGACAATGAAAACTACAGTGATGCTAGAGCTGCATAGAAATCTTGCATGCATTCATTTCAACATTTCTTATTAATAACTACATTGTTTCTTTCCAGGTACGAGGGAGGGCTGAAAAGTTCATAGGCTGACAATGAAGGAGTGATGCTAAAGCTGCGAAATCTTGCATGCATTCATTTCAACACTTCTTATTAATAACTACATTGATTCTTTCAAGGTACGAGGGAGGGCTGAAAAGTTCATAGGCTGACAATGAAGAATGATGCTAGAGCTGCGAAATCTTGCATGCATTCATTTCAACATTCTTATTAATAACTTGTTTTTGTTTCTTTCTGACAATGAAGGAGGATGCTAGAGCTGCGAAATCTTGCATGCATTCATTTCAACACTTCTTATTAATAACTGCATTGAGGGGAGGGCTGAAAAGTTCATAGGCTGACAATGAAGGAGTGATGGTAGAGCTGCGAAATCTTGCATGCATTTATTTCAACTTCTTATTAATAACTGCATTGTTTCTTTCCAGGTACGAGGGGAGGGCTGAAAAGTTCATAGGCTGACAATGAAGGAGTGATGCTAGAGCTGCGAAATCTTGCATGCATTCATTTCAACATTTTATTAATAACTGCATTGTTTCTTTCCAGGTACGAGGGAGGGCTGAAAAGTTCATAGGCTGACAATGAAGGAGTGATGCTAGAGCTGCGAAATCTTGCATGCATTCATTTCAACATTCTTATTAATAACTACATTGTTTTTCCAGGTACGAGGGAGGGCTGAAAAGATGGTAGAGCTGCGAAATCTTGCAGGTTCATTTCAGGCTGACAATAACTACAAGGTACGAGGAGGGCTGAAAAGTTCATAGGCTGACAATGAAAGAGTGATGGTAGAGCTGCGAAATCTTGCATGCATTCATTTCAACATTCTTATTAATAACTACATTGTTTCTTTCCAGGTACGAGGGAGGGCTGAAAAGTTCATAGGCTGACAATGAAGGAGTGATGCTAGAGCTGTGAAATCTCTTGAGGTGCATTCATTTCAACACTTCTTATTAATAACTACATTGTTTCTTTCCAGGTACGAGGGAGGGCTGAAAAGTTCATAGGCTGACAATGAAGGAGTGATGCTAGAGCTGCGAAATCTTGCATGCATTCATTTCAACACTTCTTATTAATAACTACATTGTTTCTTTCCAGGTACGAGGGTGGGCTGAAAAGTTCATAGGCTGACAATGAAGGAAGGTTGCTGCGAAATCTTGCATTCATTTCAACTGCTTATTAATAATCTTGGTAGGAAAAGTTCATAGGCTTCAAAAATTTAGAGCTGCGAAATCTCTTTTCATTAATAACTTTATTGTTTCTTTTTTCCAGGTACGAGGGTGGGCTGAAAAGTTCATAGGCTGACAATGAAGGAGTGATGCTAGAGCTGCGAAATCTTGCATGCATTCATTTAATATCTTATTAATAACTACATTGTTTCTTTCCAGGTACGAGGGAGGGCTGAAAAGTTCCATAGGCTGACAATGAAAAGTGATGGAGCTGCGAAATCTTGAGGATGCATTCATTTAACACTTCTTATTAATAACTACATTGTTTCTTTCCAGGTACAGTGGGGGCTGAAATGACATAGGCTGACAATGAAAGGAGTGATGCTAGAGCTGCGAAATCTTGCATGCATTCATTTAACATTCTTATTAATAACTACATTGTTTCTTTCCAGGTACGAGGGTGGGCTGAAAAGTTCATAGGCTGACAATGAAGGAGTGATGCTAGAGCTTGCGAAATCTTGAGGTGCATTAATTTAACATTCTTTTAATAACTACATTGTTTCTTTCCAGGTACGAGGGAGGGCTGAAAAGTTCATAGGCTGACAATGAAGGAGTGATGCTAGAGCTGCGAAATCTTGCATGCATTCATTTCAACATTCTTATTAATAACTGCATTGTTTTTTCCAGGTACGAGGGAGGGCTGAAAAGTTCATAGGCTGACAATGAAAGGAGTGATGCTAGAGCTGCGAAATCTTGCATGCATTCATTTCAACACTTTTATTAATAACTACATTGTTTCTTTCCAGGTACGAGGGAGGGCTGAAAAGTTCATAGGCTGACAATGAAGGAGTGATGCTAGAGCTGCGAAATCTTGCATGCATTCATTTCAACACTTTTATTAATAACTGCATTGTTTCTTTCCAGGTACGAGGGAGGGCTGAAAATGTTCATAGGCTGACAATGAAGGAGTGATGCTAGAGCTGCGAAATCTTGCATGCATTCATTTCAACACTTCTTATTAATAACTACATTGCTTCTTTCCAGGTACGAGGGGGGCTGAAAAGTTCATAGGCTGACAATGAAGGAGTGATGCTAGAGCTGCGAAATCTTGCATGCATTCATTTCAACACTTCTTATTAATAACTGCATTGCTTCTTTCCAGGGTACGAGGGAGGCTGAAATGTTCATAGAAGCTGACTATGAAGGAGGTGATGGGCTAGAAAGTTCATGTGAAGGAGTGATGCTAGAGCTGCAAATCTTGCATTTCATTTCAACACTTCTTATTAATAACTACATTGTTTCTTTCCAGGTACGAGGGAGGGCTGAAAAGTTCATAGGCTGACAATGAAGGAGTGATGCTACAGCTGTGAAATCTTGCATGCATTCATTTCAACACTTCTTATTAATAACTACATTGTTTCTTTCCAGGTACGAGGGAGGGCTGAAAAGTTCATAGGCTGACAATGAAAATGAAATCTTGAGCATTCATTTCAACACTTCTTATTAATAACTGATTGCTTCTTTCAGAGGGAGGGCTGAAAAGTTCATGGCAATGAAAATGAAAACAGGATGAGCTGCGAAATCTTGCATTCATTTTTCAACACTTCTTATTAATAACTACATTGCTTCTTTCCAGGTACGAGGGAGGGCTGAAAAGTTCATAGGCTGACAATGAAGGAGTGATGCTAGAGCTGCGAAATCTTGCATGCATTCATTTCAACACTTCTTATTAATAACTGCATTGCTTCTTTCAAGGTACGAGGGAGGGCTGAAAAGTTCATAGGCTGACAATGAAGGAGTGATGCTAGAGCTGCGAAATCTTGCATGCATTCATTTCAACACTTCTTATTAATAACTACATTGCTTCTTTCCAGGTACGAGGGGGCTGAAAAGTTCATAGGCTGAAAAGTTCATAGGCTGACAATGAAATAAGTGATGCTAGAGCTGACAAAATCTTGCATGCATTCATTTCAACACTTCTTATTAATAACTACATTGTTTCTTTCCAGGTACGAGGGAGGGCTGAAAAGTTCATAGGCTGACAATGAAGGAGTGATGCTAGAGCTGCGAAATCTTGCATGCATTCATTTCAACTACATTCTTATTAATAACTACATTGTTTCTTTCCAGGTACGAGGGTGGGCTGTTCAAACAATGAAGGAGTCATGCTAGGCTGATTCAAACACTGAAATAACTACATTGCTTCTTTCCAGGTGATGAAAAGTTCATAGGCTGACAATGAAGAAGTGATGCTAGAAAAATCTTGCATGCATTCATTTCAACATCTTATTAATAACTACATTGTTTCTTTCAGGTACGAGGGGAGGCTGAAAAGTTCATAGGCTGACAATGAAGGAGTGATGCTAGAGCTGTGAAATCTTGCATGCATTCATTTTAACACTTTTATTATTAACTACATTGTTTCTTTCCAGGTACGAGGGAGGGCTGAAAAGTTCATAGGCTGACAATGAAGGAATGATGCTAGAGCTGTGAAATCTTGCATGCATTCATTTCAACACTTCTTATTAATAACTACATTGCTTCTTTCCAGGTACGAGGGGGCTGGGCTGAAAAGTTCATAGGCTGACAATGAAGGAGTGATGGTAGAGCTGAAAAGAAATCTTGCATGCATTCATTTCAACATTCTTATTAATAACTACATTGTTTCTTTCCAGGTACGAGGGTGGGCTGAAAAGTTCATAGGCTGACAATGAAGGAGTGATGCTAGAGCTGCGAAATCTTGCATGCATTCATTTCAACACTTCTTATTAATAACTACATTGTTTCTTTCAGGTACGAGGGTGGGCTGAAAAGTTCATAGGCTGACAATGAAGGAGTGATGGTAGAGCTGCAAAATCTTGCATGCATTCATTTCAACTTCTTATTAATAACTGCATTGTTTCTTTCCAGGTACGAGGGAGGGCTGAAAAGTTCATAGGCTGACAATGAAGGAGTGATGCTAGAGCTGCGAAATCTTGCATGCATTCATTTCAACACTTCTTATTAATAACTACATTGTTTCTTTCCAGGTACGAGGGTGGGCTGAAAAGTTCATAGGCTGACAATGAAGGAGTGATGCTAGAGCTGCGAAATCTTGCATGCATTCATTTCAACAACTTCTTATTAATAACTGCATTGTTTCTTTCCAGGTACGAGGGAGGGCTGAAAAGTTCATAGGCTGACAATGAAGGAGCTGATGCTAGAGCTGCGAAATCTTGCATGCATTCATTTCAACACTTCTTATTAATAACTACATTGTTTCTTTCCAGGTACGAGGGAGGGCTGAAAAAGTTCATAGGCTGACAATGAAGGAGTGATGCTAGAGCTGCGAAATCTTGCATGCATTCATTTTCAACATTCTTATTAATAACTACATTGCTTCTTTCCAGGTACGAGGGGAGGGCTGAAAAGTTCATAGGCTGACAATGAAGAAGTGATGCTAGAGCTGTGAAATCTTGCATGCATTCATTTCAACACTTCTTATTAATAACTACATTGCTTCTTTCAAGGTACGACGGTGGGCTGAAAAGTTCATAGGCTGACAATGAAGGAGTGATGCTAGAGCTGTGAAATCTTGCATGCATTCATTTCAACACTTCTTATTAATAACTACATTGCTGCTTTCCAGGTTTTGCATTTTCATTTCTTACACTTATTAATAACTACATTGCTTCTTTCAAGGTACGACGGTGGGCTGAAAAGTTCATAGGCTGACAATGAAGGAGTGATGCTAGAGCTGCGAAATCTTGCATGCATTCATTTCAACACTTCTTATTAATAACTACATTGCTTCTTTCCAGGTACGAGGGAGGGCTGAAAAGTTCATAGGCTGACAATGAAGGAGTGATGCTAGAGCTGCGAAATCTTGCATGCATTCATTTCAACACTTCTTATTAATAACTACATTGCTTCTTTCCAGGTACGAGGGAGGGCTGAAAAGTTCATAGGCTGACAATGAAGGAGTGATGCTAGAGCTGTGAAATCTTGCATGCATTCATTTCAACACTTCTTATTAATAACTACATTGCTTCTTTCCAGGTACGAGGGATGGGCTGAAAATTCATTTCAACACTTCATAGGCTGACAATGAAGGAAAAGTTCATGGCTAGAAGCTGATGCTAGAGCTGAAATCTTGCATGCATTCATTTCAACTCTTCTTATTAATAACTGCATTGTTTCTTTCCAGGTACGAGGGAGGGCTGAAAAAGTTCATAGGCTGACAATGAAGGAGTGATGCTAGAGCTGTGAAATCTTGCATGCATTCATTTCAACACTTCTTATTAATAACTACATTGTTTCTTTCCAGGTACGAGGGGTCGGCTGAAAAGTTCATAGGCTGACAATGAAGGAGATGATGCTAGAGCTGCAAATCTTGCATGCATTCATTTCAACACTTCTTATTAATAACTACATTGTTTCTTTCCAGGTACGAGGGAGGGCTGAAAAGTTCATAGAAAATGAAGGAGTCATGCTAGAGGCTGACAATGAAGGATTAATAACTGATTGCTTCTTTCAGGTACGAGGGAGGGCTGAAAAGTTCTAGGCTGACAATGAAGGAGTGATGCTAGAGCTGCAAATCTTGCATGCATTCATTTCAACACTTCTTATTAATAACTACATTGCTTCTTTCCAGGTACGAGGGAGGGCTGAAAAGTTCATAGGCTGACAATGAAGGAGTGATGCTAGAGCTGTGAAATCTTGCATGCATTCATTTCAACACTTCTTATTAATAACTACATTGTTTCTTTCCAGGTACGAGGGAGGGCTGAAAAGTTCATAGGCTGACAATGAAGGAGTGATGCTATAGCTGCGAAATCTTGCATGCATTCATTTCAACACTTCTTATTAATAACTGACATTGCTTCTTTCCAGGTACGAGGGGAGGGCTGAAAAGTTCATAGGCTGACAATGAAGGAGTGATGCTAGAGCTGGGCTGAAAAAGTCTTGACAATGAAGGAGTGCATTCATTTCAACACTTCTTATTAATAACTACATTGTTTCTTTCCAGGTACGACGGTGGGCTGAAAAGTTCATAGGCTGACGATGAAGGAGTGATGCTAGAGCTGCGAAATCTTGCATGCATTCATTTCAACACTTCTTATTAATAACTACATTGTTTCTTTCCAGGTACGAGGGTGGGCTGAAAAGTTCATAGGCTGAAGGAATGAAGCTGAAATCTTGTGATGCTAGAGGTGGGCTGAAAGTTTCTTGACAATGAAGGAGTGATTCATTTCAATTCATTTCAACACTTCTTATTAATAACTACATTGCTTCTTTCCAGGTACGAGGGAGGGCTGAAAAGTTCATAGGCTGACAATGAAGGAGTGATGCTAGAGCTGCGAAATCTTGCATGCATTCATTTCAACACTTCTTATTAATAACTACATTGCTTCTTTCCAGGTACGACGGTGGGCTGAAAAGTTCATAGGCTGACAATGAAGAAGTGATGCTAGAGCTGCGAAATCTTGCATGCATTCATTTCAACACTTCTTATTAATAACTGCATTGCTTCTTTCAAGGTACGAGGTGGGCTTCTGACAATGAAGGAGTTGCAGAGCAGTTCATTTATTAATTTCAACTGAAAAGTTCATAGGCTGACAATGAAGGAGTGATGCTAGAGCTGCGAAATCTTGCATGCATTCATTTCAACACTTCTTATTAATAACTACATTGCTTCTTTCCAGGTACGAGGGAGGGCTGAAAAGTTCATAGGCTTGAAAGAGTGATTCTTGCATGCATTCATTTCAACACTTCTTATTAATAACTACATTGCTTTTTCCAGGTACGAGGGAGGGCTGACAAGTTCATAGGCTGACAATGAAGGAGTGATGCTAGAGCTGTGAAATCTTGCATGCATTCATTTCAACACTTCTTATTAATAACTACATTGCTGCTTTCCAGGTACGAGGGAGGGCTGAAAAGTTCATAGGCTCACAATGAAGGAGTGATGCTACAGCTGTGAAATCTTGCATTCATTCATTTCAACACTTCTTATTATTAACTACATTGTTTCTTTCCAGGTAGGGGAGGGCTGAAAAGTTCATAGGCTACAATGAAGGAGTGATGCTAGAGCTGCATTCTTGCATTTCATTTCAACACTTCTTATTAATAACTACATTGAGGTACGAGGGTGGGCTGAAAAGTTCATAGGCAACACTTCTTATTAATAATTTATGACAATGAAATGAAGAGTGATGCTAGAGCTGCGAAATCTTGCATGCATTCATTTCAACACTTCTTATTAATAACTACATTGCTTCTTTCCAGGTACGAGGGGAGGGCTGAAAAGTTCATAGGCTGACAATGAAGGAGTGATGCTAGAGCTGCGAAATCTTGCATGCATTCATTTCAACACTTCATTTAACAATATGCTAATAAAAATCTTGCATTTCATTTCAACACTTCTTATTTAACTCTTTTCTTTCAGGTACGAGGGAGGGCTGAAAAGTTCATAGGCTGACAATGAAGGAGTGCTAGAGCTGCAAATCTTGCATGCATTCATTTCAACACTTCTTATTAATAACTACATTGAGGTACGAGGAGGGCTGAAAAGTTCATAGGCTGACAATGAAGGAGTGATGCTAGAGCTGCGAAATCTTGCATGCATTCATTTCAACACTTCTTATTAATAACTACATTGTTTCTTTCCAGGTACGAGGGAGGGCTGAAAAGTTCATAGGCTGACAATGAAGGAAGTGATGCTAGAGCTGCTTTCCAAATCTTGCATGCATTCATTTCAACACTTCTTATTAATAACTGCATTGTTTCTTTCCAGGTACGAGGGGAGGGCTGAAAAGTTCATAGGCTGACAATGAAGGAGTGATGCTAGAGCTGCGAAATCTTGCATGCATTCATTTCAACACTTCTTATTAATAACTGCATTGTTTCTTTCCAGGTACGAGGGAGGGCTGAAAAGTTCATAGGCTGACAATGAAGGAGTGATGCTAGAACTGCATTCATTTCAACATTCTTGCATGGTACATTTCATTTCAACTCTTCTTATTAATAACTGCATTGTTTCTTTCCAGGTACGAGGGAGGGCTGAAAAGTTCATAGGCTGACAATGAAGGAGTGATGCTAGAACTGTGAAATCTTGCATGCATTCATTTCAACACTTCTTATTAATAACTGCATTGCTTCTTTCCAGGTACGAGGGTGGGCTGAAAAGTTCATAGGCTGACAATGAAGGAGTGATGCTAGAGCTGCGAAATCTTGCATGCATTCATTTCAACACTTCTTATTAATAACTGCATTGTTTCTTTCCAGGTACGAGGGAGGGCTGAAAAGTTCATAGGCTGAAAATGAAGGAGTGATGCTAGAGCTGTTTGCATTTCATTTCAACACTTCTTATTAATAACTGCATTGAAGAGGAGGGCTGAAAAGTTCATAGGCTGACAATGAAGGAGTGATGCTAGAGAGCTGCGAAATCTTGCATGCATTCATTTCAACACTTCTTATTAATAACTGCATTGCTTCTTTCCAGGTACGAGGGGAGGGCTGAAAAGTTCATAGGCTGACAATGAAGGAGTGATGCTAGAGCTGTGAAATCTTGCATGCATTCATTTCAACACTTCTTATTAATAACTAGCATTGATGCTTCTTTCCAGGTAACACTTCTTATTAATAAATGAGGGAGGGCTGAAAAGTTCATAGGCTGACAATGAAGGAGTGATGCTAGAGCTGCGAAATCTTGCATGCATTCATTTCAACACTTCTTATTAATAACTATTGCTTTTTCAAGGTACGAGGGAGGGCTGAAAAGTTCTTGACAATGAAGAAGTATGCTAGAACTAACTTGCATGCATTCATTTCAACACTTCTTAGGTAACTGCATTGCTTCTTTCAAGGTACGAGGGAGGCTGAAAGTTCATAGGCTGACAATGAAGGAGTGATGCTAGAGCTGCGAAATCTTGCATGCATTCATTTCAACACTTCTTATTAATAACTTTGCTTTTTCCAGGTTCTTTCATAGGTGACAATGAAGGGGTGATGCTGAAAAGTTCATTTCAACACTTCTTATTAATAACTACATTGCTTCTTTCCAGACAATGAAAAAGTTCATAGGCTGACAATGAAGGAGATGCTAGAGCTGTGAAATCTTGCATGCATTCATTTCAACACTTCTTATTAATAACTGCATTGCTTCTTTCCAGGTACGAGGGAGGGCTGAAAAGGCTGAAGAAGTTCATAGGCTTGATGCATTCATGAACACTTCTTATTAATAACTGCATTTTCTTCTTGATGCATAGGCTGACAATGAAGGAGTGATGCTGAGCTGCGAAATCTTGCATGCATTCATTTCAACACTTCTTATTAATAACTACATTGCTTCTTTCCAGGTACGAGGGAGGGCTGAAAAGTTCATAGGCTCACAATGAAGGAGTGATGCTACAGCTGTGAAATCTTGCATGCATTCATTTCAACACTTCTTATTATTAACTACATTGTTTCTTTCCAGGTACGACGGTGGGCTGAAAAGTTCATAGGCTGACAATGAAGGAGTGATGCTAGAGCTGCGAAATCTTGCATGCATTCATTTCAACACTTCTTATTAATAACTGCATTGCTTCTTTCCAGGTACGAGGGAGGGCTGAAAAGTTCATAGGCTGACAATGAAGGAGTGATGCTAGAGCTGTGAAATCTTGCAATCTTGCATGCATTCATTTCAACACTTCTTATTAATAACTGCATTGTTTCTTTCCAGGTACGAGGGAGGGCTGAAAAGTTCATAGGCTGACAATGAAGGAGTGATGCTAGAGCTGTGAAATCTTGCATGCATTCATTTCAACACTTCTTCTTATTAATAACTGCATTGGGCTTCTTTCATAGGCTGGTAATGAAGGGAGGGCTGAAAAGTTCATGCATTCATTTCTGACAATGAAAAGTTCATAGGCTGACAATGAAGGAATGATGCTAGAGCTGCAAAATCTTTTCATTCATTTCAACACTTCTTATTAATAACTGCATTGTTCTTCTTTCCAGGTACGAGGAGGGCTGAAAAGTTCATAGGCTGACAATGAAGAAGTGATGCTAGGGCTGCAAAATCTTGCATGCATTCATTTCAACACTTCTTATTAATAACTGCATTGCTTCTTTCCAGGTACGAGGGAGGGCTGAAAAGTTCATAGGCTGACAATGAAGGAGTGATGCTAGAGCTGCGAAATCTTGCATGCATTCATTTCAACACTTCTTATTAATAACTACATTGCTTCTTTCCAGGTACGAGGGAGGGCTGAAAAGTTCATAGGCTGACAATGAAGGAGTGATGCTAGAGCTGTGAAATCTTGCATGCATTCATTTCAACACTTCTTATTAATAACTACATTGCTTCTTTCAAGGTACGAGGGAGGGCTGAAAAGTTCATAGGCTGACAATGAAGAAGTGATGCTAGAGCTGCGAAATCTTGCATGCATTCATTTCAACACTTCTTATTAATAACTACATTGCTTCTTTCCAGGTACGAGGGAGGGCTGAAAAGTTCATAGGCTGACAATGAAGGAGTGATGCTAGAACTGCGAAATCTTGCATGCATTCATTTCAACACTTCTTATTAATAACTGCATTGTTTCTTTCCAGGTACGAGGGAGGGCTGAAAAGTTCATAGGCTGACAATGAAGGAGTGATGGAGTGAAATGCATGCATTCATTTCAACACTTCTTGTTATTAATAACTTTGCATTCCAGGTACGATTCAAAGTTCATAGGCTGACAATGAAGGAGTGATGCTAGAGCTTAAATCTTGCATGCATTCATTTCAACACTTTCCTGGTACGAGGGAGGGCTGAAAAGTTCATAGGCTGACAATGAAGGAGTGATGCTAGAGCTGCTCTTGCATGCATTCATTTTCACACTTCTTATTAATAACTACATTGTTTCTTTCCAGGTACGAGGAGGGCTGAAAAGTTCATAGGCTGACAATGAAGGAGTGATGCTAGAGCTGCGAAATCTTGCATGCATTCATTTCAACACTTCTTATTAATAACTGCATTGGCTTTTTTCCAGGTACGAGCATTCAGGGCTGAAAAGTTCATAGGCTGAAAATGAAGGAAGTGATGCTAGAGCTGCGAAATCTTGCATGCATTCATTTCAACACTTCTTATTAATAACTACATTGCTTCTTTCCAGGTACGACGGTGGGCTGAAAAGTTCATAGGCTGACAATGAAGAAGTGATGCTAGGGCTGCAAAATCTTGCATGCATTCATTTCAACACTTCTTATTAATAACTGCATTGCTTCTTTCCAGGTACGAGGGAGGGCTGAAAAGTTCATAGGCTGACAATGAAGGAGTGATGCTAGAGCTGTGAAATCTTGCATGCATTCATTTCAACACTTCTTATTAATAACTGCATTGCTTCTTTCCAGGTACGAGGGAGGGCTGAAAAGTTCATAGGCTGACAATGAAGGAGTGATGCTAGAGCTGCGAAATCTTGCATGCATTCATTTCAACACTTCTTATTAATAACTGCATTGCTTCTTTCCAGGTATGAGGGAGGGCTGAAAAGTTCATAGGCTGACAATGAAGGAGTGATGCTGAAAAGCTAGGCTGACAATGAAATGATTGCATGCATTCATTTCAACACTTCTTATTAATAACTGCATTGTTTTTTCCAGGTACGAGGGAGGGCTGAAAAGTTCATAGGCTGACAATGAAGGAGTGATGCTAGAGCTGTGAAATCTTGCAATTCATTTCAACACTTCTTATTAATAACTTTATTGCATTCAGGGCTTTCATAGGCTGACAATGAAGGAGTGATGCTAGAGCTAAAATCTTGCATTAATTTCAACTGCTTTGTTTCATTTTTCTTTCCAGGTACGAGGGAGGGCTGAAAAGTTCATAGGCTGACAATGAAGGAGTGATGCTAGAGCTGCGAAATCTTGCATGCATTCATTTCAACACTTCTTATTAATAACTGCATTGTTTCTTTCCAGGTACGAGGGAGGGCTGAAAAGTTCATAGGCTGACAATGAAGGAGTGATGCTAGAGCTGTGAAATCTTGCATGCATTCATTTCAACTCTTCTTATTAATAACTGCATTGTTTCTTTTCCAGGTACGAGGGAGGGCTGAAAAGTTCATAGGCTGACAATGAAGGAGTGATGCTAGAGCTGTGAAATCTTGCATGCATTCATTTCAACACTTTATTAATTCAACATTGCTTCTTTCCATTAAAAGTTCAACTGACAATGAAGGAGTGATGCTAGAGCTTCTTTCCAGGTCATTTCAAGGCTTATTAATAAAATTGTTCCAGGTACGAGGGAGGGCTGAAAAAGTTCATAGGCTGACAATGAAGGAGTGATGCTAGAGCATTCATTTCAACACTTCTTATTAATAACTGCATTGTTTTTCTTTACGAGGGAGGGCTGAAAAGGTGACAATGAAGGAGTGATGCTAGGGCTGAAATCTTGCATGCATTCATTTCAACACTTCTTATTAATAACTGCATTGAAGGAGGGCTGATGCTAGAAGGAGTGATGCTAGAGCTGCGAAATCTTGCATGCATTCATTTCAACACTTCTTATTAATAACTGCATTGCTTCTTTCCAGGTACGAGGGAGGGCTGAAAAGTTCATAGGCTGACAATGAAGGAGTGATGTTAGAACTATGAAATCTTGCATGCATTCATTTCAACTCTTCTTATTAATAACTACATTGCTTCTTTCCAGGTACGAGGGAGGGCTGAAAAGTTCATAGGCTGAAAATGAAGGAGTGATGCTAGAACTGCGAAATCTTGCATGCATTCATTTCAACTCTTCTTATTAATAACTGCATTGTTTCTTTCCAGGTACGAGGGGGGGGCTGAAAAGTTCATAGGCTGACAATGAAGGAGTGATGCTAGAACTGTGAAATCTTGCATGCATTCATTTCAACTCTTCTTATTAATAACTGCATTGCTTCTTTCCAGGTACGACGGGAGGCTGAAAAGTTCATAGGTGAAGGAGATGGAGCTGCGAAATCTGAAAAGTTCATTCTTTCCAGGCTGACAATGAAGGGAGTGATGCTTGCTTCTTTCCAGGTAGGGGGCTGATATGACATTCATTTCAACTTCTTCTTAATAATAATTGCATTTTTCCAGGTCTTTCATAGGCTGACAATGAAGGAGTGATGCTAGGGCTGAAATTCATTCAACACTTCTTATTAATAACTGACTTCTTTCCAGGTACGAAGGGCTGAAAAGTTCATAGGCTGACAATGAAGGAGGATGATGCTAGAGCTGCGAAATCTTGCATGCATTCATTTCAACTCTTCTTATTAATAACTGCATTGCTTCTTTCCAGGTACGAGGGAGGGCTGAAAAAGTTCATAGGCTGACAATGAAGGAGTGATGCTAGAACTGCGAAATCTTGCATGCATTCATTTCAACACTTCTTATTAATAACTGCATTGTTTCTTTCCAGGTACGAGGGAGGGCTGAAAAGTTCATAGGCTGACAATGAAGGAGTGATGCTAGAGCTGTAAATCTTGCATGTATTCATTTCAACTCTTCTTATTAATAACTGCATTGCTTCTTTCCAGGTACGAGGGAGGGCTGAAAAGTTCATAGGCTGACAATGAAGGAGTGATGCTAGAGCTTGAAATCTTGCATGCATTCATTTCAACACTTCTTATTAATAACTGCATTGCTTCTTTCCAGGTACGAGGGAGGGCTGAAAAGTTCATAGGCTGACTATGAAGGAGGATGCTAGAGCTGAAATCTTGCATGCATTCATTTCAACTCTTCTTATTAATAACTGCATTGCTTCTTTCCAGGTACGAGGAGGGCTGAAAAGTTCATAGGCTGACAATGAAGGAGTTGATGCTAGAGCTGCGAAATCTTGCATGCTTCATTTCAACACTTCTTAATAATAACTGCATTGCTTCTTTCCAGGTACGAGGGAGGGCTGAAAAGTTCATAGGCTGACAATGAAGGAGTGATGCTAGAACTTGCATGAAAACACTTCTTATTAATGCATTCATTTTCAACACTTCTTATTAAATAACTGCATTGTTTCTTTCCAGGTACGAGGGTAGGGCTGAAAAGTTCATAGGCTGACAATGAAGGAGTGATGCTAGAGCTGCGAAATCTTGCATGCATTCATTTCAACTTCTTCTTTGTTAATAACTGAAAAGTTCATTGATGCTTTTTTTCCAGGTACGATTGGGAGGGAGGGCTGAAAAGTTCATAGGCTGACAATGAAGGAGTGATGCTAGAGCTGCGAAATCTTGCATGCATTCATTTCAACACTTCTTATTAATAACTGCATTGTTTCTTTCCAGGTACGAGGGAGGGCTGAAAAGTTCATAGGCTGACAATGAAGGAGTGATGCTAGAACTATGAAATCTTGCATGTATTAATTTCAACTCTTCTTATTAATAACTGCATTGTTTCTTTCCAGGTACGAGGGAGGGCTGAAAAGTTCATAGGCTGACAATGAAGGAGTGATGCTAGAGCTGCGAAATCTTGCATGCATTCATTTCAACACTTCTTATTAATAACTGAATTGCTTCTTTCCAGGTACGGAGGGAAAAGTTCATAGGCTGACAATGAAGTTGATGTTAGAACTATGAAATGAATGCATTAATTTCATGCTTATTAATAACTGCAAATCTTTCCAGGTACGAGGGAGGGCTGAAAAGTTCATTTCAAATGAAGGAGTGATGCTATTAATAACTGCATTGCTTTCAACACTTCTTATTAATAACTGCAGGGAGGGCAGGTAAGTTCATAGGCTGACAATGAAGGAGTGATGCTAGAACTATGAAATCTTGCATGCATTCATTTCAACTCTTCTTATTAATAACTGCATTGTTTCTTTCCAGGTACGAGGGAGGGCTGAAAAAGTTCATGAGGCTGAAAATGAAGGATTATTAATGCTAGAACTGAAAGTTCTTAGGCTGACAATGAAGGAGTGATTGCATGCATTCATTTCAACACTTCTTATTAATAACTGCATTGTTTCTTTCCAGGTACGAGGGGGGCTGAAAAGTTCATAGGCTGACAATGAAGGAGTGATGCTAGAGCTTCTTGCATGCATTCATTTCAACACTTCTTATTAATAACTGCATTGTTTCTTTCCAGGTACGAGGGAGGGCTGAAAAGTCATATGACAATGAAGGAGTGATGCTAGAGCTGCTTGCATGCATTCATTTCTTTCCAATAACTGGTACGAGGGAGGGCTGAAAAGTTCATAGGCTGACAATGAAGGAGTGATGCTAGAGCTGTGAAATCTTGCATGCATTTCATTTTCAACATAACTTATTGTTTCTTTCCAACTGATTGTTTTTTCCAGGTACAATGAGGGAGGGCTGAAAAATTCATAGGCATTCACAATGAAGGAGTATTGCTAAATTGCAAATCTTGCATGTTCATTCATTTGAACTCTTCTTATTAATAACTGCATTGTTTTCAACTTTCCAGGTACGAGGGAGGGTGAAAAGTTCAAAGGCTGACAATGAAGGAGTGATGCTAGAGCTGCGAAATCTTGCATGCATTCATTTCAACACTTCTTATTAATAACTGCATTGCTTCTTTCCAGGTACGAGGGAGGGCTGAAAAGTTCATAGGCTGACAATGAAGGAGTGATGCTAGAGCTGCGAAATCTTGCATGCATTCATTTCAACACTTCTTATTAATAACTGCATTGCTTCTTTCCAGGTACGAGGGAGGGCTGAAAAGTTCATAGGCTGACAATGAAGGAGTGATGCTAGAGCTGCGAAATCTTGCATGCATTCATTTCAACTCTTCTTATTAATAACTGCATTGTTTCTTTCCAGGTACGAGGGAGGGGCTGAAAAGTTCATAGGCTGACAATGAAGGAGTGATGCTAGAGCTGCAAAATATGCATTCATTTTTTCAAACTTCTTATGAAAAATTCATAGGCTGACATTGCTTCTTTCCAGGTACGATTCATTTCAACACTTCTTATGAAAAGTTCATTAGGTACGAGGGAGGGCTGAAAGTTCATGAAGAAGAGTGATGTTAGAACTATGAAATCTTGCATGTATTAATTTCAACACTTCTTATTAATAACTACATCTTCTTTCCAGGTACGAGGGAGGGCTGAAAAGTTCATAGGCTGACAATGAAGGAGTTTGTTAGAACTAAAAATCTTGCATGCATTCATTTCAACACTTCTTATTAATAACTATGAAATTACGAGGGAGGGCTGAAAAGTTCATAGGCTGACAATGAAGGAGTGATGCTAGAGCTGCAAATCTTGCATGCATTCATTTCAACTCTTCTTATTAATAACTGCATTGTTTCTTTCCAGGTACGAGGGAGGGCTGAAAAGTTCATAGGCTGAAAATGAAGGAGTGATGCTAGAACTGCGAAATCTTGCATGTATTCATTTCAACTCTTCTTATTAATAACTGCATTGTTTCTTTTCCAGGTACAATGGGAGGGCTGAAAAGTTCATATCTTGCATGACAATGAAGGAGTGATGCTAGAACTATGAAATCTTGGCATGTATTCATTTCAACTCTTCTTATTAATAACTGCATTTTTTCTTTTAATAACCAGGTACGAGGGAGGGCTGAAAAGTTCATAGGCTGACAATGAAGGAGTGATGCTAGAGCTGCGAAATCTTGCATGCATTCATTTCAACACTTCTTATTAATAACTGCATTGCTTCTTTCCAGGTACTAGGGAGGGCTGAAAAGTTCATCGGCTGAAAATGAAGGATTGATGCTAGAACTATGAAATCTTGCATGTATTAATTTCAACTCTTCTTATTAATAACTGCATTGCTTCTTTCCAGGTACGAGGGAGGGCTGAAAAGTTCATAGGCTGACAATGAAGGAGTTATGTTAGAACTATGAAATCTTGATGCATTCATTTCAACATTCTTATTAATAACTGCATTGTTTCTTTCCAACACTTCTTGAAAAGTTCATAGGCTGACAATGAAGGAGTGATGTTAGAACTATGAAATCTTGCATGCATTCATTTCAACTCTTCTTATTAATAACTGCATTGTTTCTTTCCAGGTAGAGGGAGGGCTGAAAAGTTTCATAGGCTGACAATGAAGAAGTGATGCTAGAGCTGCGAAATCTTGCATGCATTCATTTCAACACTTCTTATTAATAACTTTCATTGCTTCTTTCCAGGTACGAGGGAGGGCTGAAAAAGTTCCTAGGCTGACAATGAAGGGTTGATGCTAGAGCTAAATCTTGCATGCATTCATTTCAACACTTCTTATTAATAACTACATTGCTTCTTTCCAGGTACGAGGGAGGGCTGAAAAAGTTCATAGGCTGACAATGAAGGAGTGATGCTAGAACTGCATTATCTTGCATGCATTCATTTCCATTTCAATAACTCTTCTTATTAATAACTGCATTGTTTCTTTCAGGGTACGAGGGAGGGCTGAAAAGTTCATAGGCTGACAATGAAGAAGTGATGCTAGAGCTGCGAAATCCTGCATGCATTCATTTCAACACTTCTTATTAATAACTGCATTGCTTCTTTCCAGGTACGAGGGAGGGCTGAAAAGTTCCTAGGCTGACTATGAAGAAGTGATGCTAGAGCTGTGAAATCTTGCATGTATTAATTTCAACACTTCTTATTAATAACTTTCCAGGCCGGTTTCTTTCCAGGTACGATTCTGAAAAGTTCATAGGCTGACAATGAAGGAGTGATGCTAGAACTGAAATCTTGCATGTATTAATTTCAACTCTTCTTATTAATAACTGCATTGTTTCTTTCCAGGTACGAGGGAGGGCTGAAAAGTTCATAGGCTGACAATGAAGGAGTGATGCTAGAGCTATGAAATCTTGCATGTATTAATTTCAACTCTTCTTATTAATAACTGCATTGTTTCTTTCCAGTAACCTGACATCTGATTGTTCAAAGTACTTACAAATAACTAGTAACAACTTCACTTTAAAATGAATTACTTTTGGCATCATGGTTTTATCAAGTACCTGCAGAAAAAAGGTTTAGCCCCCAAGGACTTTCTTCTCTGTTCCACATCTTCTGTTACCTGATCAAAAGCGCAGCAGGACAACAATCTTAACCTATTCAAGTCTAGGGTCAACCGTTATCTTCCTTATGTATCTCCATAAACTGTGCCACTTATTCTGAAACGCTCTACCTCGAGAAGCTTTTGGGCCTTTTAAAGGGTGACCATCATATCAAAATTAAAAAAAACATCTACCCGACTTACGGATTAAACTGACGATTACTACACCACCAACTTCACGAACTAATGCTTTAATCTACTATTCTTAGACAGAATATGGAGAGAGAAGGGAGATCCCCGCCCCCTGTGGGATCATGTCGAGATCATAGACAGGGAACACCATTGGAAAATTCGTAAACTTAAGGAATCAGCACATATGCTAGGCCACAAAAATCTCCTGAGCCGACCAAGCATAGAAATAAATACAATATGAGAACCAGTAATAAGGAGTGCCAGAGAAAATCAATGATAACAAAGTTGCAATATGAACTCTGGTAAAGACATGCAATGATAACAGCAAAAAAAATTGCAATATGAGCACTGGTAAAAATGATGCTGAAAACATTAGGTTTATAATACTCAGAAGTTCATACACAGATGTCCTCAAGGCGTTGGTCAGATCCAGTGACACACGCAAGGAAGGTGAGTTCAATACCTGGTTAAGGCAGTGGAGAACTTTCAAAGGGAAAATTAGCAGGAGATAACTGATAACTGACATCCATCAAACATGGCACGTGGAACTAGAACAGTCTACCCCAGTGATCGAAATTCCAACCACCTGAAGAAGGCCGGAGCGTACAACGGCCGAAATGTGACAAATATGGCGACAAAGATGAGGACAATAGTCTGACTAATGTAAATACTGTAAAGAAAATATACTTATATAATTAAAAAAAACGCGACAAGACAACGAGAAACCGCCACAATCTTTCCTAAAATGTCATGAAAATAAATATATATCCAACAAATGAAAGCTGTAGAGAGCCATAATCACCTATACCCGGAAGGAATATGGCATTATAAAGAAAGAGACATAGAATAAGAAGACGGCACAATACTCTGAAAATATTTATAGAAAAGGCACAGAGAAGCTACATGACATTATAAAGAAAGTGAGAGAATAGACCCCGGTATAATGCCAAGTGTGTTGGAAGATTATGTAGCATTAATCCAGGGATCTGTAAACCTTTTAGAGTATCGATCCCCTTGCGTAGGATCCTTGACTCCTTATCGCCCGCTAGATATGTACAAAAAATAACAATAATTATTATTTTTTTATTTAAAGTTAGAAGTTTTTTTGCCCTTTTACTTCATGGCTTCTCGAAACATTTTGTTATTCTTTTTTTCAATTTCTACTTCACTTCCAATACGAAATGCGTTTCCTTTAATAATAATAATAACATAATACAGGGTGAATGCGGACCCCACCCAGAGCCGGTAACGGAGATAGGACCTCTGACAAGTGTAGGGGACATTACATTGCACCCAGACAGAACAATCAAATCTAATCCGCCGGACATCGTGATCAAAGACAATAATAATAATAATAATAATAATAATAATAATCAGAAGAAGAAGAAGAAGAACAAGTGAGAGAAGTGAGCACTCGAGCGAGGAGGCCCATCGTTTACCCCGAGCCGAATGCTCCTTCTACCGCGAATGTCGTCGTGCTCTGAAACGCCTCTTATGGGCGTCGGGTGGCCTCTCCAACGTCCAGGCGTTGTCTCATTATAGTATTAGTCAGGGGGTCCGTTCGTGATGAGCTGATTGACGAGCTCGAGCAGGAGCCTCGCTCATATGGCCTTGGGCGCCCGAGTTGAAATGCCTCAATAACGATGACGCATCACTCACCTGGCTGGTGATTCGTGAGGCCCTCTGGGTCACCAAAAGAATTTGTTCAGCGGGCTTGGAGAAATCTCCAAACTGCCGACTCTGTGATGGAGAAGTCGAGACCATAGGTCACGCTTTCTTTCATTGCAGGGTGATAGCACCGTTTTGCAAGTTTGTTGAAGACCTCGTGGTCCGCATGCTGCAAGGAAAGTTCTTTGTCCTTGAGGCCAGTTCTGTTTGTAGCAATGTGGTTTCACAGATGACGTGGGCTGACCAATATGTGTTCTTTTGCTTACTAGATATTATGAGAGTCGAGATTTGGACGACACGTCAGAAGGAATTCTATGATGGCGAGAAGTTCTCTTCTTCCCAACTGATCTTGTTCTTTAATCATCAGCTTAAAGTCAAGATTAGGACAGAAAAGCGACGGCTCCCCTCATCAGAATTTGGCAAAAGGTGGGTGAATCTTGCGCGCGCTTGTGCCGAGTAAAAGGGGCTGACCTAGAGTGACATTTTGATGCCGGTTAGGCATCAGGATATTGTTTTCCTGGGTTGAACTTGGGCAACCCTTCCCTGGATTTAGGCTAGATTAGGTTTTTGTATTTGATTCTTTTTTTTTTTTTTGTTCTTCCCTTTTTTTCTGTAAACTTAGCTAGGGTGTGTTTGCTCATTGCCCCCTTTTTTCTGTCCCTGTTTACTTTAGTTTAACTCCCCATCCCCTCCCTCGTTAGGTGGTCAGTGATGTCAGTTCTCTGGTGGATGCGGGGCGCCTTTCGTTTCGCGTGTGTTTTTTTTTTTTTTTTTCGTATTTGTTGTTGTGTCAGAATGAGTGCGTGTCTGCGTGGGTGCTTGGGATGAATGAATTTTTCTATATTATTATAGTCCCGCATCAATTTCGTACAGTCAACTGATGTTTCTACCACATTGTGGGGGGGGGTTATTACTAACATGATTTTGTTTAGTTTCTTGTAACAATACATACACATTGGGGAGTTTTTTTTAACTTGTAGTTTTATTCGCCTCCACCCACAGACAACGATTTGTACATATGGGGACTATTTAGGATTTTCACAGAGACAATGAGGTATTATGGTGAATGTAGTAAGAAAGGTAAGTAAGCGTGTGTTGTTTTGGCGTTAGGAATATTGTTTGTCTGTCTGGGTCAGTGTGTGTGGCTAGTTAAGTTTAAAATTAAGACAGATGAAGACCGTCCTTTTCTCCATCTCCCCGTTTTTAGGCCTTATGCCACATTTTCTGTATTTTAACAGAATTAAATATCGGCAGTCGGGACGCAGTGTAAACTGACAGTTCAGATGTACACTTCTATCTACTGACTAATAACACTTTTATTTTGTATATACATTCTGTTATTTCAATACAATTGTTCAACCTACCTTCTTTCCGTGTTTTTCTTTCTGGCCCCTAACAGGCCACAACACTCATAGCCTTAAATAGTTTAATATTAAGGACTTCAACAGTTGATTAATAATAATTACTACGTTTGGCTATACAGCATTTGACCCTCCTCTATTCCTTGTAAGTTGTCTTTTAAATTGTTTTGTAATTTATTGTTCTGTGTTTTTTATGTATCTGTTAGCACCGGGTACACGTGCTGAATAAATATATTAAGCACTCATTCTTCTCTGTGTGTCATTCACCTCGACAATACAACATTTCTTTTTTAAAAAAAAAGTTTTCCATAAAAGAAATAACTGAGGAAAAAATGATAACAAAAAGAAACAATTCAAAAGAAAGACAAAAAAAATCCCTCACTCCTTTCACATGAGCAAGTGAGACTGAAATTTGTTTAAGTGTTTTTGTCCGCTGATGAGAAAACAAGAAAACAAAAAGCTTTTGAAAATTCACAAAGATAAATAAAAACTAAAGCTCCAAATATACAAAAACGATGAGGGGAAGGCAACAAAGATATCAAAAGCAGAATGGGAGATGAGACTAAAGCAAAAAAAAAATTTAATTTAGTCACAAGATTAATCTAAAGCAACAAAAACTAGTTGAGAAATGACACTGAAATAGTAAAGATGTAACATTTGGTTTTGAAATGAGACTAAAGCCAAAAAGATATGTTTTTGGCAGGTGAAACGAAAATTTTAAAGAAAATATTACCTGTAAAAACGTAAAAATCTTTTCACTTCTTTCCAGATTTCTTTAAGCAAAAAACTGAAAAATTGCTTTCCCTCTGAGATTCAGTCGTTGAAAATGAAGATGATTACATTTTTGATAAATAATATTTAAATAAATTTAATATATATTTGTCTTTATCGCCTTTCTAATAAAAGTAATTGCATTCCGAACACACTAATATAAAAGCAGCTTTTACGATAAGACTAAAGCAATAATGATTCAAAAGCGTTTCAGAATGTTTGACCAATATAAGCCACAAAAAAATCTAATTGGAGGATGAGACTAAAACAACAAAAGATAGAAACGTAATTGGGGAGATGTGACTAAAGCAACAAAGATGAAAAACCAAGTTAGGAGATGAAACTAAAGTAGAAAAGATGTAAAACCGAGTTTGGAGATGAGAATAAAGCAACAAAGATGCAAAACCTAGTCTGGAGATGCAAAATCGATTTTGGAGATGAGATTAAAGCAACAAAGATGGAAAACCGAGTCTGGAGATTAGACTACAGCAACAAAGATGCAAAATAGAGTTTGGAGATGAGACTAAAGCAACAGAGATGCAAAACCTCGTTTGGAGATAAGACTACAGCCAGAAAGATGCAAAATCGAGTTTGAAGATAAGACTACATCAACGAAGATGAAAAATCGTCTTTGGAGATGAATCTAAAGCAGCAAAGATGCAAAACCGAGTTGGGAGATGAGACTACAGTACCAAAGATGCAAAACCGAGTTGTGAGATGAGACTACAGCAGCAAAGATGCAAAACTGACTTGGGAGATGAGACTACAGCAGCAAAGATGCAAAACCGAGTTGGGAGATGAGACTACAGCAGCAAAGATGCAAAACTGACTTGGGAGATGAGACTACAGCAGCAAAGATGCAAAACCGAGTTGTGAGATGAGACTAAAGCAGCAAAGTTAGAAAAGCTAGTTGGGAAATGACATGGAGAAAACAAAGATCCTGGCTTTGGAATGAATTTAAAGGAAACAAAAATATCGAAGCAATTTTTGGCAGTTTAAGCTGAAGCTTTAACAAGTAAAGTTGAAAGAATAAAATTTGTCAGAAGAAAACTTCACCCTACGGTCTTTTCAAGAACGTGAAGTGGAAAAATATAACGACTCAAACGGCAGAGTTTATAAGCTGTAATGAAACTATCATCGTCAATGCATTAAATTGATATCTGAAGGCGCATATATTAATTTAAAGTTGGGTACCTCGAGGTGGTTAGCAAGCTTGTCTCGCTAGAACAATTACGACTGAGTAGTGAGTTCGATTCTCATTGGGTACCCCTTACTTTCGATCTTGTGACACATTTAAGCTATGCTTAAAAATCAATTTGGAGTTATGTTGCCTTCTAGGATAATTATGACTGGGTAGCGAGTTCGATCCTCATTGGGTACCCATTACTTTCGGTCTTGTGACATATCTAAGCTACGCTTGGAAAATCTTTCGTGGTTTAAAGCTTGTCTCACTAGAACAATTATGAATGAGTAGTGAGTTCGATCCTCATTGGGTACCCCTTACTTTCGGCCTTGTGACACAATTAAGCTACGCTTAGAAAATCTTTCGTGGTGTAAAGCTTGTCTCACTAGAACAATTATGAATGAGTAGTGAGTTCGATCCTCACTGGGTACCCCTTACTTTCGGCCTTGTGACACAATTAAGCTACGCTTAGAAAATCTTTCGTGGTGTAAAGCTTGTCTCACTAGAACAATTATGAATGAGTAGTGTGTTCGATCCTCATTGGGTACCCCCTACTTTCGGCCTTGTGTCAGATCTAAGCTAGGCTTGATAAATAACTATATTAATTCAAAGTTGGGTACCTCGAGGTGGTGTAATGATTAAGCAAGCTTGTCTTGCTGGAACAATTACAACTGATTAGTGAATTCGATCCTCACTGGGTGCCCAATACTTTCAGCTTTGTGCCACATTTGAGCTACGCTTGGAAAATAACTACATTAATTCAAAGTTGGGTATCTCGAAGTGGTGTAATGGTTAGCAAACTTGTTTCGCTAGGACAAATACGACTGAGTAGTGAGTTCGATCCTCACTGGGTGCCCCACATTTTCGGCCTTCTGCCACATCTGATCTATGCTTGGAAAATAACTATATTAATCCAAAGTTGGTGATGACTTCCATGATCAGAAAAATTATTCGAAAAACAATAAAAGCGAAAAGGGTGTTTGTAAGATGAGATTACATTAATAAAAGAAAACGTTTCGGCCCTTCAGTATCTGTCTATATTTCTGAAATGAGGTATTATTTACACTATTTACATTATTTGGACTATTGTCCTCATCTTTGTCGCCATATTTATTACAATGATTCGGCCTTTCAGTATTTGTCTATATTTCTGAGATGAGGTATTATGTACACTATTTACATTATTTGGACTATTGTCCTTATCTTTGTCGCCATATTTATTACAACGATTCGGCCTTTCAGTATATGTCTATATTTTTTAGATGAGGTATTATTTACATTATTTACATTATTCGGACTATTGTCCTCATCTTTGTCACCATATTTATTACAATGTTTCGGCCCTTCATTAACTGTCTATATTTCTGAGATGAGGTATTATGTACATTATTTATATTATTCGGACTATTGTCCTCATCTTTGTCGCCATATTTATTACAACGTTTCGGCCCTTCAGTATCTGTCTATATGTCTGAGATGAGATATTATGTACACTATTTACATTATTTGGACTATTGTTTTCATCTTTGTTACCATATTTATCACAACGTTTCGGCCTTTCAATATCTATCTATATTTCTGAGATGAGGTATTATGTACACTATTTACGTGATTCGGACTATTGTCCTCATTTTTGTCGCCATATTTGTTACAACGTTTCGGCCGTTGTACGCTCCGGCCTTCTTCAGGTGGTTGTAATGTTGAACTTAACCCTTTATTTCGCTTACTGGGTTAGATGAGGACAATAGTCCGAATAATGTAAATAATGTGTAATTTCTTTCAATGTTTTGATATTTTTTTCATCTTTAGTTTTTGTTATAAAACATGGACGAGTAAATACACAAATTTACATTGAATAAAAAATATCTAAATATAAAAGAGGTAGGCATTTACTTTGGAAAGATGATAAAATAAATAATTCAGGTTAAAATACTAATGATTGTGATATGTTTGGAAAATTTAAAGGGGCAATTTTTAGTACGTCCAATTGTATAAAGAACAGAATAAAACCATACGGCAAACCAATCTAAAGGATTTTCATAAAAAATCAGATTAATAAGCAATAATTCGTAGAATTTTTATTGTATCTTCTTATATGAACGTATATTTTAATTTTAAAAAATTGCAAATTAGAAATTAATTGTTAATGAGACTAAAATTTAAGAGAGAAATTACATAATTTCCTATTAAGTTATTAGATTCGATTAATGCGTTT
>CAHIKZ030001619.1:492500-557500 GCA_903632075.3 Acanthosepion pharaonis | reverse complement strand
ACTGGTAAAAGAAAAAAATGAAAGAAGAGTTAATGTAAATAGAAAGAAAAAAATTGTCAAATAAAAAAGAAAGAAAGAAAGAAAAGAAAGAAAGAAAAAAAAGGAATAGGAAGGAAGAAAGAAAGAAAGAAAGAAAGAAAGAAAGAAAGAAAGAAAGAAAGAAAAAGGAAGAAAGGAAGGAAGGAAAGGAAGGAAGGAAGGAAGGAAGGAAGGAAGGAAAGAAAGAAAGAAAAATCAAGGAAGAAAAATTAAAAAAAATAAAAAAGAAATAAGGAAGAAAAAAAGAAAGAAAAGGAAGGAAGGAACAAAAAAGAAAGAAAGAAAGAAAGGAAAGAAGGAATAAAGGAAGGAAGGAAGGAAGGAAGGACGAATAATGAAAATAAAAAAAAGAAAGAAAAAATAATCTTGAATGTGAAAGGATCGAAAATAAAAAAAATTATAGAAAGAAAAAAGAAGGGAAAAAGTACAACAAAAAAAAAAGAAGAATAATATAATTAAAAGAAACAAAAAAGCAACAATGTAGACGAAAAAGGAAAAATAACGAAAGAACGAAATATAATAAAAATAAAAGAAAGAAAGAAAGAAAAATGAGTAAAAGTAAAATAAAAGAATGTGAAGAAAAGAATGAACGGTCGAAAGGTTTTTAAAATTTGGGTATGAAAAAAAGAAAAGACAAAATTGAATGATTTTATGGAAAAACAAGAAAAATTCTAAAAAACAAAATGAGAATTTAAAATAGGAACAGAAAAAAACAAAAAAATAGCAAAAGGAAGAAAAAAAAGAAAAAAACAAAAACAAAAAGAAAGGTTAATGTAAAAAAAAAGAAAAAAAAAAAAAAGAAAGAAAATTTTAAAAAAAAAGAAAGAAAGAAAAAAGAAAGAAAGAAAGAAAAAAGAAAGAAAGAAAGAAAGAAAGAAAGAAAGAAAGAGAATAAGTAAAAGTAAAATAAAAAAATGTAAAAAGAAGAATTAACGATCGCGAGAGAAAAAGAATGAAAACGGAAATGAAAGACACAATTTAATGATTTTACGGAAAAACGGAAAGAAGAAAAAAAAAAAAAAAATTGGGAAAAAAAAAAAAAAACATTTTTAAAAGGAAGCAAAATAGAAAAAAAAGAATTTAAAAATTTAAAAAAATATTTAAGAACGAAAAAATTTATTGAAAACTAAAAAAAAAAATCAGAAAGAAAAAAAGATCAAGAAAGATAGACAGAAAGAATAAAAGAAAGAAAAGAGAAAAATAAATAAACAGAAAGACAGAAAAGAAAAAATAGCGAGTGACGAAGATTACATATATGAATATAGTTTCATTTAGTTTGCTACAAGGCCACTTGAGAACCCAAAGATGCTGCTATGAGAATCGATGCTTTGATATTCTCCCTTATGATATTTCCCAAGTGTAACTTCGTCCGAGACAAATCGAATTTACACAAGTCGGGTGTTAAGGTGAAGCGGGGGTGTCAAATCTTCCAAGAAGCAGGAAAATGTCTCACTTTGAAAATCAGGCTCCAAAAACTAGAACTGGGAAATCAACATGATTTGTGCGCTTACAAACGTTGAAGATTATATTTCCGAATAAAAATTGATTATTTTCTTGTTCCGACATTTTTTGGCTTGTTTGTTTTTTTAAATTTATTTCCATATTTTAATCTTTTTTTTATATTGACGCCGACCGAGTTGAAGTGTTATTTATTTCAATCGTGCGACATTTTGTTTCACTTTCTTTCTTTCTTTTTTTACTTTACTAATTAATTTATTTATTTATGTCATTTTTTTTCGGTCACGTGACGTTTATGTTGTATGCCGGTTTCAATTTATTTGCTTTCATTGGTCATCAAGTTGACAGGTGACCGACCTTTAAAAAACGGAACTGAAATTTGGATAAACGAAGCCGAACTTTGAAACAATCAGATCGTCCGGTAATTGGAATGTCATATATGCATAGAGTGAGCCGGCCGTTTGAGGATATTTGCAAGGAGTGTGGTTAATGCATTTCATCAAAACAGCGTCTCAAGTTTTAGATCGAGGGGGCGTAAAACATCTTAAAGTAATGGTAGATGGGAGTCAATAATAGAGTTAGAAAAATATTAGGGGTCATTTCATTATTTTCTCTTTTTTCCCGGTACGAACATTTCTCTCCAGGGAATATGTGCGTATGTCATTGGCAATTGGAACTACAAATTCTGTCACAGGACCATTTGATTCAGAGCTTACGTTAACTTTGTGCCATCTTCTTTCTTGGAGAGGCGAGTTTATGGACGTGTTTAATAAAAGAATAAAAACACGAGGTAACTAAAATGGGTAACAGAATTTAAGAAAATAAAAAAGACTCAAAAACAAGTAAAATAATGTAAAAGGAGGAGAAAGAAAGAAAGAAAGAAAGAAAGAAGATGTAGAAATGAAAATGTAGAGGAATGAAAGAAAAGAAAGAAAAATAAAATAGAAGAAAAAGGTAAAGAATCAGAAGAAATAGATAAATAAATGAAGATTTAGCAAAAGAAAGAAAGAAGAAAAGTAAGAGAAAAAAAGAAGATGTAAGAATGAAAAATAGAAAGACAAAAGAAAAAAAGGTAGAAAAAAAGAAGGAAAAAGAGTCAAATAAAATCAAAAGAAAGAAAGCAAAATAAAAAGAATTGCGAAGTGAAAAAAATTTAAAAATACAAAAAAGAAGGAAAAAAAAAATGCACTCAAAATTAAAGAAAAGAAAGAAAAGAAAGAAAGAAAGAAAAAGAAAGAAAAATAAAGAAGATGTAAAAAATAAAAAGTTGAAGGACGAATGAAAAAGCAAATAGAAAGAGGGGAACATGACCAAAGAAAGAAAGAAAGAAAGAAAGAAAGAAAGAAGATGTAAAAATAAAAAGTTGAAGGACGAATGAAAAAGCAAATAGAAAGAGGGGAACATGACCAAAGAAAGAAAGAAAGAAAGAAAGAAAGAAAGAAAGAAAGAAAGAAAGAAAAGAAAGAAAGAAAATTAAAAAATAAAAAAAAAGAAAGGACGAATGAAAAAAAGAAATGAAAAGAAAATATGAACATGACCAAAGAAAAAAGAAAGAAAGAAAGAAAGAAAAGAAAGAAAGAAGATGTAAAAATAAAAAGTTGAAGGACGAATGAAAAAGCAAATAGAAAGAGGGGAACATGAACAAAGAAAGAAAGAAAGAAAGAAAGAAAGAAAGAAAGAAAGAAAGAAAGAAGATGTAAAAATAAAAAGTTGAAGGACGAATGAAAAAGCAAATAGAAAGAGGGGAACATGACCAAAGAAAGAAAGAAAGAAAGAAAGAAAGAAAGAAAGAAAGAAAGAAAAAGGAGAACACAATCAAAGAAAGAAAGAAGTTGCAAAAATAAAAAATTGAAACGAATGAAAAAGCAAATGGAGGAAAGAGAAGAAGTAAAATATAATCAAAAGAAAGAAAGCAAAATAAAAAGAATTGCAAAGTGAGAAAAAAGCGAATACAAAAAAGAAGGAAAGCACACTCAAAAGAAAGAAAAAAAGAAAAAAAGAAAGAAAGAAAGAAAGAAAGAAAGAAGGTCCAAACATAAAAAATTGAAAACGAATGAAAAAGCAAATGGAGGAAAGAGAAGAAGTAAAATACAATTAAAAGAAAGAAAGAAAGAAAAAGAAAAAAGATGCTCGAATGAAAAATAGAAGGACAAAAGAAAAACAAGTTGAAGAAAAAAAATGCAAAGACAATCAAAAAAAGACAGAAAGGATTTCAATGTGAGTGAGGAACAAAAGAAGAATTAGCAGTAGAAATAAAGATTGATTTGTTTTACGGCTTATCAACTTTTTGCGGTTTATTTAAAGCCAAAAAATATTTTTTGATTGGAAGGTATTACTGGAGATAATAATTATTTACTGATACACAAGTCTTACTAATTAACCCATAGCTGGGAAAGAAGAAGTGGATTCATAAAGTATTTTTACGCGTAAGTGAATATAATGAACTCAACTGGTTTTCGAACTGGGCTCTCAGATTTGCAATTCCATATCTTTGTGTATAACACCACCCACCCATCCAAGCTTATAGGACCTGATATTCCCCAGAGGTCACCCATCTAGGTACTGACCAGGCTGGACGTTACTTAACTTCAGTGATCGTACAAGAACACATGTTTCAACGTGATGTGGCCATAAGCCAATTATGATACACGCACATCCAAGCTTACAGCATGTGATATTCCTAAGTGGTCACCCATCTAGGTACTAAGTAGGCTGGACGGCTTAACTTCAGCGATCGTACGAGAACGCGTGTTTCAATGTGACACGGTCGTAAGCCCGAAATAAAAGGAAGAAATAAAATAAAATAAAAAGAGCAAGAAAGAAGGAAAAGAAAGTAGACAAAAGAAGGAAGACACAATGAAAAGAATCAAGGGGAGGGAGAAGAAAGAAAGAAAGAAAGAAAGAAAGAAAGAAAGAAAGAAAGAAAAGAAAGAAAGAAAGACGAAAAGAATTGAACAGTAAGAGACGAATAAAGAAAGAGTTGACAAAAGAAAGAAAGAAAATAAGAAGAAAAAGAAAGAGAAACAGAGTAAAGACGAGAAAGAAGAAATCGCAAATTGACAGACGAAAAATAAAGGAATAATCAGAAAAATGGATGAAAGAATAAAGAAAAGGAAGGTATAATCAACCATTCGCCCTTGCATGAAATATTACTACCATATATGGCCTGGAGCCCCTTCTGTTTGTCTCAAGATCCTTGATAAAATCCAAAGACGGATATGCAATGTAATTGGCCCTGATCTGGCATCTCGTCTACAGTCGCTCTCTCACAGACGTTCCGTTGTCTCCCTGTGTCTTTTTTTACAAATACAGCGTGACCCAAAAATCGGGAATTTTTGAAGTGCGTATTGCCAGGTATGAGCAAGTGGCAACACTGCGAGACAATGACCTTGAGCAAGTAAACATTTTGCCATTTAGAATTCAAGATGAAATTCACAGTATCCCAGCTGAGATGTTGCAGCAGTCAATGAGGAATCTCAACAGCAGATTTCAAGAGTTCATTCGTAAAGGAGGACGCCATCTACAGGACGTGATTTTTTAAAAAAATGAAAATTCCATCATTGTTTCTTAAATGGCATGTTTTAAGGTTTCAATTACTATGAATAAAATATTTTTTTTCCATCACTCTTGGTTTTATTGGATTGTTAAAAATAACTGCTGATGATTTAAGCGTTCAAATTTAATGTCAACTAGGCTGGCATCTCGATCTCACTCTTTCACTGTCGAAACTGTTAAATCTAGCCGTCTCCTCTACTCCAATAGCTTCATGTTTCGCACTTCTCGCCTGTGGAACTCCCTCCCCTCTTCCTGTTTTCCTGATAGCTATAATCTCCAACTATTCAAATGTAATGTCAATCGACGTCTCCAGATGCCTTGATCTATCCCCTATCCTTCTCTTCATCCTTTCTTCTATCACTCCTATTTGCTCTCACTCCAACTCTCTGTAACCCCTTGCGTGCTAGTGGCTTCCTGCTTTGGATGGGGTGAAACACAATATATATATATATATATATATATATATATATATATATATGGTGAGAGATGCGATATAGCTTTCTAATAATTACTGCGCATATAATATATAAATAATTATACATATATATATTTATTTATATTTATATACACTTTTCACATATATATATATATATATATATATATATATATATATATAAGGTTAACGGTTAGAGTTGAATCAGGCCAGGAAACAGTAGTATTAAAAAGTTTTCAATACACGTGTAAAAAGAACAAAAATAAAAATAACTTGTAGAGTTTTTAACTCAATTGAATCTGCTTACCTTAGATTCAACCTTACCTTAGGCGATTTTTATCAAATGACCACGTAACTCTTTTTTTTCTTTTTTTTTTTTTTTTTTAAACTGAAGAACGCTACATTATTGTTTTCAAAAATAAACAAACGCACGACGTTGGGTGTAAAAGGGAGGAGGAAGATGTGAAGAAGGAAGAACAAGAAGAGGAAAGAAAAGAAAAGCAAGTGTATTGTAAATGCATTAGTGAGGGTTTAAATTACTTATTATTTATTCAGCCTAATATGCAATTAAGAAAACAATCCTGATATGTAAGCAAGGATTTAGGACTTCGGATTTCTGGTTTAAAAGCTTTTTGGGGATGCGGATAAGTTATAATCACTAATTTATCCTGTTGGCAGAGGTTGTGATTGCTGTATCATTTAAACCAGAAATCCAAAGTAAGTCCTTGCTTACATATCAGAATTTTTTCTTAAGTGCATATGAAGCTGAATGAAAAAAATAATTTAACCCTACCCCAATACATTTACAATACACTTGCTTTTCTTCTTCTCCTTTTCTTCTTCTTTTCTTCTTCTTTTTCTTCTTCTTCTTTCACAGCCTCCTCCTCCCTTTCTATTACACCCAACGCCGTCCGTTTTTTTTAATTTATTTTTGAAAAATAATAGCATAACGTTCCTTAGTTTAAAAAAAAAAAAAAAGGCGTTAGGTGGTCATTTCATAAAAAATCACCTGAGCATACCGTAAAGGTTGAAACTAAGGTTAATGGATTCAACTGATTTTTAATATATATATATATATATATATATATATATATATATATATATATATATATATATAGAAAGAAAGAAAGAAAGAAAGAAAGAAAGAAAGAAAAAGAAATTCAAAAGCAAGTACGAAAAATAAAAAAGGAAGAGGTTTGAAAAAAGAAAGAAAGAAAGAAAGAAATTAAAAAGGTACGTAGTTAAAGAAAGAAAGAAAGAAAGAAAGAAAGAAAGAAAGAAAGAAAGAAAGAAAGAAAGAAAGAAAAAAAGAAAGAAAGAACGTACGTACGTACGTAAAGGAGGAAGAAAGAAAGAAATTAAGAAGGTACGTAGGTAAAGAAAGAAAGGAAGAAAGAAAAAAAGAAAGAAAGAAGAAAAGAAAGAAAGAAAGTCAAAAGCAAGTAGGAAAGGGAAAGGGAAGCGGTTTGAAGAAAGAAAGAAAGAAAGAAAGAAAGAAAGAAAGAAAGAAAGAAAGAAGGTACGTAGGTAAAGAAAGAAAGAAAAAAGAAAGAAAGAAAATAAAAGGGTACGTAGAGAAAGAAAGAAAAAGAAAGAAAGAAAGAAATTAAAAAGTTACGTAGATAAAGAAAGAAAGAAAGAAGGTACGTAGGTAAAGAAAGAAAGAAAGAAAGAAAGAAAGATATGTAGTGTGATCAGAAAGAAATAAAAATATCCATGAACAGAAAGGAAGAAAAAAAAAACAAAAGGACTAAATTCGTGCCTAAAAGAATTTAAAACGGGGGAAAAACACAGACTTGTTAGAAAATAAACAACAAGCAAATCAATATGAAATACATGAAAATTTAGAAAAATGAGTTAAGAAAGAAAGAAAGAAAGAAAGAAAGAAAGAAATTGAGTGATGAGAAAAAAGTAAAATATTTGTCGTAAAAAAAAGAAAGAAAGAAAGAATGGATGCTAAGCGAACGAGTTCAACGATAAACGAAAAGGAAAACAGGAAGCTATTAAATATGCCATACATGAAGTCAGATATGGCCCATTTGAAAAAGGCGCTCTATGTCCCTATATAATCAGATGTACATGAAAGAAAGTGCTTTCCTCGCAAACCGAAAATAATATTTCGCTCATCTGAAATTATTGTGTATTTTTTATCATTATTCTATTTTTCTTTTTGGCTCATTTTTCAAAGCGAGTTGAAGCGAAATTATAAGAAAATCTAAATTATTCTTTTCCTCGGCTTCGATTCCTTTTCTATTCATATCTTTCTTTCTTTATTTATTTCGTTATCTTGTTTCGGGGATTGCAACTTTCCTGGCATGGTGAGGACAATTCGCCGGCAAGAAATTTGCTTACAACAATGGCGATCATGCATAATTGACAGGTTCATCGGGGTTTAAAGAAAACAACAACAACAAAAAAAGAGGGGGGGCTTGAATATGCTTATAATTAGAGGGCAATCATGACGGAAAGAAATGAAAAGAAACTTCTCGAACGTTCAAAATAATAATTTTAGAAGGAAGCAAGGAAGGAAAGAAGGAAGAAAAACGGGGGGGAAAGAATGAAAAATTTTGCAAAGAAAGAAAGAACAAAGAAAAAACAGGTCGGAAAGAATTTAAAATATTCCAATAAAGAAAGAAAAAAAAACGGACCAAAAAGAATAAAAAATCTTCGAAGAAAGAAAGACAAAGAAAGAAAAAAAAAAGAAAATACGGAAAAGAAAGAAAGAAAAAAGGTTAAAAATAATTAAAAGTATTCCAAGAACGAATGAAAACAGAACGAAAGGAAATCAAGAGTCGGCAAAAAAATAGAACAACTATCCAAAGAAAGAAAGAAAGAAAGAATGAAAGAAAGAAAGAAAGAATGAAAGAAAGAAAGAAAGAAAGAAAGAAAGAAAGAAAGAAAGAAAGAATGAATGAAAAAGATTTCTATTTTCATATTGATTAAAAATCACTTTGTCTTGGCCTTTATTGTGTTTTGTGCATTTCTTCATTATTCTTAAAGACATCAAATACAATGAAAAGAATTTCTATAATAAACATTATTAACTATATATGTGTGTGTGCGTGTGTGTGTGTAGATAGATAGATAGATAGATAGATAGATAGATAGATAGATAGATATGAACAGACTTATATAGATAGATAGATAGATAGATAGATAGATAGATAGATAGATATGAACAGACTTAGATAGATAGATAGATAGATAGATAGATAGATAGATAGATAGATAGATAGATATGAACAGACTTAGATAGATAGATAGATAGATAGATAGATAGATAGATAGATATGAACAGACTTAGATAGATAGATAGATAGATAGATAGATAGATAGATATGAACAGACTTAGATAGATAGATAGATAGATAGATAGATAGATAGATAGATAGATATGAACAGACTTAGATAGATAGATAGATAGATAGATAGGATAGATAGATAGATAGATAGATAGATGATGTGAACAGACTTAGATAGATAGATAGATAGATAGATGGATAGATAGATGGATGGATGGATAGATATGAACAGACTTAGATAGATAGATAGATAGATAGATAGATAGGAACAGACTTAGATAGATAGATAGATAGATAGATAGATAGATAGATAGATAGATCTCTTTTCTTTCCTATATTCGTGTTCGCCATTCTTTTTTCGTTCTTTCTGTGCCTCTTTGAATCCCTCATTTAATCTTAGAGTCTTTTTCTTTCTCTTTCTCTAATTATTCTTCTCTCTCCTACCTTATGTATATATAATCGTTCAATGGATCTTTTATTCATTTTTCTTTCTCTTCTTTCCTCCTCCTTTCTTTTGTCTTCTTTCTGTTTCACACTCGTCCCTCTCTCTCTCTCTCTCTTTCTCTCTCTCATTCTCGCTCGCACACATATTCTTTTCTTTCTCTTCCCTCCTTTCTCTCCTCCTGTTCTTTTAACACTCCCTCTCAACCAATACTCCTTCCCTTAATTTCTACCTCTCCTGCCACCTCCACTTATCCTCCCTTTTCCCTTAGAAGGCAAAATCTTCTGTCCGCCCACCCAGCGGCTAGTCGATCAACCTTCTCCTGACAACATTGAGAGATCATGAATAGAATTAGCCTAAGGTCCGAAATAACTGGAGTGTGTAACCGCTGGTCATCGGCCTGAACCAGGGGTCACCCTCCACCCTCAGGCCAGCTATACTTTGAGAAACAATGAAATCAATTTGAAATTGCAATGATGCAGTCTCTATAGACGCAGGTAGGGAAGAAACTGATTGCACACAAATTGGCAACGAATATATACACAGGCACACACAGTGTATGTTTTAAATGCATATATAAGCATGCATGAAATAATACTGATACACACATACACACACACACACACACACACACACACACACATATATATATATATATGTTTCGTTGTACAGTTTAGACATATTCTATTTACTCATTTTCGTTAAGATCCTTTCATACGCTCGTATAAGTTTTTGGATGTCATTAGACGAGAGAAAACCGCCGTGTTTATACATATTTGTTTTATTACCATGTACTTTCGACACATCCATATCATCATCGGGGTATTGTTTATAACAAAATGAATATTATAGTATCTATTATTGTCAGAGACAAATTGTTGTGCTATCTAAAAGTTAAATTTTTTCCACTCCATTTGTAAAAAAAAAAAAACTTTCAGATAACACAATTTATCTCTAACAATAATCGATGCTCTAATATTCATTTTATTATAAACCATGCCCTGATGATGATATGGACTTGGTAATAAAACAGTACTTTAGTAATAAAACATTTAACATATATATATATATATATATATATATATATATATATATATATATATATATATATATATATATATATATATATATATATATATATATATATATATATATATATATATCTTTCTGATTCGAGCAGATATATATGAGGAGTGGAGTAATGGATAGAAGCTTGATTGAGGAATCGCATAGCCGAGTTCAAATTCCAGTCGAATCCATTACATTCACTTACGTGCTAATATCCTTCGGAATCCTCTTCTTCACCCTCCAGCTATGGAGTAAAGAGCAGGACAGTCTGGGTTCTATAGCCTTGGATGGCAACTGGTCTAGGAGAAGGACAACTCTGAATTCAAAACCTGCGGAGGGTCGTTTGGGAACCTTGTGGCACTTAGTGCACCAGTTTTCTGAATTCGGCCCTTCAAAAAGTGTGGACGGTCCTGCACGAAACCTTCACCACTATAATCAAATCTCATGTGCCGGTGTCTGTGTCGGTTTCCTAGAAACTGATCTGCTTGACCCTCATACATCGAATTCGACGGGAGAGTCGAGTATATATATATATATATATATATATAAATATATATATTTATATATATACATGTTTCGCTTTTATTAAAGCTTCATCAGATATTGTGATATTTCATTCATTGATGACGCTTTAATAAATGCCAAACATGTCAGAGTTTGATCTATATTTTATCCCAATTCATATATATATATATATGAACAGAGAGATTTTAGAAAATACATCTTTTTGTAGCACATTATTTACTTTGTTCGGAATGTTGGCATCATCATAGTACGCTCCGAAACGTCGTGAATATGAGGTCAACAGTCCGAACGTTGTAAATAATTACAATATCTCATCTCAGAAATATAGACAAATCCTGAAGAAGGCCGGAGCGTACAACGGCCGAAACGTCCTGAATATGATAATAAAGATGAGATCAACAGTCAGAACAAAGTAAAGAGTTACAATACCTCATCTCAGAAATATGACAGATTCTGAAGGCCGAAGCGTACAACGACTGAAACGTCGTGAATATGACAATAAATATGACAACAGCCCGAACAATGTAAATAGTGTAAATACTTACAATACTCATCTGAGAAATATAGACAGATGCTGTAGCTTATATATGCGATCGTAGCCCTCCACTTTTTCTTTTTCTTTTTGGTAAAGTTAGGGAACTGATTTGTCGTTATCATATCCACCGTTTTTTGAATTCAGAGTTTTTATTCTCCTAGATTGGTTGCCACACAAAGTTAGAAATCGTTTTCTACTGCTATTTAAGCAATAGGTTGTAGAAAGTGCATTAGTACTAAAGTGAATGTTACAGACTAACCCGGAAATGGAACTAGACATGCTAATTTGACTTTCGAAGCTGGTAATCTTTTGGTCACTAACACATCTTATCTAGATATACATACATTGAATAGTAACTCTGTATTGAAATATATGACAGTTTAAAAAGAAATAAGTGTTTACACGTTTCGCCGATCAAACAGCTTCATCATATAAACGAATTTTATTTCAACTTTTTCCATATTGTCGTTTAAAAAAAAACATATTCGTTACCCGGGTTTTACAGAATGGATCATCGGTCGAAGGATGCGAAGCTCGATTATCTCCCTTTGGTTAAGAAGAAGTGACGGGTGTCATGTGATGGCCAGTTCGTGGTCTAAGAAAAAACCCTGTTGCTATTTAGCACGCGTAGAAGCAAGACAAGTATATCCACGCCAGTTGCTGATTGTGGACAGCTAAGGCGCTAGACGCCATCTCAAATGAAGAAAATATTACGACCCGTTTTGGTGGAACCCTTCGTCTTTTGAATCCCCTTCTCTTTTGTCCACCCTACATTCTATTTTAGCGCTCCTTTCACTCTTCTTTCTATTTTGATTCCATTTCTTCTCTTTCTACTTTTCTCTTTTACTCCCCCTTTTTCATTTGGCTCCCTTTTCTTTTCTTTTTTTCGCTCCTGCCTTTCTCTTTTAGTGCACCTTTCCTTTTTAGTGCTTCTTCTCTTTTGCCGCCCCCTTTTACTTTGCTAAGATGTGCCGATGATGCAATGGATAGTGGCTAAGTATGAGAAATAGGAGAACCGAGTTCGAATCCAGCTTTGTGCGTTACATTTACTTAGACTAAAATAATAATGAACCATGGAAAACATAAATCCATCTCTTCCCCAAGTTATGGATTAAATAGTTGGATTTGGATGTGGAAAAATCTTTCGCTATCTTCAAAAAAATTATTGATATGATATTCACTCTCCCCCTAAAATATTATTCTTAAAATCCCAAATACACCTTCATGCAAATTGAATAAAGCAAACGTTTAAGTTTCCTCTCTTTCACCATACGGTCAGTTTTGGAGTAACAGGGTGTAATCGATTTTTAATTTTTCCTCAGATTAGTCCATTTGCAGTGGTGTGCAGTAATACGAATCTATTTTCGGAGTGTTATGATGAAATCTGTTTGGCCTTGGAAAATATTTTGTCATCCGTGATTGCATCAGATTTTTATCACGCTCAAACACTATTGTTTGGACTGCCGATTACTTGTCCTACGGCCATTGTTTGCGATGGACGTTACTCCAAGGAAGCGTACGAAAATTTTAACGCTGCACGAACACATTGGCAAGCCTTACCAGTGAGCAAATCAAAGTCCGAGACTCGCCTGGAGACTCTCCTGATTTAAATCCAATCGAGATTCTGTGGTCCATCTGCAAGGAACGTCTTCGTGAAATGGACATATGAAGTACTAACAAGGGCACTGGGTCATGTTTCGAAATACGAAAAAAAGTAAATAATAACGGGATTATTCGTTTTGTTTCAATTAATTTGCACAAGAGGGTATGTTTCTGTTTTAAATAACCCACAAAGGATTTATATACCATTAAAATGAAATTACTTCTCCATTTCTGCCGCTCTTAGAGTTCCTTCTCTTTTGGAAACCCTTCGTCTTTGGTTCCTCCTATCGCTTTTAATGTTTCCTATCTTATTTTATTGTTTATCGCCAAGACTTCCTGAAAATTAAATGAAACTTATAGTAAAATCTCGATAATTGATTACCTGCCTTGTCGCCTGCTATAAATGAAAAGTAATAAATAAAATATATAAAAATAATACATCCAGTAATTTATGAAAAGTAAAATAATATAAAATACATATAAAATATATAAGAGAAAAAAATTAAACTAATTTTTCATATACGCATAGATTTAAACGGATTTTTTTTTAACGTTGATTTATCGACAAAGCCCATCGCATTTTAAGATTTCCATTGACAATAATTCCGCTATAAAAATATTGAGGCAATAAAACATCCTGATGTTCTGTACCTGCATATGTTAAGTTTAAAATAAAATAAAAATCTCTTTCTCTCTCTTTTTCTTTTCTTCTTTTTTCTTTCATATTTTGTGATTCTGTTTCTATCTCTTTCTCTTTCTCCATACACATTTGACAATCATATTTTCCTAATATTTCCCTGAAGTTAAGCAACGCGAGCCTGGTCAGTGACTGGATGGTTGATCGCTTAAGAATACCAGTTGCAGTAAGCTTGGATGTGTGGGTGGTGCAATGGATAATGGCTCGGAATTGTTAATCGGAGAGCAGAGTTCCAATTCCAGTTGGGTTCGTTATATTCACTTATTTAAAATACTCTTGAGAAAGGAATGAATCCACCTCTTCTCCTCCTCGCTATGGGTTAATTAGCAAGAATCGTATCACTAAATAATTACTATTTCCAAAATTTCTTAAATCCATATCACGTTAAAACGCAGCTAATTATTTTGATCACCGAAGTTAAAATGTCGATTTGGTCAGTATCTTCCGATGGGTAACCACTTGGGAATATCAGCTGCTGTCTTAAGTTTGAATGTGCGTGTGGTATAATGGGTTTACTTATTTCATATCTCGTTGAAACAATTTTTTCGCGTACGATCACCAAGTTAAGCAACGTCGAGCCTGGTCAATACCTAAATGGGTGATTTACTTTAGGAATACCAAGTGCTGTAAAATCTTGTGAAATATGGTTATAATCGGTAAAACTCGAATTGGAAAACTGAGGGCCGAGTTCCAATTCCAGTTCATTATAATACACTCTGCTCCTGTATTGATTTTTCATAAAATATTGGTAGAACAAAGAGTGCTTATTTTAGTACTGCTTGGTTCTTACATTCTCTTGTGCAGATGAGGCAATATTGGCCGACTTTGGCATTAGTTCTTGCATTTTGGAACTTTTGTTTTCTGGCCTTCCGTATTTATGCAGACACAACTTTATTTGCCAGAGTATTTACAAAACTGCTTTCAATTTCAAAATTTCCTAGATTTAAATATTTGGTTTAAACTTTAACAATACTGGAAAAAAAAATGGCCGAAAGCTCCTTTGCAAATATCCACCTTTTATAACGCCTTTTTAAAGCCTCCTTGACCCATGGACGACTGATTTATGCCTGGAAAAAAATATTTTTAATATTAATTTTATTATTTGTACTGAAACTACAGCCCCACTCACGACTGAATTCATTACATGTCTGCATAGAATTGACGGTTACTGATTTCAACTGTAAAATGATGAGACTTTTGAAATTTATTATTTAGTATTTGGTAACTTCAACTAAACCTACTAATTATTGTTTATTATTACAACTAGTATTACTAAATATTACACAGTAACTTAAACTCATTCTACTAATTATTATTTACTAACTTAACAAATCCTACTAATTATTATTTAGTAGCTTACACTAATTAGTTCTTCTAATTATTATTTACTAACATATACTTACTAGTACTACAGATTATTATGCAAGATGCCCATAAAGTTCGTGTGCACTTTTAAAATTTTATAACTTTATTTGTATTTGCGATAGAAATAATCTGTAAAAAATGTTATAAAGTTTAATGTACCTAGTTTTAAGTATAGCTAAAATAACTAATGTGATTTCAGGCATTACTGTAAATCAGTTGGCAAATGTTTTCCGTGAACTGCAAAATCGTATTACCCTTTGTATTGCTAATGATGGCAGACATGTGGAAACTTAAATAGAATTTTAATAAAACCTTAAAAATATAGATTTACTTCTTTCTAATCATTTTTACAAATTATTTCTATCGCAAATACAAATAAAGTTATAAATATTTTAAAGTGCACAAGAACTTTATAGACACTCTGTATATTAACTTAAACTTAAGAATGTACAAGAGTGATAATTTTGATCGCAACAAAAGTTTTTTGGTACCTGTTCGAAATAATTGTAAAATGTCCTCTTCTCTTCTAAACCTTTGTTCCTTTACTGCCTTATCTTCTTAATATTATATTTTTCATATATCTCTAAAACTCAGTAACTCCTTGTGTCTTAGTGGCTTTATTACCATGCTTGCAAATAAAATGATTAAAAATATAGTCTTGCTAAATATTATTTATTAATTTAAACTAATTAGTACTACTAATTATTATTCAGTAACCTAAACTATTTCTACTAATTATTACTTAGTAACTTAGACTAATTACTCCTAGTAATCTTTATTAGTATCCTAAACTAACTACCGTAATTCCTCATGTATAATACGTGCTCATTCATAATACGCACCCCGAAAATTGTGCTGAAAGTGTGGGAAAATGCTTCTAGTCACGCATAATACGCACCCCTTGTTTGGTAATCAAACGCTATAAATTGTACCTCTCCAATCTCATTACGGACAGCGTTTCCTACGCTTATTTAAAAATGGTTTTAAACATAGAATAATATTATTCTAATTTAGTTTTATGATAATTCTTATAATGAACGCCATTTTGGGATCTTTAGATTTTCTTCATTTTTGGATTTCTAAATCCTTATGCAAATTAATTGAAGCAACCGCTTTAGTTTTCCTTTCTTTCAACATATGGTCAGTTTTAAACTCACTGGAGTGACAGGGTTAATCGATTTCTATTTTTTCCTCCGTTTAGGTCATTTGCAGTGGTGTGCAGTAATATGAATCTATTTTCAAGGTGTATGATGAAATTTGACTTTGAAAAATATTGCGTCATCCGTGATTGGATTCAAATTTTTATCACCCCCAGACTCTATTGTCTCAAATGTCGATTAGTTGTCCTCCGGCCATTGTCTGCGATGGACGTTACTCCAAGGAAGCGTACGAAAATTGTAATGCTGCACGAACAATCTGGCAAGCCTTACCAGTGAGCAAATCAAAGTAATATTGACTGGCTCGGAAACTCTCCTGATTTAAATCCAATCGAGAATCTGTAGTCAATCTGTAAGGAAAGACTTCATGGAATAGACATACGAAATACTAAGATGTGTACTGGGTCATTTTTCATTGGAAAAATAAGAAAAAAGTAAACAATAATGGAATTATTCATTTTGTTTCAATTAATTTGCACAAGGGTGTATGATGACATTCCAAAAACAAAACAAATTACCTAGACACCTTTTGACAATGTATCTTTCACTAGGAAAGCAAATGGAAATCTTACGTATCTGTCAATGATATTCAATATACTTAGAAGAAAGAATCGGTCCTTCAAAATATATATATATATATATATTTGTTTACATTTGATACGCCAGAGCAGTTATGAATGTACGAGATTCATGGAAGATTGAAGTTTATAAGCAGTAAATTCGACCTTGTCTACCGAAAGGTTCTTTTGTGGCCCAGAGGTAAGGCACGTCAAATAAATGACGGTTTGAATAGGATGCAAAAATGAATATATATATATATATATATGTGTGTGTGTGTGTGTGTGTGTGCGTGTGTGCGTGTGTAGTCTTTTGAATATTTGAGATGCTTTGATAATCTCAGCTGATTTGGGTTTATTACACAGTTTGCGATGGATAAATTGTCATCTAAACTACGTAAAAATGAAAATAACACTGGTATCTCATTTTAACAGATCTATTTACCAAACTTACACAAAAATATCTTGAAATACTAAAGAGTAAATTTATTCAATAAAATTGCCATTGGCCTCAATACATGCCTCCAGACGACTTTAGAATCTCCTGCAACTCTTCTGGATGGTCTCCTTGTTTTTAGTTGATTATTGCTGCCATAATCTTTTATTCAGTTCATCTTTTTTGTTATGAGGAGTTTTGTTGGTCTTCACCAAAATGCAAACACATAATAATCAAGAGGGTTGCAATCTGGGGAGCTAGGTGGCCAGGTGTAAGGGGTGATGTTTAACAACCATGACTGTGTTTTCTTGCCTACAGTGTAAATATCTATAAAAAATATTACTTGAGGAATATAGGGTGCGATAGATAAATTGTCATCTAAATTAAGCATAAATGAAAATGACACTGACATCTCATTTTAACAGATATATTTACCAAAATTACACAAAAATATCTTGAAATGCTAAAGAATAAATTTAATCGATAAAATCGCTTTAACCATATTACATATTATTTAATGAAACATGCATCAATGAAATAATGCTGCCTAAATACATACAATTTATATATATATATATATTAAGACGTTTTTATATTTATACATTCTTTTTATAGATACAAATATTTAAGTAAATGCTCTGTTTATAATAAATATATATATATATATATATATATATATATATATATATATATATATATATATATATATATATATAAAAGTGAACATTAGTAATAACAGAGGCGACAGGCTGTTTCATGGCTAGACGCAATCGTCAGGCCGCTAGGATGAAACAGCCTGTCGCCTCTGAAAAAATGATGTCAATGTTCACTTTTATATTTATATTTACATACGCTTTATCACTGATATTGAGCACTTTTCAACATAAATATAGCACACCTTAAAAAACTTTTTTTTTATATATATATATATATATATATATATATATATATATATGGTTGGATGGATAAATTGTTGTCCAAATTTAACAAAAATGAAAATAACACTGACATCTCATTTTAACAGATATATTTACCAAAATTACACAAAAATATCCTTAAATACTAAAGGGTAAATTTATTCAATAAAATTGCCATTGGCTTCAACAACAGCCTCCAGGTGACTTCGGAATCTCCTGCAACTCTTCTGGACGGTCTCCTTGTTTAAGTTGATGAATGTTGCCAAAATTCTTGTCTTCAGTTCATCTTTGGTCATACAGGTAGTTTTGTTGGTCTCTCACTCAACTGCTCCCCACACATAATAATCAAGAGGGGATGCAATTTGGGGTGTTAGGTGGCCAGATATAAGAGATGATGTGGTCACTGAAACTGTCTGACAAACATGACTGGGTTCTCCTGCTTGTGTAGCATGGTACAGAGTCCGTCTGTCAGACACAGTTTCTTCCAGTAGCCACCATCTTGACCCAGGGCAGTACTCCCCCCTCAAGACACTTTATTGTAGGCCTCGGTGTTGGGTCTGAGGTCCAGTGAGAAGATGTATGGAAACATAATGTTAACATTACTAGTGATCACCCTAAACACCATGACGTTGACTGAATAGACCATTCAACACTTTCCAAATTCTCTGCACTGTCCTTAGATTGAATCCTAAACACTCTAAATGTTCGTACTGGCGGTTCCGGTGTGAATGCTAAACAGTACAGCATGGCGTTTTCAAATTCCTGGCGGAGTGAATTACGTCAGGGTGCTCATTTTCTCATAGACGGCACCCAACTGACCCTACATTAGAGTGTAGTCGACAAAAACAAAAACAAACACATTGTGGCTGCATTAGTTCCTATACATCTATATTCCTGAGAATAAAAAATAAATAAATCTAAAAGACATGCCTACAAGAAATTATAATATGGATATAAAATGGGGGATCAATTCTATATTATAGTCAATATACAAACTGATCCCTTACTTTGTGGCCGCATTAGTTCCTATATATTTATAGTCCAGAGGATGTAAATAAATCTAAAAGATGTGCCTATAAGAAATTATAATATTGGTTGATTGATATGTTTTCTATGGCTTATCAAGAAATAAGAGCTTATAATTAATATGTATGTAAAGTGGGGGATCAATTCAGTATTGCATTTATTATATAAACTGGTCCCTCACTTTGTGGCCACATTAGTTTCTATACATTTCTTTTCAAGAGAATGTAAATAAATCTAAAATTCGTGCCTGTGTAGCTAATCAGTATTACATTGATTGATTGATTCGTTTTTTACTGTTTATCAACAAACAAAAAAATTATAATGTGGATATAAAGTGGGAGATCAATTCTATAAATGCCTACAATAAATTATATAAAAAAAAATGATCCCTAACTTGTATTTGATAGCCACAACACAATAGCTTCTATACATTTATATTCCTGAGTATGTAAATAAATCTAGAAATGCCTACAAGAAATTATAATGTGGATGCAAAATGGGGATCGATTCTATAATACAAAATGCCTAATATATAAATTGATCTCTCACTTTATGGACAATACTTAGGACAGCTTCTATACATTTATATTCCTGAGTATGTAAATAAATCTAGAAATGCCTACAAGAAATTATAATGTGGATGCAAAATGGGAGATCCATTCTATAATACAAGCAATATATAAACTGATCCCTCACTTTGTGGCCACGATAGCTTCTATACATTTATATTCCTGAGTATGTAAATAAATCTCGAAATGCCTACAAGAAATTTAATGTGGATGCAAAATGGGGGATCGATTCTATAATACAAGCAATATGTAAATTGATCCCTCACTTTGTGGCCACGATAGCTTCTATACATTTATATTCCTGAGTATGTAAATAAATCTAGAAATGCCTACAAGAAATTATAATGTGGATGCAAAATGGGGGATCGATTCTATAATACAAGCAATATATAAATTGATCCCTCACTTTGTGGACACAATAGCTTCTATACATTTATATTTCTGAGTATGTAAATATATCTCGAAATGCCTACAAGAAATTATAATGTGGATGCAAAATGGGGGATCGATTCTATAATACAAGCAATATATAAATTGATCCCTCACTTTGCGGACAATAAATAGGAAATCTATACATTTATATTCCTGAGTATGTAAATAAATCTGGAAATGCCTACAAGAAATTATAATATGGATATTCCTGAGTATGGGGAAAATCAATTCTATAAAATATCGATTCTATAATATATAAAACTGATCCCTCACTTTGTGGCCACGATAGCTTCTATACATTTATTTTAGAACACCCTCACGTAAAATAAAGATGAGGACAACAGTCCGAACAATGTAAACAGAGTTTTTTTTGTTGTCAATTCATGAGAAAAATGTGTAAATCGAATTTTCTATGTTTGGCTTTTATTAAAATTCAAAAAAGTAGCTTTTTAAAACAATTAAAATTGCCGAGTGTTTTGGCAATATCTTGAGAAAAACCGACCTTTTCACACATTGTTTTTGTTTTGTTTTGTTTTTTACGTGACCGTTTGTTAAAGTTTGCCAAAATTCTTATGTACTTGGACATTGTAAATTGCATTGTTTCTTTCTCTACTTTGTATATTTTAGCGACTCATTCTTTCCCTCTCTCTCTCTCTCTCTCTCTTTGTCTTGCTCATTCAGTCACCCTTATTTTCAAACACTTTTCTCCCTAAGCAATATTTCAAGCATTCTATTTCTCCCTCTTCTCTTCATCTCAACCTTTTGTCGCCTACGTTCTTCTCCATTTTATACTTTAACCTCCCGATGTCTGTATGTGCGCGTGCGCGTGTGATTTACATTTTTGCTCCCGCCCCTGTTACTATCGTCACACATCTCTCTCCCTTCCCCCTCTCTCTTTTTTACACACACAGACCACGTGACTCGTGTATGCCCCAAACAATATGTGTATCGAATAAAATTTACTTGTCTAAATATTTCCTTTTCTTTCACTAATACTTCTAAGTGTTCCTCATTGTCCTCGTAATAAAAAAAACAAACCCTTATTCTCTCAAAACGCGAATAATAATAAAAAAAAAAATCCGCCTAGAAGCCGAGCAGTTCGACAACTCTTTCTCTTCTAATAATTAAATCGGCATTGATTTTATGGCGACGCCCGGGAACTGCCAGGAAACATTCGGCCATCTTAATAAAAATACTCTCCATAGCTACCACAATTTCTTGAGAGGAGTCGTTTGGTAACTGATGACATTATAAGTCATATTGTTATTTTTACATCCCTTTTATTCTTTCTAATTCTTTAACTGGAATCATAGTACTGGGTATGACGTTAAACTACATCCGGTAATCACTGATCGGGAGATTGGAGGTTTTGTAGAGCGTGGAACCGCCTCTAAATTGCTATTGTTCCTAGGTCTAGCCTAAACCAGAGTGGCAGCACTTGTTAGGGTCCCAGCAATGCGCAAATGGTGAAACCCAAAACAAAAATCCAAATACTATGACAGTATAAAAATACATTTTTATACTAAAAGTACCAACAGTACTTTTATTTATAAAAGATTAAATCAAGAATACATTTTTATAGCAATATTACCAACAATAGATTTTATAAAAATCTATACTTATCAATACTTATTACAACGTTCCGGCCCTTCAATATATGTCTATATTTCTGAGATGAGGTATTATGTACACTATTTACATTATTTGAACTATTGTCCTCGTCTTTGTTGCCATATTTATTACAACGTTTCGGCCTTTCAGTATCTGTCTATATTTCTGAGATGAGGTATTATGTACACTGTCTACATTATTCAGACTATTGTCCTCATCTTTGTCACCATATTTATTACAACGTTTCGGCCCTTCAGTATCTGTTTATATTTCTGAGATGAGGTATGTACACTTTTTACATTATTCGGACTATTGTCCTCATCTTTGTCGCCATATTTATTACAACGTTTCGGCCCTACAGTATCTGTCTATATTTCTGATATGAAATATTATGTACACTGTTTACATTATTCGGACTATTGTCCTCATCTTTGTCGCCATATTTATTACAACGTTTCGGACCTTCAGTATCTGTCTATATTTCTGATATGAGGTATGTAGACTTTTTACATTATTCGGACTATTTTCTTCACTTTGGTGCCATATTTACCACAACGTTTCGGCCGTTGGACGCTCTGCCTTCTTCAGGTGATTGGAATGCCGAACTGAACTATTTATTTCGCTCGCTGGGGTAGACTGTTCTAGTTCCACGTGCCATCTCTAATGGACGCCAGTTATCAGTTATGTCCTGTTAATTCCCCTCTCGAAGTTCTCCACTGCTTTAACCCGGTATTGAACTCACAAATCTTTGGGTTCTGTCGCTGGATCTAACCAACGCCTTTATTATTGAGGACTTCTGTGTATGAATTTCTGGGACTTATAAACTTAATGCCTTCAGCCTTTTTTTACCAGTGCTCATATTGCAATTTTTGCTGTTATCATTGCATGTTTTTGAGTTCAATACCTGCACGGCCTGTCCCTCAGCCGACGAAGGAGAGGCTCCAACGCCAAAGCATAAAGTAGGGGCGACAGCGGACAACCCTGACGAACTGACCTAGACAGCGCAAAAGCGCCCGACAGCTTCCCGTTCACCTGTACCACAGTACTGGGGAAGCGATACAGGAAGCTAATCCAGCAGTATAAGACGGGTTCGAATCCGGCGGCCTGCATGACAGCAGTAAGGAAGCGATGGTCAACCCTATCAAATGCCTTGAACTGATCTAAATTGATCAGCGCGGCCTCATCGTCGTCTTTTACACCCTCTATGATCGTGCGGATCAGATGCAGGTTGCTCTGAATTGTTCGGCAAGTCTGTTCAGGGCCCAACAGAGACTCGGTGACTGACTGCAAACGCTCCGGCAAGATCTTGGCCAAAATCTTTAACTCTGTGTTTAGCCTACTTATGGGCCTATAATCATCTAAATCCCGCCCAACACCCTTGCCCTTTTTCAACAGCGTGATCACACCCCTGGTGAACCGGTCAGGGACGCCCCCCTACCGGAGTCAGTTGTTGAACCCAACAGTCAAAATCTGGACAAAGATGTGCAGCAGCCTCAAGTACAATTCATTGGGCAAACCATCCTGACCGGTCGACTTGCCTCTGCCGACCTTCTTCAATGACGCCTATACTTCGCTCTCTATGATCTTTCCCTCACAGTTAGCCGCTTCAGTAGGCGAAGGCTGGGGAAAGCCAGCCAAATAGCAGCAAAACTCGTCGTCACGGAGACCAGACTCTTTGGTAAAACGGCTCTCAAAATGCCGCCGAAACGCCTCGCACATGTCGTCAGTGGCCTGAAGAATATGCCGCTCCGGGTCTTTGACTTCACGAATGTAGCGACCGGAACCTCGACGGATCTCTTCCTTGCGCAATTCTGCGCCCATGTTCACCGCTTCGGAAGACATCTTGCTTAACCATGTCTAATTACCTGTCCCATGTAGCGCTTGCTAGTCAAATACTCCAGGGCTTCCCTAGCTAAGGCTATCTCTAGGGGACCCCCCCACCAGCCATTGCCCGGGAAAAACTAGCCTTAAGCGTTTTCATCTTGTCAGCTCTATCTAGGGCGAGCTGTTTGCTGAACTCAGGAATGAAGGATCTAATCCTATTCTTAAGTCTCTCCCACCACCTATTCCTGATAACCCCCCCCCCACTAGCTTCCGCTGCACTAAGCTAGCTAGCTGCTCCTGGAAGTCCCGCCTGTCCAGTAAAGACAGATTGAACTTCCAGCAACTAGCCATTCTAGGCCTACAATCTAACGCCATCCGGGCACAAACGAGTTTGTGGTCCGAATAGCCTACCCAGTGTAACAAGTCTAGGTCGGCTCCTCTAACTAACACTCTATCCAGGTAGCTAACCAGCCGAGTAAAAGGCCAATTATGAGTCCACGTCCATGTCTTCCCCCCGGAGTGATCGACCATGTATCTATCGAGAGATCAAAATCTTCGATCAGATCAACCAACTACGATCGCCCGTCCTCCCGCTAGCTCCCCGTCCCCACATCTAATTTGGGGTGCAGAATGGCATTCCAGTCCCCCATTAAGACTAAGCGCGTTGAATTCACCAGGAACTGCCCCAACCGCCGAAAAAACGAGACACGCTCCTCCTGGTCGTTGGGCGCATAAACCGCAACGACTCGGAACGGACCACTTTTCACTAGCAAAGAATCTCCTCTGGTATGCTGGTCCCCATATGCTGAATAAACTAAAAAGTCGTTAGTCAGCACATACCCATCGACGCTTCAAACAAAGTAGGTCTCTTCGATCGCGGGGACAACGGCTCCGAACGACAAGAGGTCACGGAGCAGGAGGGCAGCCTTACTCCGATCCCTCGAGCTCTTCACATTCAGACTGGCTAACTTGATTGACATCTTTTAAGTCCTGAAAGTAGAAAAATAAATCACATACCGGGCGGAAATCTGCGCAAGAAATGCCCCAGACAGCTTATCCCAGGCTCCCTGTTCCCAACTCCGTTGTCATTCGACCATCCAGGACAATCCCGCCGAAGTCCGTGGGGTAAGTTAGTTTGACTGCCCTATATAAGGAGGGATAGAGCAAATCAGGAACCCTCCCAGCACAAAAATGCCTCAGTTTTTTCAAGTTTGGATTATCAAGTTCGAATACCCTTATTTTTGTGTATTCTTCTTTTACGTAAGACGGAAACAACAAACACGACCAGAGGGGGATTTGAGTTGGCGGAGGCCAAAACCCTACAGGCCTTCTTCTTTGAGTAGGAAGAGAAGAGTTGACCAGTCTCCTCGCACTTCCAACAAGTTGGTCTACGACCGGTTACTATAATAAGCATCTTCTGGCTCTCTACACCCAGACAGTTGGAGATGAAGACGAATGCATTGCGAACTATAACCAACCCGAAGCTCTAACACTCGGTCAGATCGTCAGAGGAAGCACTGAGTATCTGTCCAAATTGGCAAAGATAGATGGCCAAGTACTCATGGATGATCTGAGAAGGAACCTCTTGTATCGATAAAGGGTCAGTCGTCTGCCCTGGTATTCACTTTTCAGAATGAGATCTTTATTTATTAAGTCTAGACTGATCAACGATTTTATGACGTTGTCTTTCGTGGGGCGACAAATTTTGCGCGGACGCTTGTCCACTACAAAGACTGACACTATTCTTTTTCAACTCTCTGTAGTTTCACTGGATTTATCATGGGCACATCTTCTGTGCGTAGTTCTTGGCCATTTCGAGGAGCTCCATTATGTTGATTTAACATTTTGGTGGTGACTTCCAGCAATAGGGCGTCTCCCCGATTTTTTTTTTCATTAATGTTTTTTTCTGAACTTTGACCTTTATTGGCCACCATACTTTCGTCTGTTGACTGTTTTCTCTGATCAGATGTTTTCATGATCTCCCCGGATTTTGACAATTACAGACCATCATACTTTCTTTTAAATCTTGATTTTTCAATGAGTCAGCATCTTTTCCTTTACCCTTATCAGGAAGGTTTTTTTTTTTTTTTATTTGTCCAAAAAGACTTTTTTGGCCGACTTAATATTGTCAACTATATTGTTTTTGTTGTTGTAGTTTTTTGTATTTTTTAAAAATTAATTAATTAGACATAAAATATAGTATTTGTTTGAAAACAGAATTTTTTCAAAGGAAAAATTGTTTTTTATCTTTTTTTAAATAAAACAAAAATTAAAGATATAAATTAAACAAAATTATGAAAGAGAAGAAAAGAAATACAGAAAAAAAATTTAGACACAAAAATCAAAACACGAAATTCCTTCCACAAAATAAAGGAAATAACAAATTTAAAAAAGATACAATGAATAAGACGAAAACTTGGTTGAAACGAAAAAGTTTGGACCAGTAAAAACTAATAAAACAGCAAACAAAAAATTGCACAATGTAAAACTGACAAAAAAACAAAGAACGTAATATATAAACGTATAAAAAGGTCTTTTAAAAAATTACAACAGCATAATAAATAGGAAAATAAGATATTAGAAAGAACGAAACACGTGAATATAACAAGTCTTGTGACTTAAACACAAAATGGGCGACGTTACATGAAAATAAATACAAGTCTTGGTACGAAAATAAAAATGTAGAAGTAAAACAATATTGGAATTGAAAGACAGACAAGAAAATAAAACACAGAAGTTATGCGAACGATTTACACAGGACGATTAAACAGATAAACGAAGTAACGCCTAATAATATACAAAGATAATCAAAATTTATATAAAAAAAGGATAAACAGAAATTAATGTCGGGAGGAGGGAGTACGAAATGAACAGAAAAACTAAGTTCAATAAAACTAAAAAAAAATAATAAAGTAAATCAAGAGACCTAATAAAAACGGGTGGAAAACAAAGATAAAATAAGAATTTGGGGGAGGGTAAAAAAAATAAATTGAAAGGGAAAATTCAAGAATTCAGTCACAAATAATCAGAAATAAAACGTAAGAAAATTAAATCTTTAAAACTTAGCGTAAAATTCTAAGTTGAAAACAAATAAATTCCAAGATTCTGTCTATATTTCTGAGATGGGGTATTATGTACATTATTTACATTATTCGAACTATTGTATTCATCTTTGTCGCCATATTTATTACAACGTTTCGGCCCTTCAGAATCTGTGTACATTTCTGAGATGAGATATTATGTACATTATTTACATTATTCGGACTATTGTTCTCAACTTTGTCGCCATATTTATTACAACGTTTCGGCCCTTTAGTATCTGTCTATATTTCTGAGATGAGGTATTATGTACATTATTTACATTATTCGGACTATTGTCCCCATCTTTGTTGCCATATTTATTACAACGTTTCGGCCCTTCAGTATCTGGCCTATATTTCTGAGATGAGAATATATGAATATATCCAATGCCTATTATTCGGACATTATCTCCATCTTTGTTGAAAAATATTTATTAGTCAACGTTTTTAGCAACATTGCTGGTTTCTAGTCTATATTTCTGGATTTAAATGGTGTTAGACATTATTATTTAAATTATTCGGACTATTGGACATCATCTTTGTTGCTATATTTAAAGTGCATTTCGGCCTTTCTAAAATGATCCCATTTTCAAAGATGAGAGGCAAGTTTACATTATTTACATTATTCAGACTATTTTCCTCATCTTTGTCGCCATATTTATTTCAACGATTTCGGATGTTCTACTCTCCGGCCTCCTTCAGTATCTGTCTGATGATGAAGGTATTGTGTACACTATTTACATTATTCGGACCAAAAAAAGAGTCCTTATCTTTGTCAAGGTATATTTAAGAACACCAGAAATATGGAGAGAGAAGGAGTATCGCCGCCCTCTATTTCTGAGATTGAGATCATAGATGGAACACCATTTAAAATTCAGAACTATTGTCCTCATCTTTAGGCCACCATATTTCTGAGCAGACAACGTTTCGGCCGTTCTAAAACAAGCCTTCAGTAACCAATTATGTCGAAGAGAAAAGCGATAATCGAAAAGTTTAATATGACCGGTCTTTAAAAATTTAATGGATAACAGGAAAAATTGCAATATGAGCACTGTTAAATTTTGCTTTGAAAGGTTTTAATAATTAACCGTTATTGAATGTCCTCAACAACACATAACCTGTCAGTGGATAAAGGTGTTGGTTAGATCCAGTGACATCCACTGTGTGAGTTCTTGGCATTAAGGCCAAAGCTTTTTTTTTTCCTGTAACTGATAATTTACATCCATTAAAATGGCTTCTACTAGAACAGTCTACTCCAGTGAAGAAATAAAAAATTTTTCGACGGATAAATGATTTTTTCTTCAAATCCATCAATGTGGAGGACGTTCCGAAGCTTTTTTCCAAGACACTCAAGGACAACTTCCCCAATCAAGAAACAATCTGTTCTTTCCACAATTAAATTTAGTAAACATCAAAACAAAATTCAACGCCGATGTCACATTTCAAACAGTCTGTTGCACTGATTTTCGAATAAAATCGATTGGGAAAATTACTTTCAATGTTGACGCTCAAGTTTATTGAAATAAATATCAGAAGCGCTTTTTTCTTTTTTTTAATGAGCGCTCTAACAAAAGAACTACTTTGCCTTCAAAACGTTTTTGACGAGAATCGTTTCCGTATTGTTTTTCTAAGTAAATAATTCTTAAAAAATTCAGGAGATCCATATTTCGATCCTAACCGCGTTATGGTTTTTTTAATTATTTCGTTAGCTTATTAGCATTGAACTGTACTCTCTTCGGATAGATTTCTATGTAATTTTGTCCTTCAAAATTGTTTTTGAACTCTTCATGGCATAATGTTAATTTGAAAAATCCTTTTGAAAGTTCATAGATAAATCTGGAATGGTTCTTTTTATATTTTCTTCAACGTTGTTTCGCTATTCATTTACTCAAACTAGTTTTTCTATATACCGCATCTAAACAGGACGTTGGCGGTCACGTCTCTCCACAGTTTCCTGTACTTTGTAGCTCTTAAGAAATTTTGTTTTTGTTATCTTTCCTAAACATTGCTCCACCGTCCATTTAATTAAACCCCATTGTTCTTCTATCTATCGGTGTCTTTGAGAACATCGGTGATCAATATTGGATTATTTATCCAAATTCTATTTTTTATGTTCTTAATAAATTTTGAACTTTAGTGGCTTATCTCTCCCTAAAACTTGTTCCGCCAATCATTTTCTTCAAAAGTCATTTTTATTCATATTTGTTTGGTCCCTTCAAATCAAATTCCTTTCCTAATAACATCAATGAAATTAATTATTAAAATTTTTTTATATCTTGATCCGTCAGTAATATTTCAGGATTAAAATATAAATTTGCGGTCCTGATTCATTTAACATTTACTTAAAGAATAGTTACTCATATCTTTTTGCTTTTAATCAAATTATATTTTTCTTTGTTTAATTCTGCCCATGTTTGAAAAAAAAATTTTGATTTATCAATGAATATTCACAATATTTGGTTGGAAAGTTCAATGACCTAACATGTTAAAAGATCCTCCATTTTTTCAAAAAAAAGCATAAATACCATTTTATTTTTGATTTGTAAATTCAAAAGACTTTTCCGAAAATCGAAAAAAATTAAACTATCTGCAAATATTCAACTCTGCTTCTTGTTATTTTCGATGTGTCCAAAAAAACTTTAATTCTCCAAACTTACCATAATTTCCTTGAAGATGATTTGTTAAGACTAAAATTTGAGCATATCTTCTTCCTGATTTAATCAATATTTGTTATTTATTATTTTCATCAAATTATAAGCCATATCAGCAAACTTTAATGGGTCTCCCATGTAACTGGGATTAAAATAATAATAATGTGAATACAAAAAAATTTACATATATGGCAACGAAGATGAAGGAAACTCCAAATCGACAGTAGAAAAGAAATAAATAATATATCCTGTTAATTTTCTGAAAGATCTATTCAATATATAACCGGAATTTAACTCAAAGGTCTTTGGGTCCTGTCACTGGATCTAACTAACGTATTTATCCATATGAAGATAACTGATAACTTAAACCATTAAACAATAAAGGCAATGAACTAGGACAGTCTACCCCACGGCGAAATAAAGGGTTCAGTTCGATATTCGAACCAGACAAGAAAGGCCGGAGCGTACATCGTCTGAAACGTTGTAATAAATATGGCAAAAAATGAGGATAATTGTCCGAATAATGTAAATAATGAAAATAATCAATTATCATCGTTTGAAATATATAGATAATAAAAGGTAGAAACGTTGTAATAAATATGGCGGCAAAGATGTCTATACACAATAGGTCGAATAATGTAAATATGGCAATGAAGATGAGGATATCTCCGAAAATATAAAGAATGGAAAGTGATCATAATAATTTCCTCAAAAATATTCATTAAATATCTTTTATGAATTTAAACCGTGAATTACATTGACAATTTGGTCTAATATTCCTGTATAGAAACGGCTAATTTCACCATTCTCCTTAAATTATACTCATTTCATTATGTTCATCACAGAGATATACACAGATATATAAAGATAAATATGAATGGGAGTATGTCACAAATATTTCTTTTCAATGAAATTGACTATTCGAGGCCGTATCCAACATTAGGGCTAAATGTTGAAAAATAGAACGAATGAAGTGAGCAAATTAAAATCATTCAGGTCGGAAAAGTACCCGCCATTCTGAAATTTTAATTCCCAAGATTTCATTACTGCAGATTTTTTCGAATCCGACATCTTATATTCTCCTGATAAAAACAATTAAAGATTTTTATAGACATCTCTAATTTCCAAAAAGCATATGTTCAAATAAAGAAAAAAAAAATTTTTCAAATTTCAGTGTTTAAAATAAAATTATTTTAAAAGTTTTCAACTTTTTACTCCTAGAAAACATTCCTTTAACGTTTCCGGCCGGCAGATCCTGAAATTGAGGATTTCATTTCTGGTTTTTATTAATGTGATTGTTTTCGATGATTTTACGATAACAGTCCGAATAATTTTTTTGTATCTATTTTTTTTAATTGATATAATTTTATAGAGAGAATTTTAGGATCCACATGCATCATCGGCTTTAAATAATGAAGGCCGAAATGTTGAACTTGAACCTTTCCACAATGGTAAAAAATTAATTTAAATTTAATGGTAATAATAACAGTTTTTATAAGAAATGTAAATAATGGCCCAATAAACCTCATCACAGAGATATAGACAGATATATTAGAGACCGATAGACATAAAGGCCGGAGCGTTCATTCTTTTCAGAAAAATGTTTTAAATATGGCAATGAAGATTCGAACAGTCCGAATAATTTAAATAATGCAAGTAATCATACCATACCTCATCACAGAGATATAGACAGATATTATAGAGAGATACATAGACATAAAGGCCGGAGCGTATCATCGGCCAAAATGTTGTGAATATGGCAATGAAGATGAGGATAACAGTCCGAATAATGTAAATAATGCAAGTAATCATAATACCTCATCTCAGAGATATAGACAGATATATAGAGAGATGACAAGACATAAAAATCATTTAGCGTACAAAAGCCGAAATGTTGTGAATATGGCAATGAAGATGAGGATAACAGTCCGAATAATGTAAATAATGCAAGTAATCATAATACCTCATCACAGAGATATAGACAGATATATAGAGACATTTACATAAAGGCCGGAGCGTACAACGGCCGAAATGTTGTGAATATGGCAATGAAGATGAGGATAACAGTCCGAATAATGTAAATAATGAAGTAATCATAATACCTCATCTCAGAGATATAGACAGATATATAAGAGACATAGACATAAAGGCCGGAGCGTACATTATTTTCTCCGTTGTGAATATGGCAATGAAGATGAGGATAACAGTCCGAATAATGTAAATAATGCAAGTAATCATAATACCTCATCTCAGAGATATAGACAGATATATAAGAAGAGACATAGACATAAAGGCCGGAGCGTACAACGGCCGAAACGTTGTGAATATGGCAATGAAGATGAGGATAACAGTCCGAATAATGTAAATAATGCAAGTAATCATAATACCTCATCTCAGAGATATAGACAGATATATAGAGAGACATAGACATAAAGGCCGGAGCGTACAACGGCCGAAACGTTGTGAATATGGCAATGAAGATGAGGATAACAGTCCGAATAATGTAAATAATGCAAGTAATCATAATACCTCATCTCAGAGATATAGACAGATATATAGAGAGACATAGACATAAAGGCCGGAGCGTACAACGGCCGAAACGTTGTGAATATGGCAATGAAGATGAGGATAACAGTCCGAATAATGTAAATAATGCAAGTAATCATAATACCTCATCTCAGAGATATAGACAGATATATAGAGAGATATAGACATAAAGGCCGGAGCGTACAACGGCCGAAACGTTGTGAATATGGCAATGAAGATGAGGATAACAGTCCGAATAATGTAAATAATGCAAGTAATCATAATACCTCATCTCAGAGATATAGACAGATATATAGAGAGACATACACAAAAGGCCGGAGCGTACAACGGCCGAAACGTTGTGAATATGGCAATGAAGATGAGGATAACAGTCCGAATAATGTAAATAATGCAAGTAATCATAATACCTCATCTCAGAGATATAGACAGATATATAGAGAGACATAGACATAAAGGCCGGAGCGTACAACGGCCGAAAAACGTTGTGAATATGGCAATGAAGATGAGGATAACAGTCCGAATAATGTAAATAATGCAAGTAATCATAATACCTCATCTCAGAGATATAGACAGATATATAGAGAGACATAGACATAAAGGCCGGAGCGTACAACGGCCGAAACGTTGTGAATATGGCAATGAAGATGAGGATAACAGTCCGAATAATGTAAATAATGCAAGTAATCATAATACCTCATCTCAGAGATATAGACAGATATATAGAGAGACATAGACATAAAGGCCGGAGCGTACAACGGCCGAAACGTTGTGAATATGGCAATGAAGATGAGGATAACAGTCCGAATAATGTAAATAATGCAAGTAATCATAATACCTCATCTCAGAGATATAGACAGATATATAGAGAGACATAGACATAAAGGCCGGAGCGTACAACGGCCGAAACGTTGTGAATATGGCAATGAAGATGAGGATAACAGTCCGAATAATGTAAATAATGCAAGTAATCATAATACCTCATCTCAGAGATATAGACAGATATATAGAGAGACATAGACATAAAAAAATATGGAGCGTACAACGGCCGAAACGTTGTGAATATGGCAATGAAGATGAGGATAACAGTCCGAATAATGTAAATAATGCAAGTAATCATAATACCTCATCTCAGAGATATAGACAGATATATAGAGAGACATAGACATAAAGGCCGGAGCGTACAACGGCCGAAACGTTGTGAATATGGCAATGAAGATGAGGATAACAGTCCGAATAATGTAAATAATGCAAGTAATCATAATACCTCATCTCAGAGATATAGACAGATATATAGAGAGACATAGACATAAAATATGGGAGCGTAAAACAACGAGCCGAAACGTTGTGAATATGGCAATGAAGATGAGGATAACAGTCCGAATAATGTAAATAATGCAAGTAATCATAATACCTCATCTCAGAGATATAGACAGATATATAGAGAGACATAGACATAAAAAACCGGAGCGTACAACGGCCGAAACGTTGTGAATATGGCAATGAAGATGAGGATAACAGTCCGAATAATGTAAATAATGCAAGTAATCATAATACCTCATCTCAGAGATATAGACAGATATATGAGAGACATAGACATAAAGGCCGGAGAAAAACAACGGCCGAAACATTTGTGAATATGGCAATGAAGATGAGGATAACAGTCCGAATAATGTAAATAATGTAAGTAATCATAATACCTCATCTCAGAGATATAGACAGATATAAAGAATCTGTACATAGATATAAAGGCCGGAGACAACTACAAAAGTCGGCCGAAATGTTGTGAATATGGCAATGAAGATGAGGATAACAGTCCGAATAATGTAAATAATGCAAGTAATCATAATACCTCATCTCAGAGATATAGACAGATATATAGAATCTGTAGACCGATATAGCAAAATATGGAGACAACTAGAAAATCGGCCGAAATATTTGTGAATATGGCAATGAAGATGAGGATAACAGTCCGAATAATGTAAATAATGCAAGTAATCATAATACCTCATCTCAGAGATATAGACAGATATATAGAGTACGGATCCGAGACATAAAAAAATATGGAGACAACTAGAAAAACGTTGTGAAATGTTGTGAATATGGCAATGAAGATGAGGATAACAGTCCGAATAATGTAAATAATGTAAGTAATCATAATACCTCATCTTAGAGATATAGACAGATATATAGAGACATCCGATATACATAAAATATGGAGCGTAGAAAAGCCTAAACGTTATGAATATGGCAATGAAGATGAGGATAACAGTCCGAATAATGTAAATAATGTAAGTAATCATAATACCTCATCTCAGAGATATAGACAGATATATAGAATCATGTAGACATAAAAAAATATGGAGCGTACAACGTCTTAGCAGAATATTGTGAATATGGCAATGAAGATGAGGATAACAGTCCGAATAATGTAAATAATGTAAGTAATCATAATACCTCATCTCAGAGATATAGACAGATATATAGAATCTGACATAGACATAAAAAAATATGGCGACAACTAAAAAAACGTATATTGTAAATATGGCAATGAAGATGAGGATAACAGTCCGAATAATGTAAATAATGCAAGTAATCATAATACCTCATCTTAGAGATATAGACAGATATATAGAATCTGTACATAGACATAAAAAATATGGAGACAACAGAAAAGCCGAAATGTTGTGAATATGGCAATGAAGATGAGGATAACAGTCCGAATAATGTAAATAATGCAAGTAATCATAATACCTCATCTCATTCAGAGATATAGACAGATATATAGAAAGAAAAAAATCATAGACAAAAAGGCCGATATTCATAAAAGTCGGCCGAAACGTTGTGAATATGGCAATGAAGATGAGGATAACAGTCCGAATAATGTAAATAATGCAAGTAATCATAATACCTCATCTCAGAGATATAGACAGATATATAGAATTTAGACATAAAGGCCGGAGCGTATATTTATTTCTAAAATATGTTGTGAATATGGCAATGAAGATGAGGATAACAGTCCGAATAATGTAAATAATGCAAGTAATCAAATAATAGAAGATCTTAGATATAATTAATATAATGTTAAAATAAACTTAAAGGCCGGAAAATGTATTCATTTTCATCCGAAACATTAAAATCTAATATACGCAAATTAGGAAGATGAGATGATAAAAAAGTAATTTTAATTAAATAAATAAAAATAATCATAATTAAATATCAAGAGATATAGAAAATATAGAGAGATATAGAAATAAAGGCCGGAAAGTCTGGTCGTAGGCAAAATGGCTTTTAATGGCAATTGAAGATGAGGATAATGCAATTTTACGAATAATTCTTCTCCAAAATAATATTTCATATATTCTCATAATCATCATTTTTTTCAATATAGATATATAGAGAGAGATAAGACATAAAATCAATCTTTCATTCACTCGAAATCTTTGTGAATATGGCAATGAAGATGAGGATAACAGTTCGAAAATGTAAATATGCTTTTCAATCATAAATGTCCCAGAGATATAGAAGATATTTTAAACATAAATGTTAAGATCGTACTTGAATCTTGTTTTTATCCTTAATGAAAATGATTTTGCTCAAAATTAATCGGTCTGATATCCTCATCATCCTCATCAAGAATATAGATGATATATAGAGAGATCAGACATAAAGGCCGGAGCTTCATCGGCCGAAATGTTGTCCATATGGCAATGAAATGAGGATAACAGTCCGAATAATGTAAATAATGCAAGTAATCATAATACCTTCATCACAAAATATAGACAGATATTGAATTTATAGACATAAAGGCCGGAGCGTACATCGGCTTTAAACGTTACCAGATATGGCAATGAAGATGAGGAATAACAGTCCCCAATGTTGATAATGCAATAATCATAAAAGATCATCTCAATGATATAACAGATATATATAACTTTTTGATTGCGTACGAAGAATTACATGAATCATCGTCCATAGATAATATGGCAATAAAAAATCTAGATTAATGTGAATAATGTAAGAATCATAATACTTCATCTCAGAGATATAGACAGATATATATAGATATTGACATAAAGGACGATGTTTCATTTAAACATTGAAATATGGCAATGAAGATATAAATAACAGTCCGAATAATGTAAAATAATGCATAATCATAAAGATATATCTCAGAGATATAGACAGATATATAGAGAGATTTTAGAAATAAAGGCCAGCAGTATATCGGCCATAAACGTTGAGAATATGGCAATGGAGATGAAATAATCATCTGAATAATTCAATCCAAATAGAATATATTGAAGAAAAGTTGTAATCACCTGAAGAAGGCCGGAGGTATTTTTCGAATATATTAATATGGCAATGATATATTCCAGCAGACACTTGTTTGAAAAATTATTATTAGTCTATGAATTTGATGCCCAAATAATGAAAATATTTTTCTGTTTAAAATAGCACATCCTCTGTAATGTCGTTCTATTTAAATATAAAAATGGTGCAGCCAATAATATAAATCCATTTCTTTCTATTTGCAAAATAATTTAATAAAAAAAATATTTTTTCATACAAATAAATGTCAAAAAATGTTGTTAATTTTTAATTAATTTTTTTAGTCTAAATTATTATATTTATATATATAATCATGTTTCTTTTTTCTAATTTCTTTCAAATGAAAGTAACCTATTGCTATTATGTGGCATTTTATTGCTTTGGTATTGGGTGAATCTAAAACAAAATAAACCAAATTATATTAAACCAAAGAAACATTTATCGATTCAAGGCCGGCTAAAACAGTCCACTACTGCAAACCCAAATTCAAATGCACCATGAGTAGTCCTATAGTATAGAACGTTGTCAAACCAGATATCTTGAAAAGTATTCTGTAACAACAATTCTGGCCTAACGTGGTCATTATTAAGAACTGAAAATAAATATATCCGTATATTTCTCTTGCTTTTTAAAAGAATATTAGTTTTTTTTCTGTTTCACCAATTATTACAACTGACGTTGATGTATCTATTCGAATCTGTCATTTTGTATTTTGTTTGTTTTAAATGCCCTTAATGCGTAATTCATATATGAATTAAATTTATGGGGGTTTAATAAAAAAATGAATATATTCTGTATATATAATAAAATATGTATTCTGTTGTGTAGACAGTTCTCTTGGTAAGACAGAGCATTACAAATATAAGTATTGCCAATTACATTAAATTATAAAACCAACATGCAGTCATGTTTATGAATGTTTTGTTAAATAGACTAAAATTATTTTGTTTGGAAAAACTTTACGCACTTAGCAAAGTGAAAATTTAAAGATTTTAATATTCAAATAATTCCCAAAATATTTGCTCTTTAGGTCAAGGAACGAGAAACGAACAATCAAAATAAGGAAACATTTGTTTGCGAAATGATTGGCTTGTGTCCCAGATCCTCCGATATATAAATATGTCCAGATTTTGAGATAGATAGATAGATAGATAGATAGATAGATAGATAGATAGATTCTAGATAGATAGATAAGAACAGAATTAAATCAAGATAAATATGAACAGAAATTTTCTACTGATATGAACAGAATAAGATAGATAAATAGATTAATAGATAGATAGATAGATAGATAGATAGATAATAATGAAAATTTGACTGAGATAGATAAATAGAAAAAAGTTTTCCGATATACCAAAGGTGATTATTTAATATCCAGTTTTTTATGGATCCTGTTACATTTCAGTAGTAATTTCATCAACCTGACTAATTCGTTAACCATTACCCGACACCGAATCAAATTAGACAGATATAAATCTAAGCTATACTACCGCACATATAAATTAGTTCTGTCGGTCACTGAAATGGCGTTAATGGTTTCATTTTTCCATGAACAGAATAAGATAGATAGATAGATAGATAGATAGATAGATAGATAGATAGATAGATAGATTATAGATAGATCATATCTAATACTGAGATAGATAGATAGATAGATATCTATTCATGTTCATTAGACCCATTTCACATACGAACAGGATATGATAGATATGAACATAATAAGATAGATAGATAAGATCGACAGAAAATGATAGAAAGAGAAACGGTGAATTAGATTCATTTGAAATACTTTTGTACATCGATCAACCAATAAAAGCCGATACACGAAGACACACCCAAAGTTTGTTATATTTGAAATAAGTCACAGAATATCTAAAATTCAAAATAACTGCCCGAATATTTATTATTGATCTGTTTCAAAGAAATGTAAAGTGTCGAAAAGTATGTTCTATACTGCCAAATTCTTTTTAGAACTGATAGGTCGAAAATTAGGATTTCGTTTTTGAGTTATCAGTAGATCGGCGTGTTGCCCGACAACATGAAGATCAATGATTTAAACAAGTTACGACAATCCACAATTAGCTGAAAGCATATAGTAGCAATAATTTTAAATGTTTTCGATGTATTTTGCTTCATTGAAATTGCTTCATTCCATAGAATAGATAGGACTTTTCTTTATTAGACGCTTCTTTTGTTAACCATTTCATGTTTCATCAAAAAATGGTTCCAGTTGGGGTTACAGGTTTGATTCCTGTCCATTGACGAAAAAAATGGTTATTTTATACGAAATTACTCTTTGTAACATTCAGGCCGGTAAATGTTTATTGTTTAATAACATAAAAGAACAGAACATTTACTTAAATAAATAAATTAAATAAATTATATCTAAAAAATAACGTATAAACGAAACTTAATCCATTTTTGTAATATATATATATAAAAATTTGAACAGAACAGATAGATTTTGAAAACATAAAAAAAGATATAGATAGATAGAATTTTTTTCAAAATAGTGAACAGAGCTGTCATTAGATGGTGTTATAGATATAATTTCACAGTGGAGGCTTGTATTTCACTAAGTCGGTCCTAAAATAGGTTCGACGTACAAAACGTTAGAACTTGATATAATAGTTAATGACGCAGCAATCTAGTTGTGGTGGCTGATACTTTAATGTCCGACAACGGTCGTCCGACATCGACTGACTGACCAACTCACTGAGCGACAACTTACTACTACTACCTACTTATTATAGGTGGGAGAGTCTATTAACTATAGAATAGGTGTGTTCCAATATAACAAAATAGATAGATAGATTGAGATAGATAGATATTTTTAAAAATTTTCAAACAATTATTTTTTTTATTTGAGAAATTCTCAAAGAAGTTGAAACAGAACAGAGATAGCCGTTTAGGCAGTTAAGAAAATTTCAAATTTTTTTAACAGATTGAGGTAAACTTAATTTTATATCCTTTTTAACATTTTAAAATATATAGAATAGTTTAGATAATAATGAGCGAAATAGATAGAAAGGGGTTATCATTTCGACAGAATTCCAAAAAGAAGGCCGTTGTATAACGGAAGAAACAATTGTAATAAATATGGCGACAAAAGATGAGGATAATAGTTGTATAATGTTTAATATATATTTTACATTGAGATAGATAGATAGATAGATAGATAGATAGATAGATAGATAAATAGATATTCTATATCAGATTGAAATAATTTTGATTCAAATAGATCCATTAGATAGATATATTTATATATATAGATAGATAGATAGATAGATAGATTTGAATTTGAAATTTGTTTTTTAATGTCACTAAAAATTGGAAGTTTTTTCCAGATTCCATTTTAATCGACGAAACGATCTGGATTTTTCTTGTTTTTTTAATTTTATTTATCATTTTATAGAATTTTGAATTTAAAAAAAAAAGTAAAAAAAAAAAAAAACTTAAAAATATTCTAGATTTAGATTTTGAAATTTTTTATAGAATTTTTAAATTATTATAAAAACAAAAATTCGATTCAAAATATTTCATTCAATTTTTTTTTGTTTTTTTTTTTTTTGAACCAATCGTAAATATTTCTTACAAGACGAAGACAGAAAATTAAAATATATATATAATATATATATATATAAAAAGTGTTTGATTCATTAATATAACGCAAAATTCTTATGAATAAACATTAAATATAGTCAAAATTTAAATTATTAGATTAAATAAATTTATTAAAAATATAATAATGGAGGAAAATTTCTATCACCCAATTAATAAAATAACTAACATAAAATAATTAAAAATTTTTTGTTTCTTATTGATTCAACAGTTTTTTTTCTTTAAATAACCACGATACAGAAAAATGTTGTCATTTTGTTTCATAAAAACATAAAAATTATAAAAAGTTATTTTGAGACAGCCAGAAACAACTTACGGATGGTCAAAATATGTATCTTTTTTACCTATTTTGTGAGAATTTTTTTTTTTTTGTTTTTGATTAGAAACATTCATCCAATAAAAATTAAATATTTATTTTAAGGTAATATTTTTTAGAAAATAGAGTTTCCATATGTATGGGCGTTAAATATTCTTTAATAGATTATGATTTTTGTAATATAGATAGCGGTTGACCCTATTCATGTATAATAGAAGACAAAAAAATCATTCATTCAAACCTCTTTCTCCAAAAGACGATGATTTTCAACTTCCTCGTTATTTAATGGAATTTCATTTAATTTTTGGGGATGATTTTTTTTTAAATTTGTACTAAGCATATAAAACTCTAAATAAACAAATTCAGAACCAATATTTAAAAAAAAAAATTTTTTTTTTATTTTTTTTGATATTGGAAATAGCATATATATAGTATTAAGACTAATTAAATTCGTCTGTCATTTTTTATTTGCTTTATATATATTAAATTCATATATATTTTATTTTTTATAAATATAATTTTTCTGAATTTAATAATATTTCCAAAAAAAATTATGATGTGTGTATTTGATTTGAGATATGGTACATTATATTGAAATTTTTCTTTTTTTGGAAAATATTCTGTTTTGTTTATTTAATAATCAAATAAAAACAATTTCTTTTGGGAATATATATATATATATATATATATATATATATATATATATATATATATATATATATATATATATTATAATTTAATTAAATATTTTTTTTTAAATATATATATATAATATATATATATATATATATATATATATTTTATAAAATATATATTTATAATATTCCAATTAGAAATTGAAATCTGAAAAAATTACAATGGATTTAAATAATTTTTTCACTAAAATCTCCGATTTTTTTTTTTAAAATAAGACTTTTATATATATATATATTAAATATCTTGATTCATTTAGTTTTTGGGTTATCAAAATGTTAATTCAAATGCCATTTCTCCTTTTTCAAAAGAGACGAAAATTTTTTATTATAATAAATTTAAATTTGAAGAACATTCGATTAAATTAATTTTTTTTTCCTAAAAATTGAAATTAAAATGTTAGAAATATAAATGAATTGTTGATTTTAAAACTTTTTTTTTTTCAAAATTAAATTTTTGATTGAAGATATATATATATATATATATATATATATATTATATATATATATATATATATATATATATTATATATATATATATATATATATATATATATATATATATATATATAATATATATTTATAAATTAAGGCAAATCTGGAGCTTTTTTCTTTTTGCTCGGATTGAAGAAAAAAATGAAATTTTTGTAAAATTTTAAATTCTATTATTGTAATTTAAAAAATTTTAATAATTTGGGAAAGGTATAAATTCTCTTCTTTTTATATATGAAAAAATATTTGATATGTTGACTGTTAACTATTATTTATTTTTGATTTGGCAATTGGTCTATCACGGAAAAAAATTTATAAAAAATTTGTAATTCCAAATATTCGCCTAAACATGTATCACGCATGGCTCATAACATTTATATATAAATATATATATATATATATATATGTAAAAAGATAAATAATCCGGAGCTTTTTTTTGAATTTTTTTTTTTTTTTTTTTAAACATTATTTATTTTAGAAAATCTGTCATTTACCAATTAATTATTTTTGTCTTAGCAATTTGCCCCTTTATAATTCATTTTATATAAAAATAAAAGTAATTTATAAAAATAAAAATAAATAACTGGAAATACGTTAACAATTCAAAATAAATTATGAAAAATATTTTCTAACATTTATCTATAAATGGAAAATGATTGGATTAAAAATAAAAAAGAAATTTTGTCCAAATTGATAAAAATCAAAAACAAAAAATTTGACCTAAAAAATTTTTGAGTTATAAGCATGACTACATGCAAATGGTGAACAAAAACTTCATTCAAAGTTAAATTATGTATAAATGAATATTATAGAGGTAAACATATTTTTTTTTTGATATTCTTCTTTGTGAATTTCCATGAATTTTTTTTTTTTTCGAAATTCCAATATTTCGAAGAAGGCTGAGTAAAAAACACCATTAAACAATTGAAAACATTTATAATAAAAATTCGCGGACAACCGTCCAAACAAGGTTCATAATGTAAAAATTTCTAATCACGAAATATTCTCAGATCTATATTCAGTTTTCAAAATTTTATTCTTTATTTTTTTTCAGCGATATAAAAATTTGTTTATTTAAAAATTGGTAGCATCTAACTCATCTTTTGGAATTTTTTACTTACCACATTTAAAAAAATTCTAAGTATGGAATCATTTAGTAAAAAAAAAAAAAGAATCAGCCTGCCCTCATGCATATGCTGGAGCCAGATGTTTTTAAAATTTTGTAAAAGAATAATTTTTTTTGAAATTAATTAAAATTTTTTTTTTTTTTAAGCATTTCACCCCAAACAAGGCGGGAGTGCCACTAGCACGCAAAGGGTCAGAGAGAATGAAAGGAAGAGTAAAGAGATGAGGAAATTTGAGGAAAGGATAAAGAGAAGGATCGGGATCAAGATCAAGGTATCAGAAGATGTCGATTGACATTACATTTGAATATTTGAAGATTATAGCTATCAGGGAAGCAAGTAAGAGGAAGGGAGTTCCACTGTCGGGAAGTGAGAGAGAAGAAGCTGTTGGAGTAGAAGAGACGGTTACATTTAACTGTTTCGACAGTGAAAGGGTGGGACCGAGATGCCAACCTAGTAGCACGCTTAAATTCATGCAGTTGGGGTACCAGTGAAAATAGCTCGTCAGAGCAGTTGCCATGAAAATATTTGTAGAAAAGACAGAGGGAAGCCATGACGTCTGTGAGAGAAATGACTGTAGGCTAGATGCCCGATCAGGACATATCACATTGCATATCCGTCTTTGGATTTTGTCGAGGACCTCGAGATGAACAGCGGGGGCACCAGACCATATATGGCAACAGTATTCAATGCAAGGACGAATGGTAGATTTGTAGATTTGAAGGATGGACTCAGGCGAGAAAAACCTTCTGGCGCGACACAGAGAACCAACTTTCCTTGCAGTAGATGTAGCTATTGATTCAATCTATTTGAAAATTCAAAGGTTAGACAGTGGAAAAATGAGCCAGGCGCAGAAAGAGATTCTCTATCGTCAAAATGAGATAGACGTTTTGGAGGCATTTTCAAAATTTTTCTTGTCAACCAATCATTGGAGGTTTATTTTCGAGACCAGCGGTCAGGTTAGCTTTGCCAGCAATGCCGGATTTACTATTGAGACAGGAGGAAATGGTAGCGTCGTCTGCATAGATGCCTACTTGAGAACTGATGACATAAAGAAGTTCGTTGATGAAGATCAGAAACAGTGTAGGACCCAGGATAAAGCCTTCGATTCCTACTTGTTCTCTTGTTCTGAGAAAGCGATTGTATACAGCTGATAGTTTAGATATTTCAGACCACGTTGGGCGTCATGTATAAAAATGTCGATCTGGTGAGGTGATTTAAGAATATTTCGACATTTTAGGTCAATGCGTTGGCTTTGTAGCGGTGCTGTGTAAAATGATGACTCAAGGTGATTTTATATATCAATGCTGCCGTAATCTTAAGAGAACTAAAAAAACAAGGTTTATTTTTAGATACTTAACATCCGTAGATGACAATGTTGAAAGCAGGCTCAGAATTTAAATTCAAAGAAGGCGTAGCCAAGGAAAGTGGAGTAATGGATAGCGAATCGGATTGAGGAATCGAAGAGCCGAGTTCGAATTCCAGTTGAATATATTACATTTTCACTAACGTACATATACCCTTGAATCCTCTTTTTTCCCCTTAAATAGCAGGACAGACTGGGTTCTATAGCCTTGATGGTAAAATAGCTAGTCTACAGCAAAAGAAAACGGCAACTTCACAGGAAAAAACTGCCTCGTCAGTCATGTATCGAAAGATAACGATCGCCAAAAAATAATCATGCATGGCACAAAATTGTTAGAAAGAGCTAAAAAATTTTTTATTTTATCTGAAAAAACATCTGTTTTTTTATTTTTTTTACTTTTTGTCCAACTCTTTTTTTCTCATTATTTCACTTCTGTTTGGGCGCTTGAGGTGGTTCAGTTGTCCTCTAGTGAGTTCGATCCTCATTGGGTGTTCCTTACTTTCGGCCTTGTGCCACACCTAATCTATATGCCTTTTTAGGGCACCTTCGCGTGATTAGCAAAAAAATTTCTCTTTTTTTCTCATTTACTTGAAAAGTGAGTTCGATACTTTTCAAATAGGTGTTCCATACTTTCGAGCTTGTCCATACATTCAATATTCTTCATCTTGAGGAAATCGTCCAAAATAATGCCGTAAAGAAGTACAGATGTCACCTTTCTACGTTTTTTTTAAAATATTTTTTTTCTTTTTAAAATAATTTTCCATTCCTCTTTTTCAGGGATCTTCTTTCCTTTTCTTCTTCCTTTGATTTTGAACCTCCATTCCTTCCTTCCTTCTTCTTCTTTTTTAATTCTTTTCCTCCTCCTCCTTTCCTTCTTTTTCTTTTCAAAGAACTTCTTCTTCTTCTTCTGACCTGATCCTGATCTTCTCCTCCTCCTGTGTGTCCTTCAAACCTTCTTCTTCTTCATCTTCATCAACCTCCTTTGTCTTCTTCTTCTCCTCCTCCTCCTCCTTCTTCTTCTTCTTCTTCTTTTTCCTTTTCCTTCTCCTGTTTCTTCTTCTTTCCTCCTCCTCAAAGTCTTCTTCCTTCTTTCCTTCTCCTTCTTCATCTTCTTCTTTTCTTCTTCTTCTTCACTTCCTGTTTTCATTCTTCTTCTTATTTTCCTCCTCAATCCTTCTTCCTTTAAAAACTCCTCCTCCTCAAAATTTCCTTCTTTTTTTTCCTCCTTTTCTCCTTCTTCTTCTTCCTTCCTCCTCCTCCTCCTCCTCCTTCCTTATTTTCTTCTTCCATCCTCCTTCTTCTTCTTCTTTTCATCTTCCTCCTCTATCTCTTTTACATTATTTCTCAATCCGCCTCTTTTTTTTATTCATTCCATATTTTTAACATCTTTTTTATATTTCGGATATTATTCCAACCTTCTTTCTGCTATTCGTTTCCGATTTTTCACCAATTAAAACCATTTTATTCCCAAAAGTAGAATTCTGTCACAAGACGCACTCGACAAGAACTCATGTCTAATTAGGGCCTCTCTAATCTAATAATTCAAACTGGTTAGCTTATTGACTTGAACCCAAAACCCCTGCCTGCACCCAGCCACCAAAGATATTATGTACCAAATACCTAATTGGGAAATAAAATAAATTCAGTATCCGTTTTTTGACTTTTTAAATCTATTTCAGATCAATATTGCATCAAGATTTTTTTTTATAGAATGTTATGCAGCAAGATTACCCAGAGATGTCTTTTCCTTTATTTTTTGAAAAAATTTTGGTTTAATTGATTTTTTTTACTTTTTAAATGCTTTTCAAATTTGACACAAGGTCATCTTTCTTTTTTATTTTTGTCAGCAATTTGCGAAATATTTGTTGGATGAGTAGTACATTCAACGTTGAACAAACTGTTAATGGCTTGTGAGACTCCGTCAACATGTAATGAAGTAATGGAACCGATTAGATGCCACGAGACTTGAAACTTCATTGCTGAACATTTTATTTTCTAGATTTTCTTCAGTTTTAAGCCAATCTTCTGTTGCGAGACCAGTTTGAACCTTTCCTGACATGCAGACCTTTTTTTTAATCATCTCGGTGTATAAGAGATTGTCCGAGACTGTCTGGGGCGAGTGTTTATATAACAATTTTGTTCTCACGCTTGTAATGTCAGATAGAGGTGTGAGATCACGCACTTCTGTATTCGGTGGTCGGGAGTAACCCCCAGATGAATACTGCTCCTGGCTTCCTTTGACGGCCTTGTTTGAAGTTTGAGTGCAATGTCTATTCCAGGATTATACCAAAAACTTTAAATACAATATCACTTTATAACATAGGTGCTTATGGATCGTCACTGCTTACTTCTTTTTTTTTAATACTGTCTAGAAATACGAAATACTAAAGTTTTTAATAACGGGGATTTAATAATTTATATAAAATTCTTTTTAACAAACTCATAATATTCCTCTCTTTAAATGTAGTGGTAGCTACCCTTTTTTTAACACATGGTCAGGATTCTTAAGCTTCTACTGAAAACAAATTCGATAACATCAGGTTTCATAATAGACTCACCGAATTACCAGCGCCTTGCTGCGTGTCACGCATATTTTTTTGAAAGAAATTAATGATTGATTTTAAATTATTGTTATAATTTCTGGAGAAAAATGATGCATTTCAATATTACTCAATGATCTTTCCGATGTGACCTCCATCTTCTGGTTTTCTCCTTCTATATTTTGGATAGGAGTCATTCTCTTGTTCAAATTTAAATTTAATTTAAATCAAAGGGAAAAAATTTCAGTGGGTGGAGGGGTTATGCCCTCCAGGGACCCCCTTTTATCAAAATGAACTTGCTTATTTGACCTCCATCTTCTGGCTTTCTCCTTCTATATTCTGGATAGGAGTCATTCCCTTGTTCAAATTTAAATTTAATTTCAATCAAAGGGAAAAAGATTTCAGTGAAGGGTTTATGCAAAAACAGCTTGATTTGACCCCCTTTGATAGGCATTTGGTGCAATACTTGATTGAATGAATTGATGAACAGATTTCAACATTGATATGACAGTTGAATTGTCGCAACAGATATGTATTTCAAGGCACTACCCACTGATTGGTGAATTCTTGCTCAACTTGACGTCCACATTGTCTCATTGCCGATGTGACCTCCATCTTCTGCCTTTCTCCTTTTATATTTTGGATAGGAGTCATTTCCTTGTTCAAATTTAAAATTAATTTAAATCAAAGGGAAAAAAATTCCGGGGATCCTGATCCTACAGGGTCCCCTTTGATCAAAATGAAATATACTTATCCAAGTACCCTAGGTAATGTAGTTTTAGAAACATATGGTTGTGAGAGTCTATTTCCAAAACCATAGGAGGACCTCAATAACAAACAGATAGACTTTATATATGTAGTATCGTATGCAAATTAAATAGACACGTATAAATAGAGAACAACAGGTGAACATGGGGGATATCTATACCTAGAAAAACCGGTTGCTATTCGGGGCACAGATAACTGTACTACTACTACGCAGAGAGATATGAAAACATAACACTATATATATATATATATATTTTTATATATATATATATATATATATATATATATATATAATTTTTTTGTGAAAACATAAGTATCAAAACTTCATCCATTCTCTTTTTGAATTCAGAATTGTCCTTCTTCAAGACGGGTCCAATTTAGTCTTCTATTTAACCCATAGCTAGGGGGGGGAAGATATAGATTCTTGATTCTAGCAAGAGCATTATCACAAAGTGAACGTAAGAGTCTAAATCGGAAATTGAACTCAAAATGCCAATTTGATTTACTGCACTGATAACAATAACACGACCCCGCCACCTCTTCTGAGACGAGATATTTTAAACTGATGCTAATTTTGGTTTAAGTTTACATTTCGAGAGCACTCTGTAATGAACTCAGTGTCCATAGCGCGTCAGATCAAGCATTTTTTTTTTTAACCAAATCAATTTTTGAACAAGGTAAAAATCTATGAAAGAAGTTAAAAAAAAGTGAGAAATGTACTATCAGTACCTTTCAAGACGTTTTTAGAACACACAAACGTCTATTTTTCAGTGAGAAAAAAAACTTGCGAGATGACAGCGCTAAGCCTGGGCGTCTTATGAGTTCAAAAGAAAAAGGAAGTAATTTTAGGAAAAGAAAGAGACGTCAGAAAATATGAGAATAAAACGCTAAAGAAAGAAAGAATGCCATTACTAAATAGTAATGGTAATATTAGCCGTTTCCTTATAGGGAAACATTCGACAATAATTGACCAAGCAGCCAGTTCTACTCGAGTTATCCTGTTCAATACGCTCTGGATACCAGGCTGGGATCAAAGTGTAGAATCTGTTCTCTTCATCACTAATTGTCAAGATAATATTAGCCGTTTATTTATAGGGAAATATTTGGCATTCATTGACCGAGCAACCAGTAATACTCGACTTATCCTATTCTTTACGCTCTGGCAATCAGGCTGGGATCAAAGTGTAGAATCTGTTCTCTTTTCACTAATTGTCAAGATAATATTAGCCGTTTCCTTATAGGGAAACATTCGACAATAATTGACCAAGCAGCCAGTTCTACTCGAGTTATCCTGTTCAAGATGCTCTGGATACCAGGCTGGGATCAAAGTGTAGAATCTGTTCTCTTCATCACTAATTGTCAAGATAATATCAGCCGTTTATTTATAGGGAAATATTTGGCATTCATTGACCGAGCAAGCCAGTGCTACTCACCTTTGTTGTGGGAGTTCACTTTGCACAGACTAGATTGAACAGTGCTTGTTTGTTGTTGTTGCTCTTACCCCCGGGACACATTCTTCCCCGCCCCCCATCGATTCAATTTGCTTTCAGCTTCCTAGAGGAATTGTTGAAAATCGTCGATTGCTTATCAAAAGTAAAAAACGTAGCATTTTTAAAGCGTTAAATAAGAAAAGGACAGAAAAAAAAGCTGAAATAATGGTAAGGACATGGCACAGTGGATAAAGGCGTTGGTTAGATCCAGTGACAGGACCCAAAAGAGTGTTAGTTCAATACCCGGTTAAGGCAATGGAGAACTTGGTGAGGGGAATTAACAGCAGATAACTGATAACTGACATCCATTAAACATGGCACGTGGAACTAGAACAGTCTACCCCAGTAAGCGAAAATAAAGGGTTCAGATCAACATTCCAACCACCTGAAGAAGGCCGGAGCGTACAACGGCAGAAACGTTGTAATAAATATGGTGACAAAGATGATAATGTAAATAGTGTATATAATACCTAATCTCAGAAATATAGACAAATATAGACATGTAATAGGAGTTTCCTTATAAGGAAACATTTGGCATTCATTGGCCGTACAGTCAGTGTTACTCACCTTTGTTTGTGGGAGTTATCTTTTCAAAGATCGGTGCTTAGCGTCTGACTTGATTTTTGCCGCTCGAATCTTGCAATTTTTTTGTTTTTTGTATTTTTTTTGTTTTGTTTTTTTCAACACTGAACTTTACTTTAATTTAAATTTTAAAAATTTAAAAAATTTAAAAAATTTTAATTTTCTTACCTTCTTTTGTTGATTATTTCTAACTGAATTCTTGAATTTTCCTTTTCAGTTTTTTTTTTTACCCACTCCCAAATTCTTATCTTATCTTTGTTTTCCACGCATTTTATTAGGCCTCTTGATTTACTTTATTTCTTTAAGTTTTATTGAATTTATTTTTTGTTTATTTTGTATTCCCTTTCCCGACATTAATTTCTGTTTATCCTTTTTATAAATTTTATCTTTGTATATTCCTGTTAATTCGTTTATTTGTTTAATCGTCCTGTGTAAACAGGTCGTATAACTTCTGTGTTTTATTTTCTTGCCCGTCTTTCAGTTTCTATTTTGTTTTACTTTTAAATTTTTATTTTCGTAGCAAGACTCGTTTTTATTAGGTTGGTGCAAAAATAATGACGTAATAATGTCGTTCTTTGACGTATTTTTTAACGTCAAAAAACGACATTATTACGTCATTATTTTTGCACCAACCTAATATTTTCGTGTAACGTCACCCATTTTGTGTTTAAGTGGTAAGAGGAAGTGCTAAGACGTGCAAATTCTAAAAAAGAAAAAAACTTCAGCGTAATGGTCACAGATAGGAAGATACTAGCCATATCCTGGTACTATCTGACATTAGTTAAACCTACTACTAGGTCTCATTGTTTTACCGTTGAAATATTTGGTTGGTGCAAAAATAATGACGTAATAATGTCGTTTTTGACGTTAAAAAATACGTCAAAAACGACATTATTACGTCATTATTTTTGCACCAGCCTAATAGTTAACCGCAAGTCCTATTCAAATAGTTTCTTTTCTCGCACTTCTCACCTGTGCAACTCTCTTCAGGCTTTTTGCTTCCCTGTCACTTGCAATCGTCTTCTTCCGTTTTATTGAAACTTGTTCTTTCATTGTCCTTTCTTCTCACTAACATTTTCTCATTTTTTTTTTCACTCTCAGTAACCTCTTGTGTCTCAGTGGCTTTATTGCCTTGCTTTGGGTTAAATAATTTTTGAAATATTACAGAGAAAAAAGTGAGAGGAAAAGGAGTTTTTTTTCTTTTTACTATTGTTCACCAAATACATGGCCTAAGTGCCACTGAAGGTAGAAGGTTACTAAATGGAGATGCTGTAAGGACGTATGGGGATGATATCAAAGGTTGCATATATGTAAGATGGATAACTGATGACTTTGAAAGGTTAAGGTTGTAATAATTAAAGAAGCACCATCTCGGGAGTATGTTCCACATTGCAACAGTTCTGGGGAAAATCTGAGTGGAACTTTCTTCCTCATCAATGGTATATGAAGAGAATGAGTATGATCGGCTCGTTGTACGTGTCAAGGAGGTTCCTATATTATTTACATTATTCGGACTATTGTCCTCATCTTTTTTAAGCCATATTTATCACAACGTTTCGGCCGTTGTACGCTCCGGCCTTCTTCAGGTGGTTGGAATGTCAAACTGAACCCTTTATTTCGCTCACTGGGTAGACTGTTCTAGTTCCATGTGCCATGTTTGATGGATGTCAAAAATGGATCAGTTATCTCCTGTTAATTTCCCTCTGAAAGTTCTCCACTGCCTTAACCGGGTATTGAACTCACACTCTTTGGGTCCTGTCACTGGATCTAACCAACACCTTTATCAACTTGAGGCTGGAGCGTACAACGGCCGAAACGTTGTGATAAATATGGCGACAAAGATGAGGACAATAGTCCGAATAATGTAAATAATGTGCATAATACCTCATCTCAGAAATACAGACAGACTATGAAGGTTCCTAGTTGTGAAGGTCTGAACTGGTGGATCTAAAGAATCGTCCGGAAATCTGTATGAAAAAGGAAGTGTGGAAAGCAACCTGTCACCCACAAGGCTGCGCAAAATCTTTGAAACTCGATCGAGGCTGCAAAATTGGGGTTGGGCAGATCCGGTAGAGATGTGACAGCAATACTTTATTTTTTAATCTGTCCTGGCTCTTGTAGTGATAAGGAGGATTCAGATACTTTCTTTGCAGCGTCTTCAGCGAGAAAATCGTATGCATCTTAATCTTTCTATACAGTGTTTTGGAGCGCTCAACTGTATTCTTCCCATGCCAAATTATCGATTTCAAACTCTCAAACTGTATTGCTTTATAAATCTCAATTACATTCCACGCGTTTAAAGTGGATTACAGCGAGAATTGCTTAAAATATTGATAATTTAAAACGCACTCCCCACTGGCAAGAGCTGATGTGACAAACCATTTTTTGATTAGTCATCGGAAATCTCGAACGTTATCGCGAGAATTAAATAAAAATGGCGAGAGAAAAGCAAAAAAAAAAACAGGAAAAATTGTCTGCCACTTTGTAAATCAAAATGATAACGATCAGAGAACCTTGCTAACAAATAGGGAATGTTTTTTAGTGCCTTTCTCGTGTACGGAAGCCAATAATAATCAAAGTGTTCTTCTTTCTTGGTTCTCGAGTTATGAGTCTTTTACTCTTGGAATTCTATAGGACTAGAATGACTGCGGTGGACATGAAGTCAACTAAGACTGTATAGCTTACGACTGCGACAGGGACTTATATTTTATGCTGAGTTTGGAAGTATCGACACTTCTGGCGGATTTTTGTTTAAAATAGCGTAAAATTCGACGGTGGCTCCTGGAGTTCCGGCATTGTCATATCCGTCCACTCTTTGGTGTTGTCAGACCAGCTCTTCCGTTGCCGTCTCTTGCAGAGGCTGTTATGCCGTGAAACGTGGACAAACCATGACATCTTACGACAATAGTGATAACTGGTTTGGTTTGGTTTACGGCATATCAACAACACAATGAGTCATTTAATGCAGACAATTTTTTTCATGGTAATATTTTTGTTTTATCAAAAATCTATTTCTTAATATTTCTTTCCTCAAAAATGAATAGCTGGTAATACTATTTTTTCAAAAACGTATAACTGGTAATATTTTTTTTTCAAAAACGTATAGCTGAAAATTTATTTCTGGTAATAATTTTTACAAAGTATTTCTGGCATTAAAACCTATTTTTACACCTATATAATGCTTTTTGCCTCAGTTTCGGGGTTAACTATTTGCCCACAGCTGGGACCCTCACAGGTGCTACCACCCCCAGGTCTGGATAAACCTGGGAACACCAACAATTAAGAGGTGGTCCCACGCTCCTCAAAAACTCCTGATTCGAGGCCTTGCTGTTGGACGTAGTTTATCGTCTTACCCAGGATACAGATGTAGTTTATCGTCTTACCCAGGACGCGGATGTAGTTTATCGTCTTACCCAGGACGCGGATGTAGTTTATCGTCTTACCCAGGATGCACGATAGTGATGAGAAGACTCCTGACCTTGCTCCGTACGTAGTCAGTGGTTTTGTGCTCCAGTCTGACATACAGAGGAGCTTTTTGAAGTATTAGTTCTCGAACACATGGATTCTTTTTCCTGCCCCAAACAGGAGTCTCCAAGTCTCAAACTCTTAGAGGATGATGGTACATACATTTGTTATAATTCTACAAAATTATTTTTTATACTCTTAAACGCAAAGGCGTTCGATAAAGTAAAAAGATCTGTTGGAAATGCTCATCAACCCTGATATATTTGGGAAGAATATTTGAATAATCAAGACCCTATACTGGCTGGAAACTGCCTGCATATGGATAGAAAATAATTCCAGCAGATATACAAAAATAGAATGGAATGTAAGACAAGAATGCGTCTTCTCACCGGACTTATTCAATCTAAACAGCGATGCGATTCTGGGAAAACTAGAAGTTTTACCAGGATTTATTATTGGCGGCTACAATCTTAGCAACATAAGGTATACAGATGAGATAGGGTTGATAGCAGACACAGAAATAAGGCTACAACAGAAGGTAATGAAGGAAAGCGAGAAGAAAGGACTAAACATCAACTGATCGAAGACAGAGTGCATGGTTGTTAGCAAAAGGATAAGCCCACGTGCGGAAATTTGAAAAACTGGGACATATTTTAACAGAGGAAAGTGTGACAGTGAAATCCAAAGGTGTATTGCGATAGCCAAGGAAGAATTTCAAAAGCTAAGCAGAGTCATAAGAAATAGAAAAAATACGCTATTAACAAAGAAAAGAGGACAAAACTGCTACGTGATATCTGTCCTCTTGTATGAAAGTGAGTGCTGGACGATTTCCTCAAAGATGAAGAATAGACTTAAAGCAGCAGAAATGGGGTTCTACAGAAAGATACATCAGAATAACTACGAAGTCTTGGAGAAAATGGAAACAAAAGGTAACTAGCATCAAGAAGAGACAATTATGGTTTCTGTGACGCATAATGAGGAAGGAGTTCTTGGAAAATTTGATACACACGGGACAGATTGAAGGCAAGAGGGACAGAGGAAAACAACGCATAACATATTTAATCAGCTTAATTAAATAGATGATGGAACAGGGTTTAGACAAAATAACAAAAAGACAAAGTTTATTAAGAGCTACAAGGGGCAGGAAATTGTGGGGGGGACATGATCGCCTACATCCTGAGGCGACCCGGCACATACACAAGAAGAAGAAGATTGCCATATACGATTTAATTTGTTCATTTGAATAAAGCTTCCTTTCAGTAATACAAAATTCTTCTTTAAATAACCAAACTGCATAGCGTGTCCCCTCACCCCTGTCGATGATAGAGAACCAATCAAAATTACCTTTTTGCTTTCACTGATCGTTATTTCAGAAATATTTGCAAATGGAATATTTTTTATCCACAAGCAAATGTTCCATTGCACGGTCGTGGAAATAACGAAACCCATCACCAATATAACCAACTTTAAGCTGTCCTGAGTATGACGATAAAATGCATCCGCGTTCAGGGTAAGACGATAAACTGCATCCGCGTTCAGGGTAAGACGATAAAATGCATCCGTGTCCTGGGTAAGACGATAAACTACATCCGCGTTCAGGGTAAGACGATAAACTACATCCGCGTCCTGGGTTAAGACAATAAATTACATCCGCGTCCTGAGTAAGACGATAAACTGCATCTGCTTCCTGGGTAAGACGATAAACTCTATCCGCGTTCTGGGTAAGACGATAAACTGCATCCACGTCTTGGGTAAGACAATAGACTACATGGACCCCCAAAATAAAAATATCAAAACAAATGTACAAAAATAAAGATAACTGATGTTAGTTGGACGAGTCAAATCCTTATAGTAGATTTTGTGCACATTTGGGAGAATCGGCTCCCAGAAGTCTCCCTAAAGCTCATGCACTGATTGGTCAGTATCGACCAATCAGATTCTCTGCATGTGGAAAATGATTCTTCCCGCGCAGCACTTCTGATCCAATGATCACCTATAAAAGCAAAAGAAAAGAGAAGACGCACCAGTGAGACTTTAGCTGCCACAGAAATCCAAGACAGCTGACGCCATGCGCCCATCTTCTCACTCAACTCACAAACTGCATATTCCTTCGCACTTACATAAATTTCCTCTTGTACCGCAGAACTGTTTAAAAACATTTATAACAAACTAATAACTCTTTCCTTTCAGAGAACTTTGATAGTCAAAGAGAGACAACTCTCGTCTTACTCATTGCTTTTTCTTATACATTCTTTATTGTATGCATTGTTGAATACAATTTTTATATATATTGATACCTTTGCCTTGTCCTTTCTTCACATCAGTTTGGTTTCCTAAACAAAACTAAATAAATGTGGTAGAAGTCCGCAACATTTCATTGGTAACCCCGACGTTCGTTTGTAAGTCCGCCACACCCTCAAAAAAAATTTAAGAGAGGCAGCTGTATTCTGTCACTTATAAATCCGTATTGTATTTTTGCATTCAAAGTTTAAAAAAACAAAATAATGTAAATATTTGGCTGATGAAGGAAATAGAAGTCCCGAAACATTTACCAACATTCAATAAAAAATATAGTTCGGCACTAATGTCTTCGGGAAAGATATGAATGACATTCCTCCCAAACAGTAGTTTAAATCATAGCGTAAACTGGTGTCGGTAGCCGGGGGAGGCGGCTAAGGACAACTCCAAATTCAAAACAGAGGAGAAAACAACGAAAAACTACTCTGCTCTCTTTCTGAAAAAGCCATAGCAATTCACAGATAATAAAGAAATAGAATATGTAAAAAGCCATGATCGCTTAAGTCCTAAAGAGACAAAGTAATTAAACACACAAAAAAAAACTGCGTGAGTGAGAACTCGACCAGAAATGGTTCTTTTATGACGTATAGATCCTGATGTCAATAAAGGATTTTCTTTTTATTGTCCGTCTTGATTGGATAAGAGAAGCCATTTTTTTTATTGAATTAGTCTTTTTAGTTTCTTTATCGCTTCTGTCAACTTAAGGAAACGATGTAAAAATATTATCTTTTTATGGATTTGTTTTTCTGGGGAAAAATCATTTTTTATTTGTTGATCAGTAATATTTTGTTTGATGATCAGCTGTTTTCGTTAATGTAATGATGGTGGCGGATGAAAACATCGATGTAATTCAGAAAACATCAAAAATCAAAGCTTTAAATATATATATATATATATATATATATATATATATATATATATATATATATATAAAGAATCTTGATAGTCAAGACTTTCCGTGATTGGTTGACAGCCAATGGCCAATATTCACTCTTTCCCGGGAGCCATATTTACTTGCGTATGTGTCTACGGCTTCGTTTTTGGCGTCAAATACGTATTTTTCAAAAGCTGTGTGTAACAAAGGACGGCATTTGAAAGAAAGAAAGTGTGAAATTAAAGATGGCCGAGGAAAAAAAGTCCGAACGGTAGAGGAAAAGGCGCGAAAACTGAAAAAAGGTTAATAAATAAATAAAAAAGAACAGACTAAAAGAAAGAAAGAAAGAAAGAAAGAAAGAAAGAAAGAAAGAAAGAAAGAAAGAACGAAAGAAAGAAAGATAAATAAATTTGGTGTGAAGATAGCATTGAACAGGGAAACTGAAGAAAGAAAGAGAGTGAATAAAGAAAAAAGAAAGAAAAGGAAAAACGGAATAAAATATCTAAATTATACGACAAATAAACGGAAAGAAAGAAAGAAAGAAAGAAAGAAAGAAAGAAAGAAAGAAAGAAACAAACAAACAAACAAACAAAAAACAAACAAACAAAGCGAATAAAAAGAAACAAAAAGAAAAACAGGATTGAAATGGCTAATTGATAGGACAAATGAATGGAAAGAAAGAAAGAAAGAAAGAAAGAAAGAAAGAAAGAAAGAAAGAAAGAAAGAAAGAAAAAGAAAGAGCGTGAATAAGGAAAAAAGAAATAGAAAAATATTAGAATAAAATAATTAAATGATAAGTAAACGGAAAGAAAGAAAGAAAGAAAGAAAGAAAGAAAGAAAGTGAATAAAAGGAAATAGAAAAACATTAGAATAAAATAATTGATAAGACAACTAAACGGAAAGAAAAAAAGACAGAAAGAAAGAGGGTGAATAAAGAAAAAAGAAAGAAAAAGAAAAACGGAATAAATTGAGTAAATGATAGAACAAATACAGAAAGAAAGAGAGAAAAAAGAAAAAAGAAAGAGAGTGAATAAGAAAGAAAGAAGAAAGAAAAGAAAAAAACGGAAGAAAGAAAAGAAAAAAACGGAATAAAATGATTAAGTGATAGGCCAAATAAACGGAAAGAAAGAAAGAAAGAAATGCCGAATGAATGACATTAAAAAAGAAAGATGGGAAATGTGGAAGTGGAAAGAGAAATAGGAAAAAGGACAACACGAAACAAGAAAGATAAAAGAGGTTTGGCCGTTTTATCTACACAGGAAGCTTTAATAAGAAGTCTCATCAAAAACTGCAACTGCAGAGATTATTACCCAGACGAGGCTCTGACGCATTGAATTCGATTACCTTACTTTTCTGATGACAGATCAACGCCAGACAATGGTCTTGATATATGAAAGTTGGGCCACGGTCGGGAGAGGAGAAATGGCGGCCAACAATAGAATGGTGTCAAAGTGAAAGCCGAGAGGAAAAATACAGAGGACAGCCAGGGAAAAAAGGTATCTGCAGACTGCAAAAATAAGCAACATTAAAAATCTGTAAAGCATTTCGCCATAAATGATAAAAAAAAGTCGACATTTTTAGAAGAATTAGTCGATGTATTTATCCGACCAGCAACGCAAAACTTGTGACTGTTTCCTATTTGATGACAAGATGGCGTCGGTAGTGACAGAAAACAAATTGAAAAAAAAGCAGACGATAACAAGACATATATTTGGAAAAGAGAGAATGAATCGGATTTGGAACTAGATAGAGGACGAATAATCTTTGGAACTGGTATATTTAGGGACTGTGATCTATAGATTTCTTTGGATAAGATGGCGTATTTATGGCATTATGAGAATTTTGAATACAAAATTACGCAGCAAAGATGACTTAGACTTTAATGATCTCGTTTATCGGAATACTTCCTTTCTTTTTAATAAGCCGGCTTAGAAATGACGAGGTGTGATATTGTAACCAGAATAATTAGATTTCTAATAATCTTCGAAATTAAAAATACTCACCAAATAAATATTGCTGAAATAGTCACGCGTGTACAAATTAAGATGACATTTCACTAATCATCATCATCATCATTTCCTTATTTGCATTATTTACATTATTCGGACTATTAACCTCAAAGACGCATGGCTCAGTGGATAAAGACGTTGGTTAGATCGATTGACTAAAACAAAAGAGTTATGAGTTCAATACCAGGCCACGGCAATAGTGAAACCTGGAGAGTCGAGTTAAAGAGAAATAACTGAGACATTCGGAAGAGGTATGACACGTGGAACTAGGACAATCTACTCCGGTGAGCGAAATAAAGAGTTCGTTTTGAAATTCCAATCACCTGAAGCAGGCCGGAGCATACAAGGGCCGAAACGTTGTGAATATGGCAATGAGGATAACAGTCCGAATAATGTAACTAATCGTAATACCTCATCTCAGAGACATAGACAAATATCATCATTTCCTTGTTCGGTATTTTTTCTTGTATAAGGTGTTAGGTCTTTTTTCAAGTTGTCCGTTGGTAACACCAACATAGTTTAGCTGATTTTGTTTAAAGGCATATCAACACCTCTATGGGTTATTTAATGCTGAAACCTAAATATTTTGAATGCAGCCTTCAACGTTGCTTTAAATATATATTGTTGGTAACTTTACTATGAATAGGTATTGTTGGTTGGTTGATTTTCTTTAGCGACATATCAACATCTATGTGAACTCCACAGCTCCATCCTTGTTCCTACTCTGTTTTTAATTTTCATGGGTGAACTTCCCGATGTCATCTTCCCTCAAATTGTCATCTAGACTGATGACACAAACATTTACTTCAGCTTTGATAGTAAGTTTGATCAGCCAGTATGGTTAAATTCGAAAGACTTCATCTTGCGAACCGAATATCAGGGTAGGCACAAGTTCCTCCTCGGGTATTAGGAGAGCACCTAGCTGCCTATCTCAGCCACTATGGTTAAATTCGAAAGACCATCTTGCGAACCGAATATCAGGGTAGGCACAAGTTCCTCCTCAGGTATTAGGAGAGCACCTAGCTGCCTATCTCAGCTAGTATGGTTAAATTCTAGATGCCACCTCTAACAACCTGAACGAGGGATGGAACTTTAATATCATGCTCGATCGATTGGCCTTCATCTTCGTCCCCAAATGTTTGGACTTTTGTGGCCGGAAAATGCCAGTCATCGTGTTAGATGACCAAATTGTTGAAAGTGTGGAATGGCTGGTCAACTCTCCGCTTCCTGTCCAGAAAAGAAGACCTTTGGACTTACGGTAGCAGGCGATCAAAATTCCCCTCTGGTTGATACTGATAATTTTGGGGAAAACAGACAGACGGACCGTGTACGTATCGCGAAGATCTGTCCATCTCTATCCGCGATGCCGCCGCCCACGCGTCTCCGTCTGGGTAGTACCTCGTTCGTCGCGACATATACCGTAAAGCCTGCTTGACGAGGTTCTTCATCGCAGCCGCCGTCACATCGCCGTGTACGCCCGTCTAACGCGGTGATGCTGCTGGTGGAGACCCCGCCGCCGCCGCCGCCGCAGGTTCCTGCCACACTTTCGGTCCGCTACTAACGGGTCTATTCTCCACGCAATTCTTAGACGTCACGAATCGAATTGCCGCCGCCGAGTGCCTGTTCTTCCCGCGTGTCTTGCTTTCTTACGCGTCGGGAAAACAGACAGACGGACCGTGTACGTATCGCGAAGATCTGTCCATCTCTATCCACGGACCGGTGCGGAAACATTGCACCCAAAATCGACACCTTCTGCAAGTACGAACAAGGAAAAAAAAGAAGAGGAATGGCATGTCGTTAGTAGGGTCTTAGGGAAGAGCCAAACAACGGGGCCTGAATTCCCTGAAGCTTCCAGGGCTAAGAACACCTACAGCCTCATTCCTACTAATCGGCGTCCTATGCTACAACTGCATCCAAAATCCTTCAGATAAATGAAACCAGCTGGGGAAAAAACGAAAAGTTGAGGAAGTTGAAAGAAGATATGGAAGATAAGCGGGTTAAACAAAAACAAAGCCAGTGACGTATTGGGCCATTCAGCCTCAGTCTCGTCCCCCCCCCTTCATCAAAAAAAAATTATGGTCTCTCCTCCAATGACTACATCATTGACCCATACCTCTTCAAAAATGAACCCCCTAAAAAAGAAATATACTCCATCTGTTTCTCTTGTTCCTTCCTATTTCCACTCACACACACACCTTCATATTTATTAGGTTGGTGCAAAATAATGACGTAATAATGTCGTTTTTTGACGTTACGTCAAAAACGACATTATTACGTCATTATTTTTGCACCAACCTAATACCAAAAATGACACATCTAAGGGACAAAGAAGCCCTGACAGCACAACAGCAGGAAAAAAATGAAACATCCTCATGGCCTCGGGGAAGACATCAGCCGCGTATCCGAGGAACAAGTAGGAAAATTGATGGCATCCTCAAGAAAGTGCAAAGATTTGCAATACCTGTTGAACTCTAAAACGGAGAAAGGCAAGGAAAGAGAAAATATATGAAATTTCCCGAAAGTGGAAAAGATTTTAACTGTAGTCAGATCAGGCTCGGTTGTGTGGTAGATATGGGCAATCAGATCTACCGGAGCCCACCCCTTTCAATGTTAAACCACAGCAGATCTCATGCAACATGTAGGCGACCTTTGCTCACAGACACATAATTTAATCGGTAACGAGTTCCTGCGCTCTGGCCTTTGACGGTCAGTCTAGGAATCTATCCACCCAGATTCCATGTTGGTTTTTACATGTATTCAATTTGAACACCGCGAGTTACACGACACACATGCCAACAATTCTTGTTAAACGCCACCGAGTATAGTGTTGTCGATGGTTGCCAAGGCTTCGGTTCTGGTCAACCGACCCTAACAAAGTAGATCAGGTGGGTGGAACGCACGTCTCAAGAACCACGTCAACCGACCCTGACAAAGTAGATCAGCTGGGTGGAGCGCACCTCTCAAGAACCACGTAAACCGACCCTGACAAAGTAGATCAGCTGAGTGGAGTGCACCTCTCAAGAACCACGTCATCAGACCCTGACACAGTAGATAAGCTGGGTGGAGTGCACCTCTCAAGAACTACGTCAACCGACCCTGACAAAGTAGATCAGCTGAGTGGACCCTGAGTTCTTGAGGAAATACCTTTTTAGACGAAAGCTGACAGGACAAAACAGCGGTCCCTAGCGGCCTAAAACAGAGGACTGCTCCCACGGCACGAGAAAGGAAGGCATACGCTCGCCCTTCACCCTGCCTCACTTTTCCTCGCTCGCTAACAGCATAAAATTTGCTGATTGCTCCAATTTCCTCGCATGCTTTTTTCTTGTCTGTGTGTTTTAATATTAAATAATTAATATCCCTTAATACATATGTTAATATTAAAACACACACACACACAGATTTCTTCCATTCTGACCCTAAGAAGCCTATCTAACGAAGGCGAAATGTGTCGTCAATAAAACAGTTTTACAATTTCTCTGATTTATCAATAATCTTGTTCAGATTCTATATCCTGCTGATACACATATCACGTGTTCACACATTTATATCTTGTGGCATTAATGCGTGTACGCGTGCGTGTGTATGTGTTTTTCTCACATCTGAATTCTAGTTGGCGTTTTTTGGGTCCATCTCGTACTGTCTGTGTGTGTGTGTCTAATTCCTGAAGGCAGTAGTGGAAAGAAATGGGGAAAGTATGTGTGTGTATCAAATTTCTAGTTGGACGTGCATTGACTGCAGATATAATTAGTGCGCGTGCTCATTGTGGATTAAATTTACGTTATTCATTTTGGAGCAAATCTTATTACAATGATTGTTTTTATTATTGAAGAAAAATCTTGTGTATCAGGAGATTTTTGTTGGATAATGAGGATTGGAATATTGGTGTGTGTTTGATTGAATTCTATTACTATTATTATTATTATCATTATAATTATTGTGTAGAGTGTTTACTATGTAGTGAAAGATATTTAGTGTGTGTTGGGAAATGGTGAATTAATGTGTTTTCTTGTGGTATGTTGTGCATGACGCAATTATGGAAATGAATGTACAAAATTAAGTTATGTATGTGTGGTCTAAGGGGAATTTTTGCTCGAAATCGCCCCACATAAAAACCTGCTTTGTGTCACATCCCGCCGTATGGAGAGGTTTGGGTAAATTAATACAGGTATTCGCACGTAGCCGAAGCATTACTTATATTACAACTGCTACGCAGCAGGCTTTATAACAAACTATTTGCCCATAGCTGAGAACCTAAAAGGTTTTACCACCCTGTGGGTAAGAGGTGGTTCCATGCTCCTCAAAACATCCCTATCAGAGGCCTTTCTGCCGCATGTAGTTTGTCCTCATAACCAGGACAAATGTTTGTCTAGTAATTCCTCGTGAATAGCATTTGGTCTTGTAGTGCCATCGTTTCAAGGTGAATGTGTAAAATTTTATTTAGTCGCCTGTATTTATACACACAAGTGACGTTTTGGAGCAAATCTTATTGCTATGATTGTTTTTATTATTGAAGAAAAATTGTGTATCTTGGAGATTTTTGTTGGATAATGAGGTTCGGAATATTGGTGTGTGTTTGATTGAATTTTATAATTATTATTATTATTATTATTATTATTATTATTATTATTATTCCTTTGATTTCTGATGTGTACTCATTTCTTTCCGGGTCTCTCCCAGGGACCTGAGATTAGAAATGGCAACATGACATTTTCCACTGGAAAAAAAATAATGATTTACATAGACAAAGCCCTTCGTAAGGTGTGGTCTGTACTTGTGAGAACAATTTTTTGTATTTCTTTAAAGCATGGGCTTCCAGGAATCACTTCAATGAGTCTACTGGGAACTTTTTCCAACGACAACAGTGATTGTTGATGTTCCCATGTGCTACATTTTTTTGAGATTTCGATTTCAAGGTCCTTGTATTTTGATCGCTTTTTGAAGATCTTCAAAGATCCATTGCAGTCCGCAGGAACTGCCATATCAATAAGGAGGCACTTTTTAAGGAGGCACTTTCTTTATTATTATCATTATTATTATTGTTATTGTGCAGGATGTTTACTGTGTATTGAGAGATATTTAGAGTGTGTTAGGAAAGGGTGAATTAATTTGTTTTTTGTTTTTTTTGTTTTCTTTTTTTGTTTTCTTTTTTTGTGGTGTGGAATGATGGAATTATGGGAATGAATGTTCCAAATTAAGTTATCTCGTCAGCAAATGTCTAGATGTTAAATTCTTTAAATACAAGCTCTACGAATATTGCTGACATGAAAATGACCAATCTTATCATGTTGACCTTTATATTCCTTCGTTGTCAAAATTAGACGATCAAATACTTAGGGTTCAATCATCCTAACATTCTCTTGATATTATGATATTATATAGTGATATATGATATTATCGTTAAGTCAAAAATTACATCAATTAACGTACTTCGTAGTTTACCTTACACGGTTTTTTTTTTCATAATATTTTAAACAATTCTCTAATTCAAAATTTAAAGACGTAACGATATTTTGAAAAGTTAAAAATATAAAATGGCGGCAGTTTAACCATTGCACCCTGTATGTTTTTGTGTGTGTTCGTTATTAGTATTTTCTACATAAACTTTTCAGTCCGTGCCTGACGATTGCCACGTTCAAGAAACTCAGAGTTGTACCAAAAGATGAAAGACGAAATATATACTTCTGTGAATAAATAAAAATTATCAAATAAAATTTCCTCAAAGGACCAGGCCACTTTTCTTTCGTTCATATTGTCTTTTCTTTCATTCATATTGTATTTTATTTATATCTGAATTTTTACATAAATTTTCTTGCTTGCTTTCCTAATTCTAATTCTGTAGCAGAAATTTAGAAAGTCACTAGCCGCCCAGATAATAGAATTCGTTCTGGAAATCTCGGGAAAAATTGCGCGGGTTCAAACTAATGAGTATGGTCAACAGAAGGCCCAACTTCCATCACCCGTGATGACAAGTAGAACCCAGCACAATTATTATAGCGATGTGATATATATATATATATATATATATATATATATATATATATATATATATATATATATATATATGCGTGCGTGTGTGTGTGTGTGTGTGTGTGTATATATATATAAATATATGTATATATGTACGTATGTATATATATGTATATATGTATGTATGTTGATATATATTTATTTATATATATATGTATGTATATATATGTATATATATGTATGTCTATATATATATGTATATGTATGTATATATGTATGTATGTATATATATATGTATATATATATATGTATGTATATATATATGTATGTATATATGTATGTATGTATATATATATATGTATATATGTATAAGTATGTATGTATATATATATGTGTGTGCGTGTGTATCACACATTATGAAATGGACAAAAAAAGAACGTATTAACATAAAAAATATCTTAAAATATATATGTATATATGTATGTAGGTATGTATATTTGTGTGTGTGTGTGCGCGCGCGCGTGCGTGCGTTATATTATGTTGCAATCACAGTAAATACAAAATCCAAATCATTTTTTGTTTAATTTTTCAAATTTTCATTCTTTTCTTTTTTTGTTTTGGGCAATTTTTTTTTTTTTTTTTTTGTTTTTTTGCTCCACTTTAGAATGCCTCGAGGGCTCGCATTTTGCCAGGTGGCCCCTGCAATAATATATATATATATATATATATATATATATATATATATATGTATCTGTGTGTGTGTGTGTGTGTGTGTGTGTGTGTGTGTGTGTGTGTGTGTGTGTGTGTGTGTGTGTGTGTGTGTAATGTATATATATATATATATATATATATATATATATTATGTATATTTCCTGTCTCCAATCTGGGAAGCAAATCAGTCGTTGCGCATGCGCGACGCTCGACGAAAATAACTTTAGGAGTTTCAGGGAAAAGTTCAGCTCACAGGCGGAGATGGAAAATTGGTTATTAGGAATACAGCGATTGGAAAAATGATTTTACGGAGAGAGGCCAGGGGCAATTATCACGTGACATTCAAATGGAGAAAGTTTGCAGGAATTGCGTGAAGACCAAGAATATGAAGTGAGAATAAAAGTCAGTCAATCATGTTACGTGTGGGCGATATAAATATAAACAGACGACTGAGATAGAGAGAAAGAGATATGAACAGACTGAGATAGATAGATAGATAGATAGATAGATAGATAGATAGATAGATAG
>CAHIKZ030001619.1:330000-487500 GCA_903632075.3 Acanthosepion pharaonis | reverse complement strand
AGTATTAACGATTTTTAAAATAAAATATCCGATATAATTCCAATATAGAAAATATATTTCCTTTCCAACAGGAATCGAAAAAATGATATCCTATACGGAACCAAAGTTTATATAGCCTGACGGGTTTTATAAAATGAGCCACAAATTTTGTTTCATATAAATAATATATATATTTTTGGAAAATTTTAAACTACAATTTCTCCAAAATTTTCTTAAAATGTGTTTACTAAATTTTTAAATTAAAATAAACTAAAAGTAATAACGTTTTGCATTATTTTCCGGTTGATAAAATTTGTATGAATTTGAATTTTAAAATAATTGTTAATAGAAAATAATATCCAAGCAAGAAATTTTTATATAAACATACGAATATATATATATATATATATAATATATATATATATAGTAAACACACACACACATGCATTTTTTTATGAATGAAATCATTAACGAATAAACAAATTTATTTATTTCAACGGTTTTTATAATAACTGCACTTTTTTTTTTCCTTAAAAACTGAAATCTGATGTCAAGATTTAATGTTCTTAAAAAGTGCCAAAGAAGGTGCGTCCTCATTAACACAGAATTACGTGACCATAAAAAACCATATCGATATATATATGATATTAATATATGTTGATATATATCCGCTCGAAATAAAATAATATATATTTTTCTTTATAAAATTAAATGTCAATTTGCAACCAAATTTTAACTGTTTTAACTGTAAAACGATGACGTTGCCACAGACTGCACATATCATAATGGATTCAATTTACATTGTTTAATACATAAGGCTAGAAAAAGGGAAAGATCCGGGAAATTTGAAAATGAAATTAATATGAGTTAAAAAAAAATAAACAGAGATTCCAAATAATATTTTTATTATTCAAAAAAATTTTTAATATAAAATATCTTAAAATATATTTATATATATATATAATTATATATATATATATATATATATATATATATTATATATATATATATTTTTCAAAAAGAGAAAAATAGAAGTAACTTCCATTAAACAAACGTATAATACCCGGGTAAAGTGGTATCCAAATTATCCCTCCAGTATGGAAATAAATTTTAAAAAAAAAAAATTAAAAAATGCGTTTAAATGGTTTGACGAATGACATATAAAAAAAAAATTTGAAAAAAGATTGTCGCCTCTATGTGTTGACTTTAGTGTTTACAATTTAATGATAAAAATATATATTTGATATTTAGCACTTTATTCCATAAATATATTCTAAAAATAAAATATTAATTTTTTTTTTTTTTTTTTTTTTGACCTCCTATCCTAATACGTCTGTGGTTAAAAATATGTCACCATAAATATATATTTAAACTGTATTAGACATCCGTCGACTTTCTTTTCTTCAAAAGTTTAAATCCATACAATAAAAACCACATCTTAACTTAAAAAAAAGTCCCTTCCTTGCCTTTAAATGTTTCATGTCATGCTCCTTTTGCTACATATTTTAATTCTAAAATTCTGAAATTAAAAATTTCCATTTTTTTTTTTTTCTGTTTTCACAATTTGTAGGTCTCTGATTTTTCAAAATTTAAACAAATCCAATGGAATATAATTATGACCATGGAATATTAGTGTTTATAACTTTTTTCTATATAATATATATATATATATATATATATATATATATATATATATATATAAAAAGTTTCTAAATCAACAAAAGCAAATTGTTATTATTAACAGGGAAATCCAAAAATTGCATGCAATTAGAATATTACTATTTCAAAAAGTGTCAATAAATGCATTTTTCGATTTAATGATGGATTAATACAGTGTTAGAAACTTAAAATTAAATATTTTAAATCTTTAGAGACATCCGTTGAAAGCAATGAATTTGATATCACCAAAATTTAAATGTCTATCTAGTCTTTTTTTGACAGGGTTCATAAATACTTGTTTCTTCCATTATTGATCTATTTATTTAATCATTCTTGAATTTTTTAAATGATTCAGCCTTATACCATGTTTCCTGATACAACGTCCCGTGAAAAGTCCCTGTCACTGAAATGCTTCATCCAATAAACACTACGCTGATCCTACGTTCGTAGAAATAATAAATATATTATATAGCAATTTAGAAAAGGTAAAAAGTTTTTTTGAAATAGGACGTAAATTCTTATTAGGTAATGATCCTAAATAATTTACTTATTAGGTGTAAACCATTAAATGTATTTCTTTAAAATTGCAATTAAATTTTCAGTATCAATTATATATTCGCCAATATTTGCAGTGACTTTGTAATCATATCTATCTATCTATCTATCTATCTATCTATTTATTATATCATTTTTTTCAACAAATACAGTGAAATTATAATCATATCATCTATCTGATTGATTTATCTATCTATTATCTGAAACAAATTTAATCCTATTTTTTTTTTCAATCAATTTATCCCATATGATAAATCTATGTATCTAAGACTATCTATTTATACGATTCATATTTATGGATCTATCAGTGAGATCATATGACATTCTATCTATTCTATCTATCAAAATTAATAAATACATGTAGATATATATCTCTGTTTCAGAAATCTTTCTATCTATCTATTATCTATCTATCTATTTATCTATCTATCTATCTGTTATGGTCCGGTTCCTTGTACCACGGTGATAGTCCAAGGTAGAACCAATAAAGAAGAACTCGAACACGGATATGGAATAACACAGATATATTACAAACAGGAATATATATAGAGAAGTAGAAAAGTGTTAGTACGAACAATCAGTTTTAGTAGTAATTGTCTGATCGCGACTTTGTTTCAGACTGCCTCTGACTCGACTGACTGACTCGCTCTGACTGACTGACAGACTTCTGACGGACCTCACTCCAGACTTCAGACTGAACTCCCTGCTTCCTCTTGAGGCGCATTATTTATTACGTATGGAATAGTCCATTATGTTATTATGGGTAAGGTCCCCCTAACACTATCTATATCTCAGTGATCCTATCTATCTATCTATCTATCTATCTATTATAAAATTAAACAAGCACTAACATTATAAGTAAATAAGACACTTCTAAGATTTCCCTATCACTGCACAAAAACATGGCCCTGGAAATTTCGGCGCCAGTCCTATGAGTACTGAGGACTTCTTTTCCCCCCAAATCAACCCAAGATGGAAATAACCACCCTCATGTGAATGTTGTGAGTTAAAAAAAATCGTTTTAATTTGATGACGCGAGATATTACCATAAATGATTCTGATATCGTTAAGACAGAATAAAATGTATTTGACATTTATTACATTGAGTTAGGGACCCTAGGAGGGGCTAGTGAAAGAGGGATAGAGGAGAAAATGGGAGGTTCAGCAGGTCGTGGGATTGCATATCATGCAAGCTACCCGTGCAAATAAAACACGAAACTATCAAAGATTATAAATTATTTTGAGGTACTCATTCTCTATTATTCCCTCTCTGTCTCTCTCTGTCTCTCTCTCTGTCTCTCTCTCTCTTTGTCTCTCTGTCTCTCACTCACTCATTCTCAGTCATATGTCATATCTCTCTTGCTCTCCCTAATATATATATATATATATATATATATATATATATATATATATGTCATTCTGTTCATATCTATGTCAGTCTGTTCATATCTATCTCTCTCTAGATAGATAGATAGATAGATAGATAGATAGTGTGTGTGTGTGTCTTCGTATCTATCTGTCTATCTATCTATATATATAGAGAGAGAGAGATATGAACAGACTGACATCTATCTCTTTCTTGATTACTCTTTCTGTTTGGTCCTTCTTTGACTCTTTGCACTCATTCTTCTTGATGCCCACTCTCTCTCTCTCCTCTATTTCTATCTCTCACACACACATACAGATCGCCATCTATCTACATATCTATTTATATATACATTTGTATATATATATATATATATTAATCTGTACATCTCTCTTTCTATCTCTCTCTCTATATATATATGTGTGTGTGTGTGTGTGTGTGTGTGTGTGTGTGTGTGTGTGTGTGTGTGTATTGCCCTCCACAGACAGACAAACTTTTTCAATGTATCACAGTTCATCAGTGTGGCTAAACATCCGATTGCCTTAAGCCAGGATCGGAAACCAATTGATTTTCCGCTAAGCTGTGAGTAGAGATAAAGGTGTATTTTTACTCATTTATTTTTTGAATAAACACGCTAGTTTTTAGAGTGCACGATTCATAGGAGAGCTTTTTATATATATATATATATATATATATATATATATATATATATACATGTAATTGCATATATACGTGCTTATATGCATATAAATGTATGTGCCTATACACAAGTAATTTATTATTTCTTACATACATACACACACACACACACACTATTCAAACTCATTTTCACTCATCCAAAACACATACACACATATATATATATATATATATATATATATATATATATATATATATATATATATATATATATATGTATATTTACGTGCAACAAATTAAAAATATATAGCTACATCGGAGTGAACCCAATCGCACTTGTGGGATGAAACTTTAAACGCAAGTGGGATGAACTTTAAACGCACTGGGATGAACCTAACGGAAACCCCATAAGGCATATTTGACGAGATTAACGAACAGAGATAAACATAAAATCACTAATTCAAGATGTTCGCGACAACTTATATGTATAGATACTAATTCATATATATATATATATATATATATATATATATATAATTCAAAATTCTCATAAATCTTCTCCTTCGTGCACATATGTAGTTGCCTCAAACGTTAACATCACTTTTGTCCGATGAAGTCTAAAGAAACGAAACCTTTTAAAGGAAAATTTATTACACTTTATCAGTTTTTTTCCTAACATTGTTCTTGATATATAAAGATTTATATTTTTTTATATATATATATATATATATATATATATATATATATATATATATATAAATATTGTAAAAGTGGATAAATATGTAACCATACTGTTTATTAAAAAAAAACGAGCATTTATTTGAATAAATTTTATCTATTAAAAATAACGTAAAAACAGAAAATATATTAAATAATTGTCGGACTTAATCCATTTCATAATATGTTGTCAATGTTTACGTTAAGGTACGTTTCGTGAGCAGATATGATCATTCGGGAAAGATCGTCGAAGATTTGTTGTTTATAAAAAGTAATTCGAACTAAGCAGACGCTTCTTTGTGACTGAATGGTTAACAGCACATCATATCAAATGATGGTTCCCTTTGGGGGGGTCGTGTTCGATTTCTGTCGTAAAAGCACATATTTTCTACGAAATTTCTCGAAGATTCAGGCAGGTAAATGTAATTAATACTGTTTATTTATAAAATGGATCATTTACTTAGACAACAGGTATCAGTTACAAATAACATGTAAACAGAAAATATATATATATTTTTAAATATATATAATATGTATATTTAAATGTTTTTTTAAAAATAATGAGGATTTTTTATATATATATTATTCTTTATTTTCCATATTTTTGCTAAATGTGTTTCAGGGTTGTGACCTTCATCAAGAGAAGAATGGTTGTTTCTACATATTATTTAAAGGAATTTTTTTTTTTATGTTTTCTTATGCTTAACCATTGTTTTTTGTGTGTGGTAGTAAACCAAATTCTTCTTTTGGACTGGCAGAAAAATCTTCCTTTGCTTAAGAAGTAATAAAACAATTAGGATTTGTCAGAGAAAGAATAAGGAATTAGGTCTTTGTTCTTTTCTTTACGCCCTCTCTATTTTTTTTTTTAACCTTTCTTCATTTTGTGTGTGTGTGTGTGTATTTATGCTAGTACATATATATATATATATATATGTATATATATATGTGTGTATATATATATATACATATTACTTCTACATACATATAATTGCTTTATTACAAGGAAATAGTATATGATGTACACAATCACTTTGTTCCCCTGAGTGTGTGTGTGTGTGTGTGTGTGTGTGTGTGCGTGTGATCCGTCTAATGTGTTTGTTTTTGCTAGTATGTGTGCATATATTCGTTTTCCCTATATGTATGTTATATATTATATTATTATAAAGAAATCTATACAGTCACTACATATATAGTGTATGGTGTGTGTGCGTGCGGGTATGCTTCTGTGTGTGTGTGTGTGTGTGTGTGTGTGTGTGTGTGTGTGTGTGTGTGTGTGTGTGTGTGTGTGTGTGGTTCGACTAGTGTGTTTGCCACTATGTGGCTATTGTGTGTGTTTATTTGTGTGGGTTACCAATTGTTTAGTGCTGCTTTAAATTTGTCTATGGAGTTTTTTCTTCTTGTATTTGTAGGTAAGGTTAATCATTTGTTTGATATATTGAAATAATTTTAAATTTACCTTTGTTGCATTTGTGGATGTGTTATAACACAAAGTGTTTCTTGTTGTCTCGCAATTTAATGGTATAGAAGTGCTTGTGATTATCAGGTTAATATTATTTTTCCACAAAATTTCATAATTTGAGGTGATACAATTCAATTTTTTCAGGTTTTTATAAATTATTTGTCGCAAAATAAAATCCTTAGATGTGATTTGATAAAGTCCCTCAGAGGACCGAACGCGTCGGCCAAGATAAGTTATCCTTTCGCCAATATTCATACTGTCCTTTTACAGATATACTCTAGCTGAAAACTTTATATATATGCGTGTGTGTGTGTGTGTCTGTGTACCAAGATTTAATTGCGTGTGTAAAATGTATTTTTTTTTGATTATTATATATATATATATATATATAGAATTGGCAAGTGTCTGTCATACACAAACACACGCACACATATACATAATTGTCAAGAGTCAGAAAACACACACACACACACACACACGCGCGCGCAACACACACGCACACACACACACACACACACATATTCAAACATATATATATATATATATATATATATATATATTCATCCGCAACAGACTTTTTCGCCGTATAACAGCTCATCAGTTTGACTAGACGTCCCGTTGCCTCTAGCTAGTATCGGAACCCGACTGAATTGGCGTCAGTCTGAGAGTCTACCGCAAAGCTGTTGGCCCACGGCAGGGATGAAGATGAATTTAAGCGTATTTATTTTTAGATAAACACACAGTCACTGAGAGAACTTAATTCGCTTTACCGAAGAGTCTTGCATTATTAGCAGTAATAGTCACTGTTTACAAACTCACACTACCTAGCCAGAGAGCTCAACCGAAACAAATTTTTCAGGAGCATATATAATGTCATCCACAGACTGTTTCGCTATATCACAGCTCATCATTGTGACTATACGTTTGGTTGCCTCCAAATAGGATCTAAACCTGGCTTAATTGACGTCAATATATATATATATATATATATATATATATATATAATGCTGTTCTGTCAGTAACGCTTGTATTAATTCGTAATAATATACAAACTTAATACCACTTAATAAATAAATCTACTAATTCTCTCTCACTCTTTCTCTTTATCCCTCTGTATATATATATATATATATATATGTGTGTGTGTGTTATACCTGAACATACTTATTCTATTGTAAATAGACTCTCCCACAGATAATAAGTAGTAGTAGTAGTAGCAGTCGCGAAGTGAGCTCAGTGAGTTAGTCGAGTCAGTCGGACATTAAAGTATGAGCCACCACAACTAGATTGCTGCGTCATTAACTATTATTTCAAGTTCCTAACGTTTTGTACGTCGAACCTAATTTAGGGCCGACTTAGTGAAATACAAGCCTCCACTGTGAAAACTACTCTACAACAGTGTGAGAGAGAGAGAGAGAAAGTGTGTGTATGCGCGTGTGTGTCTGTGTGTTTAATCGAGTTTACAACATGCACGGCAGTAAACCAACTAAGAGACAAGAAATCGCTGGGTGTGGAAGAATTAGAAACAGAAACACTACTAATGGGCGAGAAGAAAATGAGTAAATAGGAGGTTAGTATATATATATGTATATATATATATATATAATTGGTATTTTTCCGCCAATGAGCCTGTTGTTTTTTCTACCAGTCTCCTTCGGTGTCTGCTCGGAAGGACGTTCTGCCTCACCAGCATATTAATAATGTAATATACCGTTTTAGAAGATTGTAGTTTAAAGGCAGTAAATTCGACCTTGATAACCGAAAAATCCTCTGGGGCTCAATCGGTTAAGGCACGTCAGGCTATATGACGGTTCCGTATAGGATACAGGTTCGAATCCTGTCGGAGGACGAATATTTTCTATGCAAATTTCTCGGACATTCAGGCCGGTAATTTCTGTTAATACTGTTTATTATAAAACAGAGCATTTACTTAAATATTTGTATCTATAAAAAGAATATATAAACATAAAAATGTCTTAAAACGTATATATATATATATATATATATATATATATATATATATATATATATATGATAAAAAATAAGGACGGATTCTGCATTTTTCTATCTCTCCCTCTCAAAGCCAGGTGTTTAAATTTCCTACTTGAAATGGGACAATTGGTCTCAGACGTTTGGGTGCTGGCATTTTGGGTCAGCTCCCCAACCTTGTACAGGGTGAACCTTACTGTAAAAAAAAAAAAAAAAAACTTGATGCTTCTTAACATCGGAAACTCTAAACCTCATCGGAAGTTAGTTATGGATTCCACCTAGTTTCACAGTGGAGACTATAGGGTTAGTATTTTCTTTCCAGCCAGTACGTAACATCAATGCTGTTACTCCCATTTTCATCCATGACAAGTATGTATCAATATACTAGCTTACAATTGTGACGTTACTAATTGTTCAGCCATGCATCTTTTTCCCGTCCAGGTTTTAGCGCGCGCGAAAATGCCCTGTCGTCTGCTCACTTATCAACGTCCATTATCCTGCCAGTGGCTTAAAGGATATGATATCATCTAGTGTCTTTTACTGATTTAAATACCACACATTCCTTTGCAATGCGATATATAAGGCCTGTTGGGGGTGTTGGTGAGGATGTTCGTTCCAGATAGAGGCTGTTGGAAAAACCCTGACATCTTTTAATGATCTGCACGGACAAGCAAATTATCCACAGACCTTTGCATGTTTTCGAAATGGCTGTTCATCATGCAAAAAGTATTGAGTGGGAGGAAGAAGTTAATTTGCTTTCAGCTTTTCGCTTTTCAGATACTTCGACTTCTCTATTTTCTCTTCCTTCTACTTTACTTCTCTTCTTTATTTTTATTTTCTCCCTTTTACGTCCTTTCTTCTTTTTTATCGTTTTCTTTTTTCTTCTTCTTCATCGTCGTTTCTTTATTTATTTATTTATTTATTCCTTTTTCTTCTTCTTCTTCTTCTTCTTCTTCCATTAGTTCTTCTTCGTTTCCTTTTTATTCCTTTATTCTTTTTCTTCTTTCTTTTATTCTTCTTCTTCGATTCATTCATTCATCTTCTTTATCTTCTTCTTCTTCTTCTTCTCCTTCTTCTTCTTCTTCGTCTCCATATTCTAACCCTTCCTTCCTTTCTTTTACCCCTTCTTTATTTTTTTTGATTTTCTCCCTTTTACGTTCTTTCTTCTTCTTTATCTTTTTCTTTTTTCTTCTTCTTCATCGTCGTTTCTTTATTTCTTTATTTATTCCTTCTTCTTCTTCTTCTTCTTCTTCTTCTTCTTCTTCTTCTTCTTCTTTTCCTTTTCATCCCTTTATTCTTTTTCTTCTTTCTTTCATTCTTCTTCTTCTTCATTCATTCATTCATTCATTCTTCTTCTTTTTCTTCTTCTTCTTCTTTTTCTTCTTCTTCTTCTTTTTCTTCTTCTTCCATTAGTCCTTCTTCGTTTCCTTTTTCATCCCTTTATTCTTTTTCTTCTTTCTTTCTTTCATTCTTCTTTTTCGATTCATTCATTCATTCTTCTTCTTCTTCTTCTTCTTCTTCTTCTTCTTCTTCTTCTCCTAACCCTTCCTCCCTTTCTTTTACCCATCTTCTTTATTTTACGTTCTTTTTTTCTTCTTTATCGTTTTCTTTTTTCATCTTCTTTCTTTCTTTCATTCTTTATTTATTTATTATTATTATTATTATTTACCCTATTTTCCTTCTTTTCTTTATCTTTTCTTCTTTATCTGCATTGTCTTCCTTCTTCACAATATCTTCCTCTTGTCTTAGGTATGACGACAAACTACATCCGGCAGCAAATTCTGAACAATTCATTTTTTTTTGGGGAAAACTTTTCCCTCTAAATAGCTGTTGTTCCCAGGTTCATGCTGATTCGGGATGGCAACACCTGTTAGGATCCTAGCTATGGGAAAATAGTTAACCCATAAAATCGGGTCAAAACTTTATGAAAGTATAAAAATAAATTTTTATAGTAAACATACTAGCAATAAGTGTTCATGTTAAAAAATACCAGTAATGCGTTTTTGTAAAAGAAATTACAAATGCTCCTAAGAAAATTAAATTTCATTCGTTAAATAACCCCTAAGAAGTTGATAACCGCTGAGGAGTGGATGTTAAAGTTAAATTCAACCAATGAGATTGGTCGGTACAAAATACTGTGTGGTATAAATTAGCCAATAGGAGCTTAAATTGCAGAATTTCTCACATACCATATCCCTTTTTTTTTCCTTCTTCATATTCTTCTTTTCATTCCTTCCTATTTTTTCCTCTTAATCTTTTCCAATATTCTGCCATCTTCTTTCCTTTCCAATACTTTTTTTCTTGTCAAAAGTTTTATTCCTTCTTTTATATTCTTCTTCTTTAATTACCACTGTCCGTTTTCCCCTTCTTAGGTATGACGATAAACTACACCCTCGTCACGAGTAAAACGATAGATTTCATCTAGCGGCGGGACCTCGGATCAGGAGATTCTGAGGAGAGTGGAATCACCACTTAATTGCTGGTGTTCCCAGGTCGGCCCTAACCCGCGGTGGCAGCGTCTATTGGGGTCCCAGCTATGGGCAAATAGCCGACCCCCACAAACTTAAGTCAAAGTACTATGAAGGTGAAAAGGCGGGGTGTAGTACCAGCAATGCTTTTTTTTTTTGTTAAGAGTTATTGTAAAAAAAAAAAAGAAAAAAAATTGTACCAGCAATAAATTATTACCAGCAATACATTTTTAAAAAAAATATTACCAGCAATATATTTTTGAAAAAAAATATTACAAGCAATATATTTTTGTAAATATTACCAGATTTTTCATACATTTAAGAAAAAATATTACCAGCAATATATTTTTGAAAAAAAATATTACAAGCAATACATTTTTGTAAATATTACCAGCAATACATTTAAGAAAAATATTACCAGCAATATATTTTTGAAAAAAATATTACAAGCAATATATTTTTGTAAATATTACCAGCAATATATTTTTAAAAAATATTACCAGCAATACATTTTTTGAAAAAAAAAATATTACCACAATACATTTTGGAAAAAAAATACACCTGTTAGGGTCCTAGCTATGAGCAAATAGTTCACCCCTAAACTGGGGTCAAAACACTATGAAGGTGTAAAGATACGTTTTAATACCAGCAATGCATTTTTGTAAAAAATTATTACCAGCAATACATTTTTGAAGGAAAAAAATATAACCAGCAATACATTTTTGATAAAAAGATATTACCAGCAATACATTTTTGAAGAAAAAATAAAGCCAGCAATAAATTTTGAAGACAAAATACTGTCAGCAATACATTTTTGTAAATATTAAGAGCAATACATTTAAAAACATTACCAGCAATACGTTTTTGGAAAGAAAATATATTACCAGCAATATATTTTTCAAAAACATTGTTCTCAACTGTAAAAATTTTGTCGGCATTAAATAACCCATTGAAGTTGAGATACCATTTTTTTCTACTTTTTCTTCAGTACCGTTCGTCTTTTTTTTTTTTTTAAATATTCTTTCTCTTCTTCCCTCTCTGATTTCTTTCTTCTTTCTATTTAATTCCCAATCATTTTTTTTACATTTTTCTCTTCCTAATATTTTTCGTTTTTTTTTTTCATTGTTAGTAGTCTTTTAAATTCTTTCTTTTTTCTTAGCTTTTGCTTTTTTTTAAAAATAGTTTTCTTTCCACTTTCCTTTTCTAACTGTTTTCTTCTTCGTTCCTACCCTTAGTATTTCTTTCCCTTTTTTTCTTCCACTCTTTTCTTCATTTTCGCTCTCTTTCATTTTCTTATTCAATGCTGTATTTTTACATTATCAGCTTTTTTTTTTCTTTTCACATTCTTTATCTTGTCTTCTTTTATCTTTCCTGATTTATTCTTTTGTTATTTTTTTTCTTTTTCCTTTACTCTAAATTCTTCTTCTTTTTCTCCTTCCTATGCTTTCATATATTCTATTTCTTTTCTTTTTTAAATTTTCTCTTCATAATATCCCCCCTTTTCTTCATAAGTAAATATATTATTATTATTATTATTATTATTACTACTACTACTACTACTACTACTACTTCTATTATTATTAAAAACATTGGAGAAAATGTTGTCTTTTTTGCCAGGATTACACATTCTTCTCTTCTTTTGCTTTCTCTCACTCTTCATGCCTTCCGGTCAGCTGATCTGTCCATTTTGAAAATGGCGTCTTGTCTATAAACTCTCCCCCAGCACTTTACTTCCTTAATTCCTAGCGTGAACTGTCCGGAATTGCGTGTCAGCAAACACGTGGAATGGTTCCTATTTCCACGAGGACAAAGTGACTAATATGACGGTCCCCTAATTTATCCGACTATCTTTAAAATCTGCCCTTTGCTGTGCGATGAATATCAAGCTCCCTATGTGTTCGAATCTGTCGGCGTGCAGGAAAGGTGTTATTTAAAAGTCATTTGCCTGTTATAATGAATAGCGAACTGACACGGCGTAGCTCGAAAGAAAAACATCTTTCCGTGACTGTCGCCTTACCAGGAGTTTTATCTTTTACTTGGAAGCTTCCTACGGAAACGTGTCGTAGCCGAGAAATTTTGAAAATCATTAAGGAAAAAAATCCCTGGAGCCACTAGAGCATCACCATTTCACAATGGTTAACATGGTCATCTCGCCAAACCTTACTACTACAGTCTACTCATTTTTAATGGCCTTGTGTTTTGTAAAGGAGTGCTCGATGTGGAGTAGTTTTTAAAAGGTCATTAATATAGTGAGCGCGTGGCTGGGCTGCTCTAACCTTATCGTTCCGGCTATGAGATCCGAGTTCAAATCTTACCATAGTCGATTTATCAAGATGGCGACTTCTTGATAATATTGGTCTGAGGAGTTTAGGACTTACAGCCACATTACGTTGAAATATTGGTTAAGCAACATTTAGCCTTGTCAGTATCTAGATGGGTAACCGCTTGGGAATAGCAGCTGCTGTAAGCTTGGATATACGGATGGTGTAATGGATAATGGCAAGGAATTGTTAATCGGAGAGCCGAGTTCCAATTCAATTTGGATTCGTTATACTCACTTACACGTAAATACTTTTGAGAAAGGTATGAATCCGCATGTTCCTCCCCCAGCTATGGGTTAATTAGTAAGATTTGTATCACTAAAACCATTAGTATAATTATCTCTAAAAATTTTCTAAAAAAGAGCATAGCATGATGAAAAAGGCCTCTTTTAATTTTGAAAAGCTAAATATCCTGAAGAAAGAACTCCAAGAAAATGATTCCACCCTGTTTTCCTGCAAGGAGGCAATTGACGCATTTAACGGGAAACTAAAGCTGTTTTGGTTAAACCTTGGGTGACGGGAATTTGCAGAGTTTCCTTTCTTAGCAAAAAATATCCCCCGAGCTTCCTGATGATGACCTAGCAGTGTATGTTGATCATTCGAAGCAGTTGCATAATGATATGAAAACTTGCTTCTCTGATCGACTCCAAATGACAGTGCCGCACTGGTTTGGGGATCCCTTCATTGCTGATGCATCTGAAGTTGATATCACCCTACAAGAAAGTTTCATTGAACTTCCAAAATAACACAGCAGCTCAAGCGAGGTTCAAGCATGGACGATACCAGAAGCTGTGAAGGAATGAAGTCAGGCATAAGAATTACTCACACTTTGGAAAGATATGAAATTGCTCTTACTAGCTTTTCCCACATTTTATTTGGTTAAGTCTGGTTTCAGTCGGATGATGCATCTGCTTCCAAAGACTCGAAATCGCCTTGACGTGGAAAAAAGAGGCGATTAATGTCTCTCTCTGACGGCTTTCAAGCCAAACGTTGACAATTTGGCAGCTTTGCACCAGCCACAAGGATTCCATTGAGACCATGCAAGATAAAGCTGATGGTACATGTATTTTTTTTAAATAAATGAGTTTATTCAAATGAAATATTTATCCAAATAATATAATTATTTGATTTAAAAATGGAGTTATTGTTTTGATTTTATATTATTATCCAAACTAAATTAGCACGTGGCCGTGTGGTTAGAAGGTTCGCATTCTGACCATGAGACCAGGGTTCGAATCTCATTATGGTCGATTTTTCAGGAAAGAAACTGCGGCACCTTTGGAAAATGCCTGAAAATCATACCACGTGTTGACCCAAGCCTTTTTAGTGAAATTGGGTGGACGGAACCCTTGGGCCGTTGATAGCTATGCTAGCACGAAGTCAAAAGTCATCGTGTCCGGGGGCTGGAGAATACTGGCCTTGTTCAAATTGTTGATCACGTATAAAAAGGCTTTTCCCCCAGAAACTGTAACTAAGGTCTGTTCAACATAGTTGCAGTATAAACCACGGGTGGGCTCTGTGGGTTTTGAATAAATACAAATGCGCCTGAACAATGTAATAGGGATTGGTTAGCCGCCCTAGTAGACAGGTATCATCGAATTCGGGTGGCTATACTATCCAAAGTACAACCTTTAATATTCCTACTTCCTTTGATGTAGAGGAACGGGGTGGAAGGGAGGGGGAGGGATATGAACTCAAGTTGGCATGAGTGGGGGGCATAAAGAATTTACATTGGATTGAAGGGGGCCACAACGACAATAAGGCTGAGAAACAGTGGCCTAGTGGATTGAAGCGTTTATTAGTAAATTTGATGGTATTGGGAGATTTTTGTTAAAACGGAAAACAAGTGAATTCATTTAAGGAAATTTATTTTCAGATACGAGGTAATTAATCTACGGTCATTGTTATCAGGCCACAATTATATAGTAATTTGGACCAATTAGTCTTGTAATTTAATATTAACAACAATTTTTTTTTTAATTTTTCTATTTGTTTTTGTTTCGTTTTTTGTGTTTTTTTGTTGTTGTTTTTTTTTTTTTCAATTTTGCTATTAAATTGATATTTAATGAATCTTTCAGATGTTACAGCCTCGGTTTCATTGTTATTTGGATTTTTACATTCTAGTTCTCTTGTTAAACATAAAGACACGGCTACATCAGTCCATTAGCAAATGTCGTTATTTTTTCAATAGCAACTTTTTTTACAAAGTTCCTAGCCCTACACTGAAAAATCTACCCGGATTTGGTGCCAGGTCCTCATTAGAATTATCCTCCTTCTGAGCCTTCTGAGCCGATCACCACCCACTGCCGATATTTATACCTTTCCCAAGAAAGTAAACAAAGTTTTTCCTTCAACCGTAAAAAGAAATTATGACTTTTTACTTTATTTCTTAGAACCCAATTTACATTTTGAATCCAATTATTTTTAATCATTTCACCCAGACAAGGCAATAAAGCCACTAAGACGCGAGGGGATTACTGAGTGTGAGATAATATGATAAAAAAAACATTATTAAAGAGAGAGGACAATAAAAGAACAGGAATTAAGAAGACAGAAGATAACGATTGACATTGATCAAAGTTGACTGAGAAGCAAAAATCTGGAAGAGAGTTCCACAAGTGAGAAGTGCAGGAGAAGAAACTATTAGCATAGAACTTGCGGTTACATCTAGCCATTTCAACTGCAAATCGATAAGACCTTGTCACCAATAAAGTACTATGCTGAAATTCATAAGGTTTAAGTAACAAAGAGAAAAGTAATATTTATTTTGAATAATACTACAGTATTACCACAACGAAACAATACCTTCTTACTTACCATTCTTACTACAGTCACCATAATACCGCAAAGTCTCTATAAAATCCTAACATCATAATAAACAAGAAAGCAAGAAGCCAGAAAAGAGTTCCACAGGTGAGAAATGCGAAAGAACCTATTGAAATAGGACTTCATTTTACAGTTAGCAATTTCAACTATAAAATGATGAGACCTAGCTGCCAATCGAGTACTGCACTTAAATTCATGCAGTTGGGGTACCAAAGAGGAAAGCAATATTTATTTTGAAAAATACAAAAATGTGGCAGAAGGAATCCTAACTAGTTCCGTGTCTACAATTTGTCTTTAAAAAATAGTAATATTTAAAAATGAAACCCCAATTAATATTTACAATGAGATTTGCAAGAAACAAAACAAAATAGTGCTAGTAATACAAAGCTATAATCCTTAATTGTAACTGAAACATCAGTTAACTGGAGCAATCATTTGACCAAGTACTCACTCAAATACACACACATTCGAACACAACAGTAAATACGAAAAGCACAGTTGAAATTGACGAACTGATATTTCTGGGCCCTGAAAGCCGTGTGGGGATATGAATGGAAGAGGATGTGGTGAGAAATGAAGTTTATCACAATAGATAACGATTGTCCTTTGATTTGAAGAGATTAAGATTGAAATGTTTAGGGAAGCAACCTCGTGGGAGTTTTTCATAATGTATTGATTGTTTGATGGAATTGTTTTTGTTTTGTTTGTTTTTGTTCGGCTTATCAACCCTTTAGTGTTATTTAAAACCGAATCATAATTTGAGTTGTAAGAATAATTCATCTATTTTTTGCAAGTGACTACTGCATTCACATTTGTTTTGGAGATAACAATGATTATTCCCGATAAAAGTCCTACTATTTAATCCATACCTGGGAGCAAAGAGATGCGTTCATACCTTTTCCCAGGTTATTTTATATATAAATGAATACAAATTTCACATTCTGAGCCGCTATCCATTACCCAAGACGCACTTCTGTTCCTTTCCAAAGAGTAGCAGCTACTGGGGAAAAAAAACTTATTAAATTTAAAGCACGGATATTCTTCACTTTAGAAGTGGAATGGAGTGTCCTAGTTGTAAAGATATGAACGGGTGGAAACAAAAAATGGAGCTCATTTCAACACTTAACATGGAAATAGATGATAAAGTAACGACAGGCGCACAACGTTTCTGTCTGTGTGGAAAGAGGCTGTAGAGTGGGAAATAAGCCACCCCCGACAAGACCACGTATACGATTCTGAACTCTATCGTGTTTGGAAAGTGAGGATTGAGCACTTACCCTCCAGATGTGGCAGTTATACTCCATTTTGGGTTTGGGACTGGCCGAAGTTTTCACGAGCCGCTTATATCTCTCTGCAATTTGCATAGTCTTCCTACTGTTGCCCGAGAAAAAAATGCAAGCAGTTACCACTTCTTTTTATAGTAGCAAAAATCATTCCGCTGTCGGATGGAGTTAAACTAGAACAGTCTACCCCAGTGAGCGAAATAAAGGGTTCAGCTCGAAATTCTAACCATATGAAGAAGGCTGGAGCGTACAACGGCCGAAACGTTGTGATAAATATGGCGACAAAGATGAGGACAATAGTCCGAATAATGTAAATAAAGAAAAAAGTCTTTTACCAAAATACAACACAAAGATTATTGGAAATATCTTACTTCTGAAATGCAAGGATCAATTGATAGCTGTGCAAGTAAGAAGAGTGTGGTGGTGCGTTTTCATTGACTCATAAATTGACGAATCACCAATTAGCAAGAATTTCATGGTAAAAAAGGAATTTCTCCCGCCAAAAGTGATAATTTCTGCTTCGTAATAACACGAGTTAGTATTGGGAAGTATTCCTCTCACTCACTACTCCTTCTCTGCCATAGACAAGTAGTCAGCAAAATGTTCCTAATAGGGACACTAAAAGTAGCCAATATTAACCTTACGCGTTGTGCTATATAATACTAAAAAAAAACTTTCACCTGACAATTGCATTCTCAGTAAGATTATGTTCATTAGTTTTTCTACGGTTTATCAACCCTTTCGCAGGTTATTTAAAGCCAGAAAATATTTTAAGATTGTAAAAATATATTTTTGTGCGAGGAGGTAATAATGATTAGTGATAGAAGTTTTACTAATTAACCCATATAAGAGGAGAAAGGTGGGTTCATAGTTCTGCTAAGGGTATTTGCGCGTAATTGTCTATGCGCATAAATGTCTGAAATGGAAATGTCTATAATGAACCCATCTGGAATTGAAACTCCGCTCTCCAACTAACAATTCCGAGCCATTATCCATTACACCACCCGCACACCCAGGATTACAGCACCTGGCAATCCAAAGCAGTCACCCATCTAGGTGCTGACCAGGCTGTTCCGGTGTTTCAACGTGATGTGATCGTAAGTCAGTACTGTAACGAAATTAATCGTACGTCTTAAGAATTAAAAAGGAAATAGCCTAGACAAGTGAACAGCAACGACCCAATTCTTCTCCATGACAATGCACGCCCCCGACACTTGGCGGTCCAATCCTCCTCCATGACAATGCACGCCCCCGACACTTGGCGGTCCAATCCTCCTCCATGACAATGCACGCCCCCGTCACTTGGCGGTCCAATCCTCCTCCATGACAATGCACGCCCCCGTCACTTGGCGGTCCAATGTTCAAAAGGTTTGGCTGCCTTGCTTGTGAAATTTTGAAGGGTCCACTTTATTCAACAGATACCTCTACATCAGATCACAATGTGTTACACAATTTTTGTCCTTGGGTAGCAACTGTCATGTTTCTATTTGCTTACGCCTATAAAGCAATAGAAATGGCTAATATTACTTTCAATCTGTACATTTGTGACTATCATATCATTCACTGATGACTTGCCTACACTTCGACGGCTAGAAGTAAACTGAACTGTTGAGCTTATGTCCCCTGTATTTATACTGACATCTATGTAGCTAGAACATTCTAGAAATTCTTGAAATTTTTTCAAACACCTCGAAAGTTCTCTAAACTTCTAGATTATTCTCTTACAGCAACTGCTGAATCTGGCTGAATAATATCTTAGTGTCAAAACCTCGATGTCTAGATCACAAAAGCAAAGTTTGAAGGGAATAATAGTCATTTTCTTTGCTTTCTAAACAGAAACAATTAGGAAAAAATGCATAATTACCAAAGACACAGAAAGTCATAATTTTGTTAACTAGTGTTTTGCTATACAGAGATAGAAAGATGGTGGGGGGGAAACATACTAAGATAGATATTAATAGTTTGAGACAGTAAAATATGATCAGACTGGGACAGGTGAGAATGATTGGACTGAGAGAGTTAACACCTAGTTGAGAAAAGTGAATATCTACTCTATCGCTATTTCCATGGCAAATGTTCACATGATCTTCATTCTTTATTTGCACCAGTCCAGACCTTTACATCTAAGACTTTCTATACTCTATCGCTATTTCCATGGCAAATGTTCAGATGTTACATATCTATAAGTCTTCCATTCGTCCATACTCAGAATATTGCTACCACATATGATCCGGTCCTCCTGCTATTTATCTAGAGCTCTTTGATAAAATCCCAAAAAGAATCTGCAATATTAATGGTCCTGATCTGGCGGCTCGGCTTCAGTCAGTCCCACTGTCGGAATGTTACCTCCCTTTGCCTTTTCTATAAATAATTTCATGTTAATTGTTCGCTATGTTGCATATACATTTTGAATTTAAGCGCAGTACTGCACTAGCGACGAGATCTCACCAATTTAAAGGAGAGCTGGCTAGATGTAATCGTAAATTCTATGCTAATATTTTCTTTTCTTGGACTTTGCGCTTGTGGGACTCCCTTCCGGCTCCATGCTTTACAGCCAACTTTAACCTTCAAAAATTTAAAGGCTATATCAATCGCTAATGTCGTCTGATGGGTACCACGAGGCGGTGTAATGGTTAGCAACCTTATCTCGCTAGAACAGTTACGACTGAGTAGTGAGTTCGATCCTCACTGGGTGCCCCTACTGTCGTTCTGATTACTCTTCTTTTGTTCGCGGTCCTTAGTAATAATTCTGTTTCTAACTCTTGCACACCCTTTGCGTCTCAGTGGCTTTATTGCCTTGCATGTGGTGAACTCGATTAAAAAAAAGATCAGAATCATTCTTTATCTCACCAGGCAGACTTTTACTGCTCGGACACGCCTGCCACATCCACAGAGTCGAATCATTCTCATTTCCTTTCATCAGCCTCTCTTTTCTTTCTCCCTCTCTTTTCAGTTTCATCTTCTGCACCTGCTTCATATTCCTTTTCTAGTTATACCTTTTCTTTCTTTTTTTCGTTTCTTTTCCTTCCTTTTCATTTACCCTCTCCGACTCTTTGCAACTACCTTTTCCGCCTCTCCGCCATTGTCGTTTTCCAAGCAGCACCTCCTCCATCTTTTGCTCTTAGTCTTTTTATGATCTCCCTCTCCTACACTTTTCAACTTTCTCTTCTTCACTTCCTCCCTTTTCCGTTTCTAGCCACTCTCTTTCTTTATCATTCGTCTCCTTTCCTTCTCCCACCCTCATTTCAACTCTCTCTCCTTCACTTCCTCCCTTTTCTTTTTATTACCTATTCCCCTTCCTCCCATTCTTCGTCTCTTTTACTTCTCCCTCCTTCACTTCTTCTCTTTTCCTTTTCCAAACACACCTCTTCTCTTTCTTTTCTTCTTCGTTTCTTTTCCTTCTCCTTCCCACTCTTTACAACTTCCTCTCTATTCCTTCCTTTTCCTTTTATAACCACTTACCCCTCCTTACATTATATGTCTTTTTTCCTTCTCTCTCTCTCTCTCCTACTCTTTACAATTTCCTCCCCTTCACTTCTCCCTTTTTCCTCTTAAAACTACTTGACCCTCCTTGCTTTCTTCGTCTTTTTCCTTCTCCTTCTCCCTCTCCAGCTCTTTTCAACTTCCTCTATTTTTCCCTTCCACCCTTTTCCATTTATTACCACTTCACCCTCCTAAATTTTTCGTCTATTTTCCTTCACTCTACTACTCTTTTCAACTTCCTCTTCTTCGCTTCCTCTCATTACTTCTCCCTCTCCTACACTTTACAACTTCCTCTTCTTCACTTCCTTCTTTTTCTTTTCCAAACACTCCCCCTCTCCTTCCTTTCGTCTTTGACTTTTTTCCTTCTCCCTCTTCTACTCTTTACTACTTCCTTTTCTTCACTACCTCTCTTTTCCGTTTCCAACCATTCCTCTCCTCCTTCCTTTCTTCTTCGTCTCTTTTCTTTCTCCCTCCTACTCTTTTCAACTTCTTCTTCATCATTTCCTCTCTTTTCATTTTCCAATTACTCCCCTCCCACTTCCTTTCGTTGTCTTTTTCCTCCTACTCTTTTCAATTTTCTCTTCCTCCCTTTCCTTTTTATTACCACTTTTCCCTCCTACCTTTCTTCGTCTCTGTTACTTCTTCTCCTCCTACTCTTTTTAACTTCCTCTTCTTCACTTCCTCCCTTTTCATTTTCAAATTACTCCACTCCTCCTTCTTTTCTTCTTCGTCTCTTTTACTTCTCCCTCCTATTCTTCTCAACTTCCTCTACTTCAGTTACTCCTTTTTTTCTTTTATTACTACTTCCTCCTCCTCCTTTTCTTCTTCTTCTCTTTCCCCCTCCTACTCTTTCCAACTTCCTTTTCTTCAACTCCTCCCTTTTCCCTTTCAAATTACTCTACTCCTTCTTCCTTTCTTCTTCCTTTCTTTTCCTTCTCCCTCTCTTTTCAACTTCTTTTTAGTCTTCTTTTTCGTTTTCTAACCACCCCCCTCCTCTGATTATTCTTTACCTTCTTCTCCCTCATTTTCTTATTATTTATTTCTTTATTCGTTCCCTATCACATTTCCTTTTTTCCTCTCTTTCTTCTGTCTTTTTATCCTCCTCCTCTTTTCCCTTCTTCTTCTTTTTTTTCTTCTTGTTTTTCTTTTTCTTCCTCTATTTCACCGCATCTTACTTCTCTTCCTTTTTCCCAGCAGAACACCCACATGTACATTGCCTTGCTCTAGATGCACGACAAGCGTCACTTTAACCTTTTACTGTCTGCGGGGCAGCAGCAGAAAACGGCCACCGACAATTCCCATGTTCTTCAGTCGCCAAATGCCACGTGACCAAGGAGGACATTCTGAAGAAAATGACCAAAAAACCCCTGGCGTTGGTGAGAGGAAACGAGGGTCGGGGACAGTCAGCGTCGTCAGAAAACGGTTCAGTTTTCCCTTGGAGGAAGAGAAGCAGAAACGAGAGTGGGGGCAGCGTGGGGGTTGGGGGTCGTGCAAAGCGTGGTTAATGTTAAGTGTAGTTTTCAAAGGTGGTGGGGAGTACACTGGTGGCGTTGCGATCGATGATGAGATGAACGTGTTGAAGACAAGCGCCCATCTTCCTGTGAATGTTAGAAATCTTGTCTTCCGGACAGATTCGCTCATGGAGTAGCTTGAATTCTCATTGAAGGGGGGAAGGGGACTCAACAACTCTGTCCTTATACCAGATTAACTTAATCTTGAAATTATATTCCCAGTAGCCCGAGAAACCTTTTTTTTCCAGGCAACTTACCTTTACAAGCGAATCTGTTTTACGTGATATGACCAAGTCTGGTACAGGGTCAAAACAACAGTTCTAAATTAATATCAAACACACAATGATCTGGCTGACTAAACCGTTAAATATCGTTTTTGGTACGAATAGAAATAAAGTAGTTCCCTGTTATCCGCGTATAATATGTTCCAAAACTCTCAGACTATGCTTGAAAACGCGGGTAGTAGCGAACCATATGCTTTTTCTTTATTATCTAGACCCGTGATAAAAGTTTAATTTATAAATAAGGTTAATAAGAGATTAACAACAATAACTAATTACAAAATAGAACAATTCTAACAACAGAGGGTAATAAAAGTTATGTGACGGATAGAAGATTCGTACCTACCGTAGATCTTATTATGCACAATAAGAGATTAACAACAATAATTAATAACGAAATAGAACCATTATAACAATAGACTGTAATAGATTTATATCGGTATCTCCAATAATTCGGTAAAAAAGAGCATACCATAATGAAAAAAGCCCCATACTTGATAAAAACAATATTTTATCGTCCAAATATTTATGTTATTACTAAGATCAAAATATTTTTTAATATTTTTATACTTTTTAATCTTTCCTAGTATGTCCGAAATTTTAGTTAAAATCTTCTTTTTTTTTTTTTTTAGTCAGCGAAATTGCTATAAAATGTCCGCCATTTTTTAGACTTTTGTAAACAAAAGCTAAATCCTCCTTTTAAATGTCTTCTAAAAATCAATTATACCTTTTTTCAAAAGTTATTTGAGGAAAATTAGAAAAATTAAAGTTTACTTAATGGAATTAGAAACAAACACTACTTACTTTTTTTAGTAGAAAAATAGTTGAAAATAACAGAAGCATGTCTTAAGTTTTGGGGACTTGTTTTGAAGGTGTGAATTGATGGTTACATCAATTATTGACAGCTAACGCCAGGGGAATTTATCGGGCGGAAGGACAGAAGTGACAATCTTCTTCGAATTTTAAGTGAACCAATTACCTTATTATTTTTTAAAAATTCAATACTTTCAAGAATCTAATATTTTATTGATTTGAGGGGTGGGGGGTATTCTAGCTTTACAGCTTTACGTTTGAAAAGGATTTCTGGAAAAATAAAATTTAAAATACTAACAATAGAATAAATTTAAAATTTCATAAGTGAGGTACCTAATTTTTAATTACCTCTCTTATGAAATTTTATAATATTATTTTTATTTATTATTAATTTTTATATCTCAGTTATGAAAAGATTTTTAAAACTGAGATAATATAAAAATTAATAATTAAAAATAATACCAAGAAATTTCATACGCAAGATAGGAGGCACGGTAGAGTAATGGATAGCGGCTTGGAGTGAGGAATCGGAGAGGCGAGTTCGAATCCCAGTCGAATCTATTACATTCACTTACATGCTAATACCTTGGGAAAGGTATGAATTCTCTTCTTCAGACCAGCTTCTATCGCAGGATGAAAATGGCAACCTATTGGCAGGAAAAAATATGTTTGAATGGTATATATAATCGCCTACATACAAAAAAGAAAGATTTTTTTCTGCCAATAGGTCGCCATGACTAGCGGGGATATATGATCGCCTAAACATGTATCACACGTCATATAACTGACTGACCTATAGATACCTCTCTGATTTTTATGAAATGTTGTTTTACATTTATAAATTTTGTGTTAATTTTTAATTTTCCTTAATTTTTATATTAATTGTTTTGTTTCCGTCCCTTGAACTGAAACTGAAAAAGAAAATAAGTAATAATTGCAGTATGTCTTATACTGAAAAACAATTAATTAATTTGATTATAATTAAAAAATAAAATTAAAATATTTATTGAAATAGGACGTAGAAAAATAAAACTTTTGAAAATGCGAAATGGTCAAAGTCGGTCAGAGAATTCAACACATGTTCGCAGTACGAAAAGTAACTAACATTTTCTAAGGTCAGTTTATTGTCCTCAGAAAAAACAACTCTTATAACACGTAACATTAAAGTCACTTATGGTCATCCATATTATTAAAATTTCAAATTATTGGAAAAAAACTCAAAAACAGTGTAAAATTCTTTTTAAAATACCTAGATGTCGCAGATTGTAAAGATTTCAAATTTATTATCTTTAAAAATGATCTCCTTAATAACAGCATTTTCTAAATTACACAAATTAAGACTTAATTTTAAAATATTTAACCACTATCATATTTATTTATTTAAAATTGAAAAAAAAGAAAAACCTTGTAAAAATTAATTTTTCATCGGAAAAATATTTTGGCTTCAGACAATAGTGTCCTTAACATATATTATTCATAAAAGCCATTAAAAACTTTTCGAATTAAATAATGTCTTGGTTTCAATATGATATTACAAAAAAAATCGATGGTTTATATTCTACAAAGTTTTCTGCTTTTGACTAATATAATCACTAAAATACACAAATTCGAATTTTTGAGTTTTTTCAGAAAATTAAGTAAGGGAGCGTAACAGATGTAAAAAAATATATTTTTACCATGACTTTCTTAAAACGACATGTCTGAGATAATTTCATTCATTTGTCAATAAGTTTTGAAAGTTTAATTGAAATCCGACAATTATTTGATTTTAGCAAGAATTTCCAAATTAATTTGTTTTTCACCCAAATAAAGGCGGTAAAAACTTAATGTTAATTATTACGTGATTCGCTGACTTTTAAAAAAAATAGAGAGAAAAAAAAGATTTTTAACCAAAATTTCAAACGTAGCACAAAGGATTAAAAAATTTGATAAAATTCTCAAAAAATACTTCGGTCTTTCCTCTTAATAATAACATGAACATTTTGACGATAAAACTTCGTTTTTATTAAATTTGGAGCCTTTTTCATCATACTATACTGTTTTTTCGGCAAATTGTTGGAGAGACCTAGATTTATGTGATGGATTAAATTTTCATTCTTACCGTAGATCTTATTAGGAACAATAAGAGATTAACAACAATGATCTTACTTGTTATAAAACGCAGATTGTGTGTGTCTGTACGTTTATATATTGGATCGGATTTCCTACATTTTTCAACCGATTTAAACAAAACTTCACAGGACTACGTAAAATTACCTTGCGGTGGTTCTGACAGCGCCAAAAATTGGAAAAACACAATTGTTTTTGCACGAAATCAATTTGAAAACACGATTCTGTCGCCAGAATGAAGGGGGGACAACTCATATCAAGTTATACTTATTATAAAACCCAAACCAGTGTTTGTGTGAGTGTGTGTGTGTGTGTGTGTGTGTGTGTGTGTGTGTGTGTGTGTGTGTGTGTTTCTTTTATATATGGAATCAGTTTCTACATTTCTCAACCGATTTCAACAAAACTTCATTTTTTTTGGCAGGTAGTGTTTCTTATTGTCTTGCAAAACACACTTTTTTTTTTACATTCAGAATGCTTTAAAATTCCATTTACAAGACAATTGTTTATAATAAAATTCTATTCAATCGGTAGACTCATAACGATTGAAAACAATGTTTTTGTTTGAGTTTGACCAATTCGTAAAAAAAAAAAAAAAAATTAAGACATGCATGTCCGTCAACCTTAAACAATAATCTTTGTCAATTTTATTTTTCAGTCTTTATGATTGTCGATACTTGATCTATCTTTTACTGTTACATCCCCGGGCAACTAGTTAATAATAAAACGCTAGTTAATAATAAAACGGAACAATTATATCAACAAGAGGTGAATTCATACCTTTCCCAATGGTATATACGCATAAGTAACGACCCCAACTGTAACTCAGCTCCCTAATTCCCAATTTCGATCCGTTACCCATTACATTACCCACGCATTCAAGCTTACAATACCTGATGTTCTTAATCGGTCACCCATCTAGGTACTGACCAGCCTCGACGTGGCTTAACTTCGCAAATTGTACGGAAAATAAATCGCAACGTGATGTGACCGTAACCCCTTGTTCTAAAGAATCGCTACTTTATGTAACATATTTCCAGGTGGATGCTTCTCCGAATACTTTCTTTACGCACAGATACCCTTGAGAAAGGTTTGAATCCATCTCCTCTCTCCCAGCAATGGGTTGAATAGTACGACTGGAAAGATCGTTGTTATCTCCGGAAAACTTTTAATGCAATGTTCACTCGCAAGAAAAAAGTGAATCGTTATTTATATATATATATATATATATATATATATAGGCAACAATCCTTCTTTCATGTACATTTTTATACAATTTCTCATGCGATCTAATAATGTTTTTCTTTTCGGATGATAAATTATATAAAAACTGTCCGAATGTTCTTTTTATCCGAGCGGTTTCGGCTATACATTTAGCCATTTTCAAGGATTAAAGATTTTAACTGTTAAATAAGAAATAGTTTGTTGTATGTATGTTTTATAAAATTTTTCATTTTTCAAAACACGGTCAAGATATTATGTCCATGTTCAAAGTTAATATCATTAAGTGTTGTTTTTTTTGTTTGTTTTTATTAATAAGGCTTCCGTTATTTTTAGCCTTTTTTATGTAGATGATGCTATTATATTAGTGTTTTCAACAAGTATTTTACACATAGTGTCCGGTAGGTCTCCATGAATATTTAAATGAGCTCTAATTGAGCTATGGTCAGAAACGTGTAGAGTGAGTCTGCGTGTCAAATATGTTGTAGTGTGACCTATATAATTATTTACGAATTTTGATTGATCAGGAATAGAATTCCTTAATGCGCATTTAAATTCGTAAATAATATTTGCCCTATTTAATTTTGTTCTAACAAGTGAATTATTATTTTTAACTATAAGGTTAGAGGTTTTAAATTTTTTGTAATAAATAATTAGTCTAATTTTTTCTATTTTCAACTGGTGTTATGCATTTTTTTTTATAATTTTCTTAATTCTGCTTTCGTCTTGTTTATAATTTTCGTTCATTTGTTTTGTATAAAAAATATTAATGCTATTGTTTATGTTTCTATTCTCGTCGTTGCAATTAGCTACCTTACATATATAATATATATATATATATATATATATATGATGGACTCTCCCATTGAATTCGATGGGTGATATATATATATATATATATATATATATATATATATATATATATATATATAATAAAAAAAAACAAACACTAATATTCAATATATATATATATATATATATATATAAATATATATATATAAACATTTCAACCCAAGCAAGGTAGGACTGCCACTTAGCACGGAAGGGATTACAGGGGAGTGAGAGTAAAGAGAGCTGTTTGTGGAAAATAGGGTAAAGAAAGGACGAATGTCAAGATCAGGGCATCAAAAAACATCGATTGACATTACATTTGAATATTTGAGGATTATAGCTATCAGGGAAGCAAGTAAGTGGAAGGGAGTTCTACTGTCGGGAAGTGCGAGAGAAGAAGCTGTTGGAGTAGAAGTGGCGATTAACTGCCTCGTAATCTTACGTTTGCATCACATACCTCATTCAATAACCTTCTACCGTCAGTGGCTTTTAGGTATTGTATTAGGTGATCTATTGTAAGAGAAAAAAAGTAACACTGATTTCAGAGTTTAGGTTCGGAGGAGAAGAAATGTAATGTTAGTCATCATCCAAAATGAGTTCCTGTCACTTTGATTTCTCAGTTCACGTCTGCCGAGTTGAATTCTTGCATTTTAATTAAAAACATTATTAAATCGCATCTCATTCTTCTCAATTCACACCAGGTGTCATTACCAAAAACACCGTCTTCCTCCCCAAACTTTGCCATTGACTTTTGCCCTCTTTTCTGTATTTTTTCCACGTTATTTCAATTTAGACTCCTTCCCTTCTCTTTAAAATGGTTGTCTTCTTCCTTGCCATATTCTTCTTTTCGTCATTTTTCTCATCGCTTCTTTCTCTTCTTTTTATCTTCCTACTTCTACTCCCTCTCTTCGTCATATCTGTCTTTCTTCTCTTTTACCTTCTTTTCTTTTTCCGTTTTCATTATCGTCTGCTTTTCTCTTCTATCACCTCTTGTTCTTCTTTGTCTCATTTACTTCCTCCTTCTTTACTCCATTTTCTCTCCCAATTCCTCCCTCCATCATTATATTCGTTTTATTTTTCTACGCCTTCTGCTTTTCATTAACCTCCTCCTCCCTCTTTATTTCCCTCCTCTTCCTTTATTCCTTTTCCTTTCCTTGTTTTTTTCCCATTTCTCTTTTTCCCTCTATATTTTCCTCATTTTTTTGTTCGCCATTTTTCTCTTCCTTCTCTTCTTGATTGTCATTCTCCTTTACCCTCTCTTTATTTTCCTCTTTCTCCTCCCCCTTTCAATTTTCTCCTCCCCCTTTCTCTTCATTTCCCTCCTATTTCTCCTTCCCCTTTCCATTTCTCCCTCCATCTCTATTTTCCTCTTCTATCTTTTCGTCGTATTTTCCTCCTTCCTATTCATTTTCCACTTCCTCCTCTTCGTTTTCCTCCTACTTCCCCCTCCCCCTTTTTCATTTCCTTGTCCCTCTCCATTTCTTTCTTTTCGTCATTTTTCTCCTCCTTCCTCCTCTCCTCTTTATTTTCTCCACCTCCTTCTTTTCCTCTTCCTTCGCCCTCCCCTTTCCCTTCCTCCATGTCCATTTTCCTCTTCTTTCTTTTCGTCATTTTTTTCCTCCTTTCCTCTTCATTTTTCTGCTTCCCCTTTTTCGTCCTACTCCCCGTTTCATTTCTCTCCTTCCTGTCAATTTTTCCCACTTTTTCTTTTTTTCATTATTCTCCTCCTCCCTTCTCTCTTTTTTATCCTCATTCTTTTTTATTTTTCCTTCTAATTCTCCTTCCCATTTTCATTTTACTCTTCTCTTAATTTTCCTCTTCTTTCTTTTTGTTATTTCCCCCTCCCCTCCCGCCACTTCCTCCGCACGTTCATCCCCCCCCCGCCCCACTTCCTCTTTTTCTTCATCCGCCTGACATTTCTTCTTACCAAACAACCATTTCAACGATTCAAATTTTATTTTTCATCTTTATTGGTTATTTTCAAATCCATTGCTTTTCCGGAACACAAATTTTGCTTTTCTCTCTCTCTCTCTCTCTCTCTCTCTCTCTCTCTCTCTCTCTCTCTCTCTCTCTCTCTCTCTCTCTCTCTCTCTTTCCGACTTAAATAATAACTCCAGGGATTTTATTTTCTCGTGGATTTTGTTTGAATATACTTCAGTATATCTTTTTAATTGAGTGGAGTACGAATGAAGAACGAAATAAAAGCCTATCAAGATTCCATCTCGCTAAAGAGATCCATACTTCATTACTTTAAAAAATCAATTATTATTATTATTATTATTATTATTATTAATTTAAGACTGGTTCATTTTACATCAATACTTTTGTTGTTTTTATCACTACATTCAAATTCCTTTATATTTTCAAACAAGTATTATGAGGTTCTTCGGAAAATAATATCCGATTTTAGAATAAACCTTTTGTGTTTTAATCTATTATTAAAACAGTTGCACAAAAAATATATTACTCATACCTAAGGATTAAAGTATCCTCTTTGTTAATCTTATATTTATCTCTTTCAGAATGTTGTTCTCAAATACGTGACGCACCCTGTGTATACTCCGGAAAATAGTATTAGGCTGTTCGGAAAGTAATGTCCGATTTTAGGATGTACATTTTGAGTTCGAACATATTATTATGATACTTGCACAAAAAATATATATTACTCATTTTTAATAATTAAAGTGTCCTCTTTGTTTTTATATCAATCTCTTTCAGAATATTGTTCTCAAATACGTGACGCACCCTGCGTATACATTGGAAATTAATATTAGGCTGTTCGGAAAGTAATGTCTGATTTTAGAATAAACGTTTTAATTGAGTTCTAATCTATTATTATAATAGTTGCACAAAAAAATATATATTACTCATTCCCAATGTTTAAAGTGTCCTCTTTATTAATTTTATATCGATCTCCTTTAGAGTTTGTCTATATTTCCGAGATGAGGTATTATGTACAGTATTTACATTAGTCGGACTATTGTCCTCATCTTTGTCGCCATATTTGTCACAACGTTTCGGCCGTTGTACGCTCCGGTCTTCTTCAGGTGGTTGGAATTTCGAACTGAACCCTTTATTTCGATCACTGGGGTAGACTGTTCTAGTTCCACGTGCCATGTTTTGATGGATGTCAGTTATCAGTTATCTCCTGCTAATTTTCCCTCTGAAAGTTCTCCACTGCCTTGACCAGGTATTGAACTCACCTTCTTTGGGTCTGTCACTCAAGGACACATGGCACAGTGGATAAAGGCGTTGGTTAGATCCATTGACAGACCCAAAAGAGATTCATTGTAAAAGCATAAATAACCTCGTAACTCGATGGCAAAAGTCAGTGTATGTTCACAGTTCCTGAATGACTTATTTAAACGCTGTTGAGATATAACCATTCAGAAATAAATATTTATTACAAAATTCGACATTATTTTCCGAACAGCCTAATATAATCAGTTCAGTTGAAAGTATAGACCGGATCTTAGCTACTGTGGCCTGTACATAGACATCATCCCCACTTTACAATAAAACAATGGAAATATAAGCTGTTTCCTTATCAGAAAACATTCGGCATTCATTGACCGAGCAACCAATTCTACTTAAGTGATGCGGTTACTGTCATCTGTTTGTGATTGTGTAGCGCCAATCTACTAAATTCAAAGAAGGACGGTTCTTGCCTAGAGCTACAGATTTCATTCACTCAAAGCTACCATTGATTTGAGAAAGCGGTTGTATACAACTGACAGTTTAGATATTCCTGAACTAGTTTGTGTCATTCATGACTATCTCATGAGATTCTCAATCCGGTGAGGCAAGAGATACCAAAACTGTAGAATGGAAACACAAACAAATATTCGACCGTAGTCAATGCGAACTAGTCTTTGCTTAACTGGCTATAAAACGTGTTGATCAAATTTTGGTTGTATTAAAAGAAAGTCGAACTACAAGAATTGCATTAGAAAGACTGCAAGATGGCGTCGGAATAAAGTCTTTGTTGTCGTCTCTATGAGAGTTTGCTTAAAAGAAAATGATGTTTTAAAGAGCAAAAGTCACGAATGATGAATAACACAAGGTCATCTCTTGACATGGGTTAATCAGATGCATAAGTAAACATTTTATTTTTCGTTTTTTTTATTTCATTTTATTTTTGTTTTTTTTATTTTTTGGAAATTAAAGATTCCAGAACGTTTCTTGAAAAGAAATTCCGGCCTCTTTTTTATTATTTGATTTCTTTTGTTGGTTCGATATGCGATTTTCTTTTATCGATTATGAACAGACAAATAAAATTGGACTTTACTTGATTTTATGACCCTTTCCCAACAGATTTGTCATCATTTTTTTCTCGATTAATAAAACTCTCGATTTTTCGAAGCAAGAACGTTACAAAAGCTGGGTATTTTTTTTTTATTTTTATCTTGGATAAAACGTTTGAATTAATAATAACTTATTAAAAGCTAGAACTGTAGAAATGTTACTTTAAAACACTTATATCGTAACATCTTCAGTCTCGTTACTCAGTCTTTTGTTGGACTATCCCACTTGTCTGCCAAAGAACTTATGCTAACGACCGCTATAAGAAAAATATGCAAAATCTCATCTACTTTTTCTCTATTTTACTTACAAGATGCCTTTGATAAGACTTTACCCCGCCACGCGAGAGGCATTTTGGACTCTCCCGTTTCACTATAATTTTTACAAGACAGAAGACTCCATCAATTATAAAATAGAGAGTTACTTTTCAATGACTCTGTATATATCACGATATAACCCAGAAAAATATCCTTAAGCGTAGATAACTTAAAAAAAAGGAAATAAAGAAATTACTTATGTGTGAAATTCATAAAAAAAGATTGCAAGAGAGTTATATTAATAATGACGTAATAATGTCGTTTTTGACGTATTTTTAACGTCAAAAAACGACATTCTTACGTCATTATTTTTGCACCAACCTAATAGTTAAGAAAATCTGTTTATCCAATGCTTTGGTACTTTTGTTAGATATGTTCTGTACAAAGTTACGGTCTTCAGGCACTTTTCAGTGGTACCGCACGCTTGAATCGACCCTCCAGTCCGATAATATCAGGAAGTCTCCTTCCTGACAAACTGTGTATGGTGAGATTCGAACACCGGTTCAACCTGGTCAGGAAGCGAACGCTCTAACCACTCGGCCACCTTATAATACTGCTAACTAAATTACTTAAAGTATTGTTTGTTACTATTTTTACTTGTACTTTTACGATGAATTGTCAGTCGGTCAAATGTCCGTCAGCCAAATGTCTCTCGGCAAAATGTCCGTTCGGCCAAATGTCTGTCGACCAAATGTCTATCGACCAAATGTCTGTCGGCCAAATATCCGCCGATCAAATGTCCGTTCGGCCAAATATCCGTCGACTAAATGTCTGTTAACCAAATATCCGTTCGGTCAAATGTCCGTTGGCTAAATGTCCGTTCGGCCAAATGTCTCTCGGCAAAATGTCCGTTCCGCCAAATGTCTGTCGACTAAATGTCCGTTCTGCCAAATATCCGTCGACTAAATGTCCGTTCGGCCAAATATCCGTCGACTAAATGTCCGTTCGGCCAAATATCCGTCGGCCACGAACCTTTTTGTGCTGGCCAAGCAAACTTCCTTTATTATTGCTAATATTGTTCTTTCTTTCAAATCTCTTTTTGTAACATTCTTGAAGCCAGTTTTTTTTTCTTATTCTTATCGTGCTAATATTATGAGTTTCCATTTTTGGTTCCATTTAATTGAGGTCAATCAATCATGTGGGAGAATGAAAATTAAATAATGAATTAAGTAATAAACATAATAATAAAAAAATAAATAAATAATTTTATTTTCCCATAATGCAAATGGAAACCAAAAAAGGGTTTCCGGTCACAGGAGATCATCTAGAGTCTGAATACTTTCGAATCGTTGGATTCGGACGTGTTTTGCAACGGTCCTAAGTAAAGGAGATTCAGTCACCCTCTCTTAACGTCAGGTTGACTTGAGGTCGACCACTATCTTACCTCTGAGTTTAGTACACACACATGCGTCAATAAAAATCGACCCTTAATTTTCAAACCAAGTTTTTGTGTTATTTATTGTGGTCCAGCGACATTACCATATTCTGATACTAAACGAATAACCAAAAATAAATAATAAACATAATAATTAAATAAAATAAATAATTTCATTTTCCCATAATGCAAATGAAATCCAAAAAAAGTGGGGGGATCCGGTTTGCAAAGTTTGTGACCCCCACTTCCGGAAAGGGGGATCATTTAGTGGTTGGATACTTTTGAATCATTGGATTCCGACGTGTTTTGCAACGGTCCTAAGTAAAGGAGATTCAATCAGCCTTTGTCAACGTCATTTTGGCATGAGACCGACCACTCTCTTAACTGCGAGTTAAGTTAGTACACACACAGGCGTCAATAAAAAATTGACCCAAGTTTTGGTGTTATTTATTTTGAGCCAACAACATTACCATATTCTAATATCGATCGAAAAACAAAATACCAACCCACTACAACCACTTTCCTATCGCCATATTAGCTTTTTTATAAATATTTTACTGACAATTGTTCTCAGATTTCTTCTTTAGTACGTCGACTTCAAGGATTTAAGTCTAGTCTCATTACAGTTGAAATTGCTAGATAGATCCGTAAGTTCTATTTTAATAATTTCTTCTTTTGCCCCCCCTCCTCGCCTGTAGAACTCTCCAGGCTCCTTGCTTTCCTTCAAAAATTTAAATGCAAATTCAATCGCCATTTTTTATCTCCTTGAATCCTGTTTTATTTATTTTCCTTTCTCTTCAGTAAAGTTTTCTAACTTTCTTTCAATCTCATTGCCTTTCATCCTCAATAACCACTTGTATCTTAGTGGCTTTATCACCTTGACTGCGGGTGGAATAATTTAAAAAAATACTTCTATGATTTCTAACACTATGTTCCCATTACTCAATAACCTTTTTTCACCGCGACTTTACCAATTCAAGAGCAATACAAGATTGGCAGATAGGTCTCAACGTTTTACAAATTAAATTGCTATATTGAACCGTAAGTTCTATGTTAACAGTTCCTTCTATCGCATTTCTCGCTTCTGGAACTTAAATACAATGTCAATCGTTATATTTTGTCTTCTTAAATTTTGTTCTTTTATTGTCCTCTCTCCTTAATAGTATATTTTCTCATATTCTGTAGCAGTCAATGAAAGGATTTATATATATATATATAAAGAAAGAACAGTAAGATATATAATCCGGTGTTCTTATTGATATTATTTTTTTTTATTTTTACAAAACAGTGCTCAATGTAAATTTACAGATAAATATTATAAATTAACTGATTAAAATATGTTTTCGCTACACTTAATAATATGTTTCAAAACCGATGCTAAAAACTTTAAATTTAATTATATAATTAAATTAAAAGCATTAAATCCGTTTCATCTTCAAGCGTTGAAGATGAAACGGGACTTTCTGATTTTTTTTATTATGGTTATTTGTGTAGAAAAAAACATATTTTTTACCAACTATAAACATTTTTTTATCTTTAAAATTAATATTTAATAAATTTTTATTAAAAAAATTACCAGCAATATTTCTTTATCCAAAAATTGTAATTATTAAATAACCTATTGAGGTTGATATGCCGTAAAAAAAAAAAAAGCAAATTAAACAATTTTAATTTTATTTATGGAAAGCATTACAGGCTAGAAGAATTTTTTTTTCTGTTATTTTTTTAAATTATAATTAATCTGAAAATGAACTCATGAAACAACATTTTTATATTTTTAAAATTATGGAAATTGAGCGAAAATTTTCAATATAACAGAAAATATTAAACAAAAAAAGCTAGCTAATTAACTGAGACTATTTCAAATCTTATAAATATGATGTTAAAAATTCACGGTTTCTTTTTTATTTTAAATAATTCCAAATATATATCACCCAATATCTATAAGGTTAAACGTTGTTTAACTTCGATGAAGCGGATAATTTTTTGTTTCAACATGAAATGTAACCGTAAAACCGAAAATGTTTTTATTTGATCAGCAAATATATTACATTGTTCTTCAAGTCTTTATAAAATAAAATATGGATATATTAAATAAATCGGATTATGATTTTTTATATACGTTTTCTTCATTCGAACGGATTAGTCACTGAAGATTACATTTAATCGGATCACAGAAATAAATTTTTTGGTGGTCAAACCTTTGAAAGTCGAAATTTTCAAATTCATCGTGATTATTTTCATTTCTTTTTCGGGAATCAAAAATAAATTTGAATTTGATTCTAATTGAAAATTTAAAATATATATGTTTGCCGTTGTTAATTTTTTTTGATCTATTGAAAATAAATGTATCATTTTTGGCATCTGAACGTGATTTCGTTTTTTTATTTCGTCTCCAAAAATCTGACCTTCGTTTCCAAACAGTTTTATATAAAGTTTAATAAATTTAGATTGAATTTTTTCATTTTTGAATTAATTTCTTTTTTTTTTACCGCCATGTTTTTTTTTTTTTTTATTCAGTTTGTTTCTTTTCTTGCTCAAAATAATATATATATATTTTTTATAATTTTATAATTTTTTTTAATAAAAATTTCTCAATTTATTCCAATCGAACAGTTCCAAATTTTAAAAAAAAAAATTATTTTCAAAAATATTCTTCTTCTTGTCTATCTATCTATCAATCTCTATTTTCTCTCTTTCTTTCTATCGCTTTCTATTTATTTCTTTCTATATATTTATTTACTTTCCTTCTTTCTTTCTATCATTCCCTATCCCTCTTTTATATCTCTCTATTTCCTATTGTCCTTTCTGTTTCTCTCTCTTCCAAAATTTTTATTTTTTATCTCTTTTCTATCTCTCTTTCCGTATTTCTCTTTTTTTTTTTATTTAATATTCCTTTCATTCTTTCTTTCATCTTCAATATTTTTTTAAAATTTGTTTTTCTCTTTCTCTTTCTTTTTTCATTTTTTCTCTCTTTTTTTTCTCTATATATATATATATATATATATATATCTAAATTTCAATGTGTGTGTGTTTAATGAAAAATGTTTTATATTAATTTTGTCAAATTTTCTTTAACATTACAGTTTATTTTTTAATAAATGCCCTTCAGTTTTTAATCAAAACTTCCTATGAATTCTCTCTCCCCCTTTCTCCCCTTTTTATTTTTTTTCTCTTTTTTTAAAATCTTCTGATCTTTAAATTAAATCCTCTTTTGTTTTTTCCCATCCAAATGTAATCCTTTTATTTTTTCTTTAATGTAATGTTCATCCGAAAAAATCTTCATCTTTTTCTCCAGCCGCGTTCTTAAAATTGAAAAATTCTTTAAAAAATCTTCTCTGTGTTAAGTTTTATAATATCCAATTCTCTGTTTTATTTTATTTTCTCTATACCTCAAATTCAAAAAAGTCTTTCATGAATAAAAATCTAAATTTTATTTTTTATTTAAATCATTTAAAAGTCAATTTTGTTTTTTTTGAATTTGTAGATCTGATGATTTTATTTTCAAATTTTCTTTCCAATGGAATAATTCCATTAAAAAATTTTTTATTCTCTGTTCAAATTCTCTCTCTTATCTTTTATCTCTATATCTATCTATATCTATATCTATATATCTCTATCTCTAATAATAAATCATCCAAACTAAAAATAATTATCCCTTTCAATTTTTTAAAATTTTTTATGGTTTATCTTTCAAAATTTTTTCTATAAAAAAAAATTTTAATCTTCTAGAAATATTTGATTTCATCTTTCAAATATCATTAAAAAAAATCATTCTTAATTTTAATTTTATATCCTTTTTCTGAATTTACATCTCTTTCTGTGTATCTTCTTTATTCTCCTTCTCTCCTCCCTTCAAGTTTCTTAATTTTTTCCCAAGAATATTATTATTATAATAAAATTTTTATTTTTGAACGAATAAAAAATACGAATATCTTTTTTTTTATAAATATAATGGCCTAAATAACACCTTTATTTTCCTTTTCTTTTGAATTTTAAGCGATCAATATTGAATAAAATTTCATTAACGGAATCAATTAATGGCTGTAAAAGAATTTATTTTGTTAAATTCTATTCATGTTTTTACAAAAATAAAAAAATATATAAAATTTTATTGTAAAAAAAAATAATTGATTATATATATAATATTAATATCTAAAAATACTATATTTATATATATATTCAACTCAAGTCCATAAAAAAATAATAGCATTTATTGATAATAAAAATGCCTGAAGTATTATTTGCAAGTGAAACAGATTTATCTCTATTAATTATTGAATCCTATATTACACTATCTATCTATTTTTGCATTTTTTATGTATATATATATATACTACTAAATGAATCATTTTTAAAAATTTTTTTTGAATTTATAATTTATATTCATTTTTAGAAATTAAATGAATTAAAAAATTTAAAAAAATCAATAAAAAAAAACAGTTCAATAAAAAATACTTTAATGTCCAAAATTTTTCCAATTTTATGTCTGCATATATAACCTTATATCGATATAATAAAGAAAAAATTAACAATTTAATTAATTTTCTTGAATCTTCACTTTTCATCTCATTTTTTGATTTTTTCAATAGATTATATATATATATATATTTTATATATATATTCCATACTCAGGCTGTACTAATTTTAAACATGGTTAAAATCTAAAAACTATCTATTATTTATCTATCTATTTCTTTTATCTATCTATATATAAAATATATAACTATTCAATTTCTTTCCATATATCTTTTAATATCTAAATATGTAAAATATATATATCTATTTTAATATTTCAATTATGATTGGCCATTTCTATCTATTTTCTATCTATCTTTTTATCTTCTATTCATATCTATCTATTATGATATCTATTAATTTATTCTTTTAATTATTATTGTATCTTTTTATCTATTTCTAAATATGAAAATTATTGTTTTTCTTATCTATTTTAAATCTATCTATTTTATTCCGTTTTTTTATCTATCCCATCTATCTATCTTTTATACCTATATAAAAATTATATATATATATAACAATATAAAGTTTTACGATGGGAATAATTATTAAAAATATAATTATTTAATGTTTTATTATCTAAATATATATTTTGATTGTTATTTGGTTTAACATTTAATTTTTGAAAATAAAACAAAATTTTACAAATTTTTATTGTCATATGATTTTGTAAAAATTTTGAACCGTTTCTATTTTTGAAATTTCATTACTTATTTATATACCTATATATAAGGTTTTTTATTTAAAAATATTTATGTTTTTGGATATAATTTAAATATATTTTTTAAAATTTCCGTTTGTTAAAAATTTTATTCATTAATTTCATCCAATATCCCCAAAAATTTGTCAATTTTTGATAACATTAATATTTAAATGATTTTCTATATTTTAAATGAATTTAAATAAAAATGGATATTTATCTTTTCATTTGGTCCATTTTATATCTATAAATTTCATTCCTATCTTATTACAATTTTTACGAAATTTATAATATATATATATATATATATATATATATATATATATAAATATATATTCATCGTATTTTAATATTTTACAAAAAATATAATAATATAATCATATTTAAATTTAAATAATAAATAATATATATATATATATATATATATATATATATATATATATATATATATATATATATATATATATATATAATGTCAAAAAAATTGTCCAAATCGTGTAAAAAGCAAAATTGTCCAATTGTTAGATTAAGCTTTGAAACCGTTGTATCTTAGAAGTGATTAAAGATATCTTACTGGAATTCTCCGAGGTTTTTATAACACTATTAGACTCTACTTTGAGCAATAAGAATGTATAATTACTCTCCAAGCTTAACAGAAGAATCGTGCTGAAATCGCTCATAAACTAAAATGACATGTTCATCATTAATTAATCATAGCTAAGGATCGGAAGCTCATGAAGGATTGAAATACAGTTCAAATATATATATATATATATATATATATATATATATATATATATATATATATATCATAGATCATTTTCCAACTTATTCAAGATGATCTTCGCCCTCTCTAACCTTCTAACTTTCTGTCCTGGAGTAACAAGGTGCCTCACACAGTTTCATGTACGATTTCATTTTCAAGTCTTTTTTTCACTGCTCTTTGGACTGTCATAGCTGAAACTCCTCTCTCTCACGTGCCAAACGTCTTATGGATTGAGTTGGATCTTTTCTAATTGATCTCTTTAGCTCTAAGTTGAAATGATGATCCCTCTTCCTGTTGTGACCTCCTGATCCAGTTTTCTCTCTCTACTGTTCCCTCTTTTTTAAACTTATTCACCATTCTCTTGATGGTTCTTGAATGGACTTTGAAGATGGAAGCCAGAGTATGAATGTTGGTACCATTACTGAAGGCCTGAATGATTTTTTTTTTCTCTCACCATTGCTCAGTTGGGAAGACAGTGGGGGCTGACACAAAACAATTTTAACCTGTTCTCTTTCTAGCTGAATAACTCAAAGGGTTTTTTTATTCTTACGACAAATGGTATCAAGATGGCTAAACGTCTTATCTGAAAAACCTGGAAAAAAAAAAAACTCAATTAGTTATATATATATATAATAAACACAAATATATATATATATATAGTATATATATATATAAACTATATATATATATAATTTATAATATATATATCAAATATATATATAGTATATATATATATATATATATATATATATATATATATATACATACTGATTTTTCATTTTGCCCAAAAATTTCAAAATTCGTATTTGAAATGACTTAAAATATTTTTTTCCTTGTCTTTAAAAAGTAAAATCAACCGTGCTAAAATGTTTTCTTTATGCCTTTTTTTTGCCTATCTCCACTATATTTTTTTCAATCTTCTCAATACTAAACATTAAATCTGTTATTTAAAAAATAAAAAAATTAAATATTAAACGATCAGCTTTAAAAATATTGAAATCAATAACTGGAAAAACCGAATAGAAAAAAATGTTAACAACAAAATACTTTTTTCCCTATATTTTCAGTTCTGCGGAATCAGAATCAACGTTTTTTTTAAGCAATAATATGATCCAATTGAAAATAAAAATAAATTGTCATGCCGATTTAAATTTTTCCCTTTGTGACGAATGCAATTATCGATTTTTTTTGCATAATAATGCTAAATTAATTATATTTTGTTAATCATTGTTTAACTCTCATATTTTGAAAATGGGTAAATGACCTGCCTATTCATTTAAAAATTAAAATAAACAAACCTTAAAAAATTGGCCTGAAAACTACATTTCAACGTTTTTGAATGAAAAAATCGATTTTTCCATTATATAAATGATGTTGGGAAAAAAAAAATCGGTCTTGGCCTTTCTGATAAAACTTTTTTAAAATGGGATATATCTTTTTAATTTAATTAATTTTTAAATTGAAAAAGCAATTCGTTACACACATTTGTTTCACACATTCAATCCATCCTGCTATTTATAAATATATGATATCTGAAAATATTTTAAATATGCTCATATCAAAATATCTGTCTATTTTCTGAATTTTATATCCACATATATATATATATATATATTGAATATATATATATATATATATATATAATATTTTGTTTTAGCCCAGTTTTTTTTCGAAATATTTTCAATAACATTTAATATAAAATGTCTAAAGGAAAAGTCAAATTTTTTTCTTTTTTCCCAAAAATGAAAAAAACTTGCTTTAATCCTTTTAATAAATAAAAAAAAAAATCTCTATCTTTAAAATCAATTTATATATATATATATATATATATATATATATATATATATATATATAATCTTTAAAATTAATTATAAAAGTTTTGAATTATATAGTTAACGTATAAATATTATTATCATATTTTTCTCTTCATTTTTCATACTCGCAGTTAATGGTGATTTTCAAAAACCAATTTATAGCATGTCTTTTATTAATCCTGCAATTTTTTCCTCCCGTAAAGTTTTAATTTTTAGGACATTTCATTTCTGAATGCTTTCAATTCAATGATTTTTTCTCAATTTTCAATTATATAATTCTTTCCCACTGTTTTACAGCACTATAATAAAAAAACTGCTCCGAAAGTGAATGTACGTTCCTATTTGAACTCCCTTGCAAATTGGCACAAAAAAACACATCTTCATCCACTATTTTTTTTTTTTTTTTATATCATTCTTTTAGTATTGGTCCCTCTGCTCTAACTGGTTCACTTCCTGGCAATGATTTTTTTTCCTAATTCAAAAAAATCTAGATCCGGTCTAATTAAGGATTGATTTGATCTGTTTGAATATCCAAAATTTTAAGCATGTTTCAAACAAATTATGGTGTGTACATATACCATTGATCTATCGTTTGATCCTTTCCCAAGAGATCACCCTTCTTACCCATTCAATTTATGTTATTGATTTTTAGTTCTATCTTCCGATAGTTGCGATTCTCCTATGTTTTATCTATCTGAGTCTTTCTATGATTATTGTTATAATAAGTGCTATTAAAAAATATAGACATCTTATAGAGTTATTCTGGGTCATCATTAATAGTGATTAATTTTCTCTCTTTAGAAAAGTCCTTTGTAACCATTTCTATATTGTTTTTATCTGTAAAACTTTTTATTTATTTTTCATATATCAATGAAATTTCATTATTTTTTCTTTTCAATTCATGTTTGCCTTATTTTCTGTTTTCATTTTTGAATTTTTTCAATTCAAAAAGGGGAGAAAGGAAAGCGATTTTATAAATTCTAAAATTAAAAAAAAAAAAAATTTAAAAAAAAAAAACGTTATTTTTAAAATTTCCAATTTCAAAAAAGAATTTAACAAAATCTGAAAAAAACGATTGATTTGCATTTTTCAAAAAATCGTTTATTTTCCCAATCAATAGAGGAAACTAAGACATTTTTTGATTACTGAATTAAAAGAATCTGTTTTGCCAAAAAATTTATTTAGATGACATGTTAAAATAAAAAATTTTTAACAAAAAGAAACGATTAAATTGCATTTAAATTTTAATCGTTTCTCTCTCTTTTAATATTTTCAAAGAAAGTCGAAAGGTTTGCCAAAATTTTGTTATGAGATTTTTGAAACATTATTCAAGAAATTCACAATAAAAGAACTCTAATTAAAAATCATAAGATAACGATTGATAATTTCTTTAAATTTTAATCGTTTCTCTCATAAAAAAGATTCTTTATAACTAAGACGCAAAGAAACAATCCATTTAATCTTTTCAAAAAGAAAACATTATTAAAAACATTTTAAAAATAATAGAAAACGAATTAAAGATGAAAACAATAACGATTTAAATTCATTTAAAATTTTTATGGTCAAACAAAATCATTTCAAAGCAAAAAAGGAAATAAAATTTCCACAATAGAGATGAATTCGAAAAATAAAATATTCACAGTAAACAAGACAGTTATTATCTTTTTTTCAAATTTGCAAAATGATGGGACCTATCTTCCGTTTTAAATTTAAATTCGTAAATCTTTCAAAAAGAATTAATGTTAAGAGCCAAGTTCCATTCAAGCATTTATTAAAAAAAAAAAAAAAACAGGGAAGCTTCATTAATTTGGTGGGAAAGTGACTAAGCAAAAATGCCAAAAAATTTATTAAAAAAATCATTACAATTTTCTTTGGATTTTATCAAGAATCTCATAAATACATGGAGAAAAAGTACCAGACCAGATGACAGTAATATCAAAAAAAAAAGACGAATGAAAAATAAATATGTAAGATAGATTCTGGAGAGAAAATTGTCTAACCCGATACAGTTACCACCAGTTTTTCCCTAGAAGTTTCTCTAAAAGAATTGATTCAAGATAATCTTTTCACTTTATGTCAGCGGAAAAATAATAGACTGATGTTTATGACACGACTATTTACTCCTGTCTTAATAGTAAGGCCGGTATGTCCAACAAAGACCTGCCCCCTAAAATAAATACATAAATACAGAGTAGAATGTGACAGTAATATTTAAAGCATGGACGAATGACAGGCTTATAAAAGTGTAAGATAGATTCTTCTGTCTAGCATGACACAGTGAAACAACTTTCCTAGGCAGCTGACCTAAAAATTGATTCAGTATAATCTTTCCGCTTCATATCAACAAAAACTTTAGCCCAAAAAAGAACAATGAGTCACCGTCGTGGAGGTTAGCATCAGCCATTCTGATGGAAGGCAAAAAAAAAAAAGGTTTTCTCGGAAAAGAGTGCATTTTCGTTCTGGATAAGAGTAAAGGACAAGTTTAAGAGAATCATAAAAGACATTTCATCACAAGAAATGAATTAACGACTCGATTTTAACTGGCTAAGGTCTGATTTTTCTTTTTCACGTTACCCCTTGACGAGGAAACAAAAGTCACCATTCTGGAGGTTAGAATTAGTCCTCCAGTTATTTTTATACAAACTTTATCTGTTATCATTACTCTTTCTTAACTTTTTTCCTGCATTGTCACAAGTCCTGTAGCCGAAGAGTCAACACAGTCCCCGTCCATAAGTCCTCATCTTCCTTCTTTTCTCTTTACATAGAGTCGGTTAACGTTGTTACGTGAGTGTAAAGATTTATGCACAGTCATTAGATTTTGTTGTTGTTGTTGTTGTTGTTGTTGTTGTTATCAATGTTTCTGAATTCTTATTTCATTTAATTTTAAAAATGTCCGAAAATTCTCACAAAAGAAAACTCCTCAAATATTCGACTTTATTTTTAGTTTCGTTTTCATTTTTTGCAAATATTGATTGATTTGAATTTTTACGGTTTATCAACTTCTTTATATTTAGACTGCCATAAATCTTTGGAGACAATGATGAATTACTGATACAAATCCCACTAATTAAACCATAGCTGAGCGGATATAAGTTACGTTTATTTGCGCCTAAGTGTATATAATGAACCCAACTGGAATTGAAACTTGGCTGTCTTAATTCCAATTCCGACCCGTTAACCATTCCACCACCCGCACATCCAAGCTTACAGCACCTGGTATTTCCAAGACGTCACCTATCTAGGCACAATCGCACAAGGAAGAGAAATAGATAATGATATTTACATGTATAGAGATGGGTTTAAAAGTAGGAATAGGTTTATATGCTTATCTGTAGTATGATTGTGTGTTTGAGGCATTTCATGTGTACGCTATTTGGTTATGTGAAATTTAAGAAGTCTCTTCGGAAAGGAAAAGTCCCGCTTTGTCGCTACTACATCCCGGAGCAAAAAAGAGAGCTATGGGAAATATGCCCTTTCGTTTTTCTCATGAGTTCTAGCAGGCGTTAGGTAAAGTTCATTGCCGGACAAGATGGAGTAATCTTACATTATTATTATTATTCACCCTATTTACATTATTTGGACTATTGTCAGAATCTTTGTCGCTATATTTATTACAACGTTTCGACCGTTGTGCGCTCCGGCCTTCTTCAGGTGGTTGGAATGCCGAACAGAACCCTTTATTTCGTTCAATACCCGGTTAAGGCAGTGGAGAAATTTCAGAGGGAAAATTAACAGGAGATAACTGATAACTTTTGACATCCATTAGACATGGCACGTGGAACTAGAACAGTCTACCCCATCGAACGAAATAAAACGTTCAGTTCGACATTTGCAACCACCTGAAGATATTATATTTCTATGATGACCGAAACGTTATGTACATATGACGTCAAAGATGATCCAATAATCCGAATAATGTTTTTGGTGTTAATTTTCATATTCATCTCAGAAATATAGGCAAATTATTATTATTATTATTTATGCTTCGATTAAATTTGGTCCTTTGTTTTGATAAGAAAACACTGGAAACATTATACCCGTTATACAGAAATACCTCCTACATATAACTCCCCAAAATACTTCCCATATATCTCCCAAGAAATACCTCTTACACATACCTTCTTGAAATACACTCCTACATTTTCCTTCTAGAAATACCCCCCACATGTACCTCCCAAAAATACTGCACACATATCCCCCAAGAAATAGCCCCTACATATACCTTCTCGAAATATAGTCATTCTTCCTCCAAAAATACCTCCAATAAATACCTCCCAATAAATATTTTCATTTTGCTATTCAGAGAAATACCTCTTACATATAGTTTCAAGAAATAATTTCCAGAAATTTCTTCCGGAAGTTGTTCCCACATCTTCCTTCCAGAGAAATAAAAAATATCTCCATTAAAATATCTCTAAGACTATTACTATTTTTAAATACCTTTCATACATCCTATACTTACCATAAATTCCTCCTAAATTTACCAAAAAATGTTAGTTAATATATCCTTAGAAATTGATCACCATATATTACCCTCATTAATACCTCCCACATATAGTTACCCTTTCTACCTTTAACATATAAAAAACAAATACTTCATCCTATAAATATTTTTTTTACATTATTTTCATTTTATTTTCAAAAATTCCAAGCACCATATACCTCCCAGAAATAATATTCCCCAAATAATTCCAAATATATTCCTTTTATAACATTCCTATATATATCTTTTGAAAAATTCAAAAAATGCCTTTATGAGGTAGATGTTGGATAATTTTCTTATAGATGTTGGAGGTATTTATTCAGAAAATGTAAGTAGTGGTTTCTATCTCAGATCTGTCTATTTTGCTTATAAAAAGATTTTAAATTTTTGTTCAGTTAGGTGTTGTTTGTTTTACAATTGAGTCGATTCTTATTTATTTATAATTGTTTTTCAGAATTTAAGAATTCTCATGAAAAACAAAAATAATATTATTATTTTTTTCTTCTCCGCTAAAACAATAATGCTGACGATGATTGTCTTTGTTTTTTAATTTAAATAAGTTTTTGGTTGTATTTATTTTTTAAGGTGGGGGCAAAAATCTTCTTGTAGTTCTTCAAATTTCAAAATAGCAAATTTATTATATTTTTTTTTTTAGTTTTAAATGAGGAATTGTTATTATAAAGTGCTATTTTGGTTTGGTTGATTCATCAACCCTTTGCAGGTTATTCAAAGACTGAAAATATTTTTATATTATAAGAATTATTTTCCTTGAGATAATAATGATTTAGCGATACAAATCTTAATAATCAACCCATACACGGATAAAGATCTACAAAGGACAGGAAATTATGGAGAGCCATGATCGCCAACGTCCTGAAGGGACACGACATATAGAAGAAGAAGCACTAGGTTAAGTAATTGAATGTTGGAACAGGGTTTAGGAGATATAACAAAAAGATAAAAGTTATTAAGACCTACAAAGGACAGGAAGTTGTGGAGAACCATTGATCGTCAACGCCTGAAGGGACACGGCAAAAAAAAAATGAAAGAACTTTTTAAATTTCTGAATGGCAGAACATGTTTTTGGGAGAGTTAATCAAAAATTCTGAAAAATTATTAAGCGATTATCTAAAGGGCTGGAAATTGTATAGAGCCATGATCACCAACGTCCTGAAGGACAGGGCACATTAAAGATGAAGAACTAAAAGTAAATGAATGGCGGATCATGGTTTAAGAGAGATTACAAAAGATAAAAGTTTTAAGACCTACAAAGGACAATCAAAAAGTGTTCAGAACGTATGTCTTTTCGTCAACGTCCATAAGGGACACGGCACATAAAAGATGAAGAACTAAGCTGAAAAAATGAATTCATACAGGACTTTGTTTAAGAGATAAAAAAAATTTTTTTTATTGAGACCTTTGAAATTTTAACATGGAGAACTGGTTATCTCGTCAACGTCCTGAAAAATACAAATTCTAAAAAAAAAACGTTTTAGGATCGAAATTTTTATTAAATGACAAGCTAAAAATACCAGTCTTTTTTCGTAATAAAGGAAAAATAAATAATCGAATTAACGTCCATTTTATTTCAATAGCGTTCATAATTAAAAGAATTTGCTTATTAATTACTCACCAAAAATATTCTCTTTGGCTAGTTTTGTCAAAAATCGTCATGGTCTTTTCACGTCAGCCATTGAATAGAAATTTAAATAATCCTATCGGTAATGAAATTTTCGCCAAGACGGCTGCTTCTCCAGATGAAATATTGACTAAATATTATTGTTCACGACGACGGCAGGAAAAGATTTTGTTAATTAAAGACTGAAATTATTAATTAGAAAGCAATGATGAAAAACTTTTTTTTCCTAAGAAAGAGCTGTAAAATAATTAGAATACAGAAAGAGCCATTGAAATGTGGAGAGTAAACATTCGAGAGAAAAAAATACGGTGAAAAACGAAAACCGCATTGCATAGCAGATTGTTGTAGAGTTATCAAACAATGAAGAGAAGATATAACATAGTGATAATTTTTGAACATGGGGATTTTTTCTAACAAACAAAGATAATGAATGAATGATTTTTAACAAAAAATATTTTTATTCCTTGAGCAAACAAAAATGGAAAGAACTAAAAAAGGAGACTGAAGATGTGTATTTATAAATGTTCTTTTTATATTATATATATATATTTTATATTTATTTGATTTAAAATGTATATATATATTTTATCCGCTTCTTTGGTAGACTTACTACCCATGTTTGTGTGTAGACAAGTAAACTTCGGGTATCTGTCTATATTTCTGAAATGAGGTATTATGCGCACTATTTACATTATTCGGACTATTGTCCTCATCTTTGTTGCCATATTTATCAAAAAGTTTCAAATTGCTTTTTTATCTGTCTATATTTCTGAGATGAATTATCTGTACAATTTTTTACATTATTCGGACTATTTCTTCATCTTTGTTGCCATATTTATCACAATGTTTCGAAAAACTAGTATATCTCTATTTTTGAGATTTGGTATTTTGCAATCTATTTACATTATTCGGACTATTGTCATCATTCTTTGTCAAAATATTTATTACCCTGTTTCGGCCTATTTTTTATCTGTCTATATTTTTCTGAGATTGCGGTATTTGCGTATATATTTACATTATTTTAAGTATCTTCCTTTTATTTGTTTGTACATTTTATACAACGTTCCGGCCCTTATATATCTATTTATATTTCAAAGATGATATTATTGCCATATTTACATTATTCGTCTGTATTGTCCTCATCTTTGTCGCCATATTTATACAACATTATATAAAATATTCAGTATATTCTATATTATATGAGATGATATATTTTTTTTTTTTTTTTTTTTAAGCATTACGCCCCAAGCAAGGCGTGAAGCCACTAGGATGCAGGGGTTTGCAGAAGATTTGGAGCGAGAGCAGATAGGAGTGATAGAAGAAAGGATGAGGAGAAGGATAGTGGGTAGATCAAGGTAACTGGAGATGTCGATTGACATTACATTTGAATAGTTGGAGATTATAGCTCTCAGGGAAACAGTAATTGGGAAGGGTGTTCCACAGGCGAGAGGTGCGAGGTATGAAGCTATTGGAGTAGAAGAGACGGCTACATTTAAAAGTTTCTACAGTGTAAGGGTGAGAGCGGGATGCCAGCCTCGTAGGGCGCTTGAATTCATGGAGTCTGGGAACCAGTGAAAGCAGCTCATCGGAGCAATTACCATGAAAGTATTTGTAAAAAAGACAGAGAGAGGCGACGGCGCGTCTGTGAGAGAGAGTGACTGCAGACGAGACGCCAGATCAGGGCCAATTAGATTACATATCCGTCTCTGGATCTTGTCAAGAACTCCGAGGTAAACAGAAGGTGCCCCAGACCATATATGGCAGCAATACTCCATGCAAGGGCGAATGGTTGATTTGTAGATTTGAAGGATCGATTCAGGGGAGAAACATTTCCTGGCGCGAGAGCCAACTTTCCTTGCGGTGGAAGAAGCAATTGACTCAATGTATTTGTTCCATCTCAGGTCAGCAGTCAACGTGAGACCGAGCAGCCGCAGGGAGTTGCTCTCAGGAAGTTGACTATCAGACATTTTAATGGGGGGGGGAAGGATCTCTATGGTGATTAATGGAGAGTAATTTAGTTTTTGAGGCGTTAAAGTTGACCAGCCAATTCTTGCCCCAGTTAACAACCGATTGGAGGTCCATTTCAAGACGCACGGCCAGGTTAGTTTTGTCAGCGACACTAGATTTGTTTTTTGAGGCAGGAATAAATTGTAGTGTCGTCCGCGTAGATGCCAACTTGGGAATCTTATGGCGTCAGGAAGGTCATTGATGAAAATAAGGAAAAGTAGGGGCCAAGGATGGAGCCTTATGGGAACACCTGCGTTCGTGGGATAGGAACTGGAGGAGAATCCGTTGAGAACGACCTTCAATTCACGGTTTGACAGGAATGATTGTATTAGATCAAACAATCGACCAGTAATGCCATAACCCTGGAGCTTACGAAGAAGGCCGGCATGCCAAACCCTATCAAACGCTTTGGAGATGTCTAGGGCCACGGCACGAGCCTCACCGTTATTTTGAAGGGCTTGGTAGACGGTTTCAGTGATGGCCGTAAGCACATCAGCTGTAGATCGGGCAAAGCGGAAACCATATTGCTTGTCTGAGAGCAGATCATGGGATGTAAGGTGGTTAACCACTTCGGCATTGATTAAAGGCTTCAAAGACTTTGCCGAAGAGGGTTAGGAGACTGATAGGACGGTAATTAGAGGGGTCAGAGGGGTCTCCAGAGTTCTTAAAGACAGGAACAATGGATGAAACTTCCAGCAGTCAGGAAAAAAAGATTCCTTGAGGCAGTAATTGTAAATAGTTTAGAGAGGGCGGGCGCTAGTTCAGGCGCACATTTCTTCAAGACAATGGCTGGTATCCATCTCCACCACTAGCCTTGTTGGGGGTCTAAATTGGAGATAATGCCCAATACCAATGACGGGGTTATGTGTAAGCCGCTCAATAGAGTCTCAATTCTTCTAAGGGGAAGTCTGGTATGGGTACACCGGTGGAGTCGAGCGTTGAATTGAATGAAAATTTCCGAGCAAAGCATTCAGCCTTGTCGGTAGAGGAGGTCAAGACCTCGAACTGGTTGAATAAAGGAGGTATGGAGGGTTTTATATTGTTCAGGACGCTCTTGCAGACCCGCCAATAATCTTTGGAGCCAAATTTGCGAGATGCAATACGTTCCTTCATTATAGCAGCAAATATTGACTTATCTTCGTTGAGGACACACTTACACTCGTTACGGACGGAGGCAAAGACGTATCTATTGCAGTCCGACATGTCGCTATAAAATATATTTTAAAGAATTTTCCTATGGGCAATGGCGGCTGAGCAAGCAAATTTAATACCAAAGGGATTGAAACATTGATTATATTTCTTTTCTTATTTAAAGCCTCGATTCCAGCTTTAACCCAGGATTTTTGCTCAATAGCACATTCTTGGACATTTTAAAAAGAAAGCTCTACATCCCAGGGAACATCGCGGAGGAATCACGGAACGAGTCCCAATCCGCTCGTTGATAGTAGAACGAGGTTCTAGTGATGGGAGGAAAAATTTTTGATTCTGCCTTCCATGGAGTTGACGGAAATGTTGACAGATACCATCTAAATTCTCATTCTTTTTCTTTTAAGAGGGCAGAGTGTTTTAAATACAAGATTTTTTTTAACTATTTACATTTTTTGGGCCATTCGGATTTCTTTGAAAAAATATTTTATCAAAATACAACGTTTTTTTTACAAAATCTGTCTATATTTGAGATGAAAAATTAAAATGTCTCATTTATTTACATTATTTATCTTTTGTTCTCATCTTTTCGCTTTTCTTTTTACAACGTTCTGGCCAACTTATCTGTTTTTATTTCTGAGATATTTTATCAACATAAACTGTGTAAATGTTTGATTTCATTAAAAAAAAAAATTCCATAAATCAAATTTTTTTTACGTTTTTTTTTTTCATTTCTATCGATCTTCTTCATTCAATGGTTGGAATTCAGGTCAAATTTTAAAATCTCATATTTAAATATATATATGTTTCTATTAAAATAATTTCGTTAAAAAGTTAATGTCATGGCACAAATTTTAAAGTTCTTATTTAGATCCAAATGGAAAAAGTTCTTAATTGAAATTTAAAAACCTTTCATTTTTTAGTAACAAAAAGATAAATCATCCATTTTACATGACACGTGGAACTAGAATTGAGTCTAATGAATTCTTGAAAAATAAAATAATAAGTTTACATTCCAAAACCTGTGAAGAAGGCCGGAGAAAAAATTAAAAAATTTTGATAATTGGCACAAAGATGAGGACAATAGTCCGAATAATTTAATAGTTTTAATTTTTAAATATAAATTTAACTGTTTTTTTTCAATCCGACATGATGTTCGCTGGGGACTTTTTTATTCTCCTAATTTATGAATCCAGATGAAAAAATAATTTTGAAAATGCAATCTTGGGGGAAACAAAAAATACATGAGATATTTATGATTTTTTTTTTATACTAAATTCAATCATTTTAATTTGCAAAAAACGTTCTTTAAAAAGAAAGAAATTTTCCATTCACTGAATTGTTAGTTCCATACCTTAATGCAAGTTAAAAAATTACTAACAATGCGAATAATAATGATTTACAAACATTTATGTTAAATTATTCTTACTTTTATAAATAGGTGGAAAGAATACAAAATGTTTAAATTTAAATTTAAAAATGAATATGTGTTGCTTGTGTTTTGTGTATCATATTCAATTTTTTTTTTTACATCGTATCTAATAAAATGTTTCAATATTTCTCTGATTTCTATTAAGGACTCCACCATTTTCAAAATGTATGTCTGCGCCTTCTTGATCTCATGCTTTTCACAGACCTTTGATGGAACAACTACAATTTATCAATATTTTCATCTAAACAAATTGAAAGTTTCTTCTCTGTGTCGTTTTTTTCAATTTTTCATAAACTGAGTCCAGCCTTCAAATATAAATTTACCATTCGTTTATATAAATTATATATATTATCTTTTGTTTTTTTTTTATGTTCATTTAATGAGGTCCTCAGCAAAATCCAGAGACGAATATGCAAAGATTTAATCCTGATCTGTCATCTATAAAGTAACTTTATTTATACGTGATATATTTTATCTGTCTTTTCAATATTTTTATTTTCATAAACTTTTAAACGAGCAACAACCTTTTTATGCATAGCTTTCTATCACATTGGCATCTCGTTTTACCTTTCAATGTCGAAACAGATAAATTAAACGACTTTTCTACTCCAACAGCTTATTTTTTTTCGCTCTTCCTCTAATTGAACTCTTTTTCAGTTTACTTTCTTCCTCTCTGATACAAGATATAATATCTTCAAATATTCAAATATAATAAAAAATATAATATTTTTTCTTGATCATATCCTTCTCTTTCTCCTTTCCTCAAATTTGAATGTAGATTAAAAAATTACTCTTGTTCTTCATGTCTTTATATTGTCAATACCTTTATTGGATTTATATATATAAAGAAAATTTTTATATGATTTGTATTTTTTAAAAAAAATATATAAATTTCATTATTTCCAATACAAAAATTCCATTTTCAAATTTTAAAAACGCTTTTATTTTGAAATTACATTCATCTGGTACATTCAATATCAATATGAAGTTTCCTGAACAATAATCATTGAAAAGAGGAACGAAAAATAGTCTTTTTTGTAAATCAATTGTATATAAAAAATTAAAATTCCTTTTGAATTTTTATTTTAATATTATCTCGCGTATAAAATTAATTTCAATCATATACTTCCTTAATTAATCAATTCCAGCAAAAAATATCTTTGGAATCATCTTGGAAATTAACAAAAGTTTGAATTTTCCAAAACAAGCAGATGAAAAACAATGTTCATCAGGTTTTGAATTTAACTTTTTCTTTTTCCAGAATCACCAAATTCAAGCTCAAAAACCCCTTATTCAATCTTGCAAAAGAAGAAAATGTTAAAAAAATTTCTGTCAGAACAGATTTCTTTTATTAACTGAGCAATGTTGAGAGAAAAAATTCCCCATTCGAGACACCTTCAAAATTTTTAACTACATTCAACCCATTGCAGAAAACTTCAATCATCAGTTGAATTATTAAAAAATTTATCAATTTTCGAAGAAAACTGAATCAGGAGGTTTGTTTAGGAAGATGGATCATCATTTCATCTTTGAATAAAGAGATCAATTAGAAAAGATCCAACTCAATTCAATATAGACGTTTGCAAAAGAGAGAGTTTCAGCTCCGACAGTCCAAAAAGCAGTGAAAAAAAACTTGAAAATGAAATTGTACATGAAAAAATGTGAAAAACTTGTTAGTCATTTTAGAAAGTTAAAAGGTTAGTTTGGACGAAGATCATCTTGAATAAGTTGGAAAAATGATCCTATATAGTATATATATATATATATATATATATATATGTATGTATCAATCCTTTATTTCAATCCTTCATTCTCACTTCCGATCCTTAAAACTATGATTAATTAATGATGAATATGTCATTTTCGTCTATGATCGATTTCATCACGATTCTTTTGTTAAGCTGAGAGTGCAATTATACCTTCTTACTGCTTAGAGTCCAATAGTGTTATAACAAATTTTTATAATTCCAGTAATTATCTTTAATCCTTTCTAAAATACACCAGTTCAAAATTTTTAATTATAATGAGTTGGAATATTTTCTATTACACCTGTATATCCTCTCTTTTATTTACATATTTTTGTATATTTTGAAAAATTTTGAGAGATTTACGTTTGAGAAGACTTATTTGTTTGTAGAAATACTAGATAAGCCTGTGTGCAGTCAAATAAACTTAGGGCGTTTGTATGACGTGTAGTATTGTGTTCATTGATTCGTTTTTTTACGGCTTATCAACCCTTTTGCAGACTATTTTAAGAGAGAAAATATTTTTAGATTGTGAGAATTGGGGCGGCGATAATAATGATTTAGCGATAAGAGTCTTACTAATTAACCTATAGTTGGCGGGGAGAAGATGGATTCACAATCTTCCCAATGGTATTTGTGAATATAATGAACCCAACTGGAATTAGAACTGTGGTCTCCGAGTAAAAAATCCGCTATCCATTACACCACTCACACATCCAAGCTTACAGCACCTGGTATCCTCAGCGGTCACCCATCTTGGTACTGACCAGGTCTGGTGTTGCTTAACTTTGGCGATCGTACGAGAACCGGTGTTTCCACCTGATATGACAGTAATCACATCATACCACTTGCACATCCAAGCTTACAGCATCTGATATTCGCAAGCGTACTGGGTACTAACCAGGCTTGATTTTACTTAACTTTGGTGTCTCAACGTAGATATTTCTGAACGATTTGGATGCTATGAATGACATAAACATAAGTTTCTTCATCTGACAAGGCTATTTAACAGCCCAAATTGAGTTCTCAACTTAATATTTGAGTTTTAATTACAGAAAAGATTCTGTTATATGCCATGAGTGATACATCAAGATATGACTGATGAGGCAGATTTTTCCGCAGTAGGTTTCTTTCAGTTGCCATCCAATCTGGTCTGTCGTTCTATTTACCCATAGCTGGGGGAGAAGAGGATTCATAACTTTCCCAAGGGTATTAGCACGTAAGTGAACATATTGGATTCGACTGGAATTCGAACTCGGCTCTCCGATTCCTCAATCCGAGCTGCTATCCATTACTCCACCATGCCGCCTAAGTCAGTTATGTGCCATGCTTGATACACGCTTAGGCAATCATGTATCTTTCGATACATGACTGACGAGGCAGATTTTTTCCCGCAGTAGGTTGCCATTTTTTCTGCGCTAGAGCAGTTGCCATCCAAGGCTATAGAACCCGGTCTGTCCTGATATTTACCCATAGCTGGTGGGGAGGGGAAGAAGTGTTGACTTCAATGTTCACTTTTATATATATATATATATATATATATATATATATACTGGACTTGTCAAGCAACTCAGTTCCTAGAAATCGGCATCCAGAAAACCTGCACATATGATTTGATTATAGTGGTGAAGGCTCTGTGCAGAACCAAGGACACTTTTTGACGAGCCGAATACAGAGACCTGGTGCACCACGTGACACAAGGTCTCCAAAATCAGAGTTCTAGACCAGTTGCCACCCAGTCTACCCTGCTATTTACCTTATCTAGAGGGGAGAAGAGGAGGATTCATAACTTTTCCAAGGGTATCAGCATGTAAGCGAATGTAATGGATTCGACTTGAATTCGAACTTGATTCTCCCATTCCTCAATCCGAGCCGTTATCCATTACTCCACCGTGCCTCCTTCGCTTGAGGCAATTTTTAAATTTTGATCTGAGAAAATGGTTGTATATGACTGATAGTTTAGACATTACTGAACAAGATGGATACTAAACATGACATCCATGAGTGTCTAAATCTATCAAGGTTATTTAAGAGAATGACTCAATTCCTTTGCTTGATAATTTGTTTGTTTTTTAGCATTTTATAGTGTTGGAGAAAAGTACCCCTATTGCAGCCAATTTTTCAATTATTACAGCCTATTCTTTCAATTTACAAGGGCTTGAAATTTATCGTAGGGGCGAATATAACATCAACATGTATTGTTCTCGACTCACCTGGCATTTCATTTTTAAGAATTTCAGTCATTGTGAACTTTTTTTCTTGTTTCCGATTCATCATTTTTAGTGGCCGGGCTTCTTGGTGATTTTATTGAGCCACCGTCTCAGTAGATTGCCAGTTTAAAAAATTAATTCTGCCCATTAAGCATGAACTTGTGATTCTGTGCCTGCGCAAACATCGTCAGCTTCCAAACAATTACGTCTATCCAATTTTCATTCACAGGACTTAACACAGCTTTACTGACCACATCCTTACTGACCACAGCTTTACTGGCGGTAGAGAAAAATGACTTAATGCCCAGCCACCGATTGAACAGTGATACATAAAAATGATGTAATGTCCAGTCACCGGTTGAACAGTAGCAGGGAAAAGTGATGTAATGTCCAGTCACCGGTTGAACAATGGTAGAGAAAAATGACGTCATACCCAGCAACCGTTTGAATGGTTGGTAAACTTTTGTAACTATTTTTATATCTACCATGAAACATTAGATACCAATTGTTTATGAATTTTAAAATTGTTCAGAAATGATTCAGAAGTGATATAATTTTTTTTTTTTTTTTATAATCAGCTGTTAAAAAAATTCAAACCCGAGTAATGTAGTCTGGACCTTAAAGCTCAGAGTACACAGCTAACTGCCTAGATTACATACATCCATTTATACAGGTTGCCCCGAAAGGCACCTGCATATTTAAAAATATCATAACGTCAGATTTTTCATCATTTTTATTTCTTTATATTTTTTTTCAGAACATGGAAAAAATTACACTGAACAAAAACCAAACCTTAGAATTTTATTCTGGAATTAACCAATCCATCATTCACCCCCGAAGAGAATACTGTCGACACTTTTGGCGCTGGAGAAACACCATCGCATTTACATCATTCGTCGGTCGATTCAACGTTTTAAGTAATATCACTCAGTAAGTGTCTTGCCAAGAATTAGAAGCGAGTACAGATCATTTACAGATTGAATTGTGGACGCGTTTGAACCAAAAACATCGATTGGCAAACACTCTGATCAGCTGAAGATGTCTCCTTGCAAGTGCAATTGGTAGAGAATGTAACCGCAAGATCATCGACAATGCTGAAATTACTTGATCCAAATAAAAAAGACTGGCTAATGAAGATAGCGAATTTGTTCATAAGATGTGTTGCTTCTAATCCTGTATAGGAATAATTGCAAAAACATTCCCCTACCCAAATTTTAAGACAAACTGTACAGATGCATGCTGGGATTTCTTCATAACCAATAAGTTCTTGGTCTCGTCCGCCATATTTCTGTATCCCTTTTGTGTGTTATTGTTTATTGCAGCCTTTGTCAATTCTTTTCCGTTGGGCATTTCTACCAATTACATTTAACCATGTACAATTAGTCCATACTGCATACCAATGTATTTACAATTTATCAATTCCATATTCTGAAATTTAATGGCATATTCAGGATAATCTGATCAGCTGAAGATGTCTCCTTGCAAGTGCAATTGGTAGTGATTGTAACCGCAAGATCATCGATAACACTGAAATTACTTGATCCAAATAAAAAAGGCTGATTGATGATGAGAACGAATTTGTTCATAAGATGTGTTGCTTCTAATCCTGTATAGGAATAATTGCAAAAACATTCCCCTCACCAAATTTTAAGACAAACTGTACAAATGCATGCTGGGATTTCTTCATAACCAATACGTTCCCTTTCTCGTCCGCCATATTTCTGTATGCCTTTTTTGTGTGTTAACAGGATTCTTAGTTTGTGGGCCTTTTTGTCTCGTAACTGTTCCTACTTTTGTCTTGCATATATTGTTTGCTTAATAATATTTTTGTCTTGTCCTGTTCTTTTCTTTTGTTATTGTTTATGGCAAACTTTGTCAATTCAGTTTGTTCGGCATTTCTGCCAATTACATTTAATCATGGCCAATTAATCTACATATTGTATTATACTGAATAAATATGGAATGATAGCTAAAAATGTCTTCTACCCAAATTCATAGACAAATCCTACATATGGATATTGCGATTTCTTCCTAATTAATAAAAATGGACCACTTCTCGGTATGACCCGCCATATTTTAGTTCTTTCTTTTTTTTTAAAGTCGGAATACTGCGGTCGCTTGTCTGTATCCCCTTTGTGTGTTGAAATGATTCTTAGTTTGAGAATCTTTTTTGTCTCATTACTGTTGCTTTGCCTACTTTTGACTTGCATATATTGTTTGCTTAGCATAGATTTTTGTCTTGTTCTTTTTTACTCTTTTGTTATTGTTTATTACAAACTTTGTCAATTCTTTCCGTTGGACATTTCTGCCACTTACATTTAACCATAGACAATTAATCTACATATTGTATTAAACTGGGATATCTTCCTAGCAAATGAAACCATTTCTCGGTCTCACCCTGATTTAATTCTTCTTTTTCTTGTCTTGAAGGCAGAACGCTACGATCACTTGTCTGTACCCCCTTTTGTGACATAATCCCGTTCTTAGTTGTGGCTATGTTCATAGTTGATCTGAATTTTTGTCTTGGAAACATTTATCTTAAATTATATTCCTTGGAACGTTTAATATATTGGAATCCATATTTGTTGGTTTCGATCTCGTGGAATGATCACTAAAAATGTCTTCTACCCAAATTTATAGACAAATTCTATATATAGATGTCGGGATTTCTTCCTAACTAATAAAACTGGACAACTTCTCGGTATCACCCGCCCTATTTTAGTTCTTTCTTTTTTTTTAAAGTCGGAATACTGCGGTCGCTTGTCTGTATCCCCTTTGTGTGTTGAAATGATTCTTAGTTTGTGAATCTTTTTTGTCTCATTACTGTTGCTTTGCCTACTTTTGACTTGCATATATTGTTTGCTTAGCATAGATTTTTGTCTTGTTCTTTTTTACTCTTTTGTTATTGTTTTTTACAAACTTTGTCAATTCTTTCCTTACATTTAATCATGACAAATTAGTCTATACTGATGCATATAAATATCACATTGAGCTACATTTAGAAAATCATTTAGGGCCTTCGACGTTGCGTAATCGTTAATAAGTTTGCTTTGCTAAATGAAATACGACTGACTAGCTAGTTCGATCCGCACTGGGCGTCCTATATTTTCGACCTTATATACATCTAAATATGCTTAAAAAATCACGAGACACTTCGATGTGGTGTAATTTTTAGAAAGCTTATCTCGCTAGTTCAATTACGACTGAATAATGAGTTTGATTTTCACTGGGTGCTCCGTACATTCGGCCTTGTGTCACAAATAAACTACGCTTAGAGAATCACCACTATATTTTTGTATTGAAGTCTGCAATCGCTTGTCTGTATCCCTTCAGTGTGTTAACGGATTCTTAGTTTGTGGACCTTTTACCTCGTTACTGTTCCTTTTGCCTACTTTTTTTTCTTGCATATATTGTTTGTTTGCTTAGTATAGATTTTTAATCTTGTTCCTTTTTACTCTTTTGTTATTGTTTATTGCAAACTTTGTCAATTCTTTCCGTTGGGCATTTCTACCAATTACATTTAATCATGACCAATTACTCTCCACATTCCATAGACAGATTATCAACCAAATTTACATAGCTTTGTCTACCCGTATTCCAAATGGTAGTGATCTATTCAAGATAGGGTCATTTAACTCATTGGGGCATTTGATATACCTGTATTATTCTTGTACCGTGTCCCTTCAAGGTGTAGATGATCATGGCTCTTCACATCTTTCTCTTTCTTGTGGTTCTTAATAAAATTTGTCTTTCTTATTATTTCTATATATTATTTGAATAGTGTGTTTGATTCTCATTGGGTGCTCCGTACTTTCAGCCTTGTGCCACATCTAAACTACGCTTAGAGAATCTCTACTATATTTCTGTTCTTTCTTGTCTTGAAGTCTGTAATCGCTTGTCTGTATCCCTTGTGTTTGTTGACACGATTCTTTGTTAATCTTTTGACCTTATCACTGTTGCTTTGACAACTTTTGTCTTGCATATAGTTTGCTTGGTATTAATTTTGCCCTGTCCTGTTCTTAATTTTGTTATTGTTTATTTCAAAATTTGTCAATTCTGTTACATTTAATCATGACTAATTAATCTACATATTGTATTAAACTGGAATTTTTTCGTAGCCAATAAAACCATTTCTCGTTCACACCCGTCTTAGTTCTGCTCTTTCTTGTCTTGAAGGCAGAACGCTGAGATCGCTTGTCTGTATCCCCTTTTGTGACTTAACCCCGTTCTTAGTTGTGGCCATGTTCATAGTTGATCTGATTTTTTGTCTTGGAAAAATATTATCTTACATTGTATTCCTTGGAACATTTAATATATTGGAATCCATATTTGTTGGTTCCGATCTCGTGGAATGATCACTAAAAATGTCTTCTACCCAAATTTATAGACAAATTCTATATATAGATGTCGGGATTTCTTCCTAACTAATAAAACTGGACAACTTCTCGGTATCACCCGCCCTATTTTAGTTCTTTCTTTTTTTTTTAAGGTCGGATTACTGCGGTCGCTTGTCTGTATCCCCTTTGTGTGTTGAAATGATTCTTAGTTTGGGAATCTTTTTGTCTCATTACTATTGCTTTGCCTACTTTTGTCTTGCATATATTGTTTGCTTAGTATAGATTTTTGTCTAGTTCTTTTCTTTCTTTTGTTATTGTTTATTACAAACTTTGTCAGTTCTGTCTGTTGGGTATTTCTGCCAATTACACTTGACCATGACCAATTGCTCAACATTACAAGTGACAAAGCTGATTTCCATTTGAACGGCTTTGTTAATAAGCAAAAAATATCAGATCTGACGATTACATAATTCCTGTCTTTGAATTGCCATTCCGTATAAAAATCTTGGTGGCACGGTAGAGTAATCGGTAGAGGCTTAGATTGAGGAATCGGAGATCTGAGTTCGAATTCCAGTCAGGTTCATTAAATTTCACTTAATTCTAAAAAAAAAGAATGGGAAAGGTATGAAACCCTCTATTATCTATCCAGCTATGGGCAAATAGCAGGAAAGCCAGCGTCCTATAGCTTTGGGTGGCAACCGGTCTAGGAGAAGGAACATCTGAAGAGAGTTGGGCCCCCACCAGGATATCTCGCTGCTACGACTGCATTATATATGGTGTCCCTATGTTGTAGAGTAATTTTCACAGTGGAAGCTTATATTTCACTAAGTCGGTCCTAAATTAGGTTCGACGTACAAAACGTTAGGAACTTGAAATGATAGTTAATGACGCAACAATCTAGTTGTGGGGCTCATACTCTAATTTCCGACATCGACTGACTCACACAACTCACTCAGCTTCACTGACGACTGTTACTACTACTACTTATCTGTGGGAGAGTCTATTTACAATAGAAATAGGTACGTTCCTGTATAACACCCTACGACCGTAATGGTTGACTGTTTTGAAACTATTTTTGAATAGTCAAAACTATAAATTACGAGATTTTAAAATCCCTTTTCTGTTCTGGGGTACCCTATATATCAATTATGTAGACCAAATTTATCGATAAATATAAATTTATATCTGCTACCTAATGAAAGAAAACTTATTTATTTTGCAATATAATCTTCTTTGTCAATGCACTTAATTCAGTGGTGAATATTTCATGAATCGAACATTATGTAGAGAAAATTTTAAAAAAACTTAAACTTATTATTTACACGCGGACTGTTTTCCTCAACTTTGCTGCAGTTATTACAACGTTTCGACCATTGTGCCACCCTGCTTTCATCAGGTGCTTGTCCATCCGATAAACGCACAGATAATTTCGAACTGAACTTTTTATTTAACTTACAGTGGTAGCTTTTTCTCGTCCCAATGCCCATGTCTAGGAATATCACGCCTAGTTCTGATTTTGTTATTACTGCTCAGTAGTAAATATTGATAACTCCAAACACCAGAAAATCAAACATAAATTCAGCTAATTACTACAAGCGAAATTATTTCTCCATAGATGGATAGATAATGAACATGAACAGACTGTGATAGATAGATTGATAGATAGATAGATAGATAATGAACTGTTATGTAGTGGTTTCACAGTGGAGGCTTGTATTTGTATTAAGTCGGTCCTAAAATAGGTTCGACGTGCAAAACATTAGGAACTTGATATAATAGGTAATGACGCAGAGAAATCTAGTTGTGGTGGCTGATACTTTTAATGTCCGAATAACGGTCGTCCGACATCGACTGACTGAGCAACTCACTGAGCGACTCAGCGACTGCTACTACTACTACTTATTATAGGTGGGAGAGTCTATTAACAATAGAATAGGTGTGTTCCAGTATATGAACAGACTGAGATAGATAGATAGATAGATAGATAGATAGATAGATAGATAGATATGAACATATTTTAGATACATATAGATACATAAGAACATAGATATGAACATATTTTAGATATATAGATAGATAAATATGAACATAGATAGATAGATAGATAGATAGATAGATAGATAAAGAATATTCAAAGACAAAGAGATGAATAACCGATAAAACATGACAGACAAAATCAAATGAAAACGAACTGAATGTGCATTCTCGCAACTTCCATCTTGTATAAAAATACCCAATTTGGAAATTATGCCGATAAGATGGAGAGAATGAAACGGGAACTTCTTTTCTGTTATTGTTCTTCGCTTTTTTCCTTCGGCCATATCCATATGCAACAACCCACAAAAGAAAGAGGCTTAAGAATAAGTAATGCCGCCAAAATGCCAAAAAAATGGCTTCCATTGAGATTTTGAGGAGGAAAGGAGAAAACCGTGAATGAATAAAGAATGCTAGGTATTGGGAAAATGGTCGGCAAAGGTTGGCTATAGATATAAGCTGATTCAAAAAAGATGTTCACGCTTCTAATGCAGTAACTGTTAAAAAAGGAGAAATGACATTATAATTTCATACACTCCCCACATGTTCAGCATCCCTTTCAGTACTTACATGAAATTTTCCACGGGTAATTAAAATTGTTAATTGGGTGTACCTTTGTTGGAAAACAGAAGATTCCAAGCCAGTTAATAACAGGGATGATGAAGAAATAGTTAGCGTTTGAAATAATAATATATGTTCTTCTTTTCTAAAAATAGTACTGGTAATATTAGCGGTTTCCTTTGAGATTCATTAACCGAACAGCCAGTGTTTTTTTTTTTTTCGGTTTAAATTTATAAAATCTTTCTCTTAAAACAATTTTAGGGAAATAGATTTTTCACGTCTAGCTCTTTCCAATAGTTGATTCCTACCTAGCCTTTTGTTTGGAGCTGTAAGGAAAGTCAACAGGCTTCATTTGCTCGAAGCCATGTTTAACCAGACATCTAAGAAAGCGGTTGTATATAAGTGAGAGCGCATATTTGTCCATGCTTAGAATATTGCTGACACATATGGTCCCGTGCTCCTGCTATCGATCTCCAGCTCCTTGATAAAATCCAAAGAAGATCAGCAATATTATTGGTCCTGATCTGGCGGCTCGGCTTCAGTCACTTTTCCACCGCCGTAGAGTTACCTCCCTTTACCTATTCTATAAATACTTTCATGGTAAGTGTTCGGATGAACTCTTCGTCTATTTTAGGATTGTTTTGGTTACTTGAGTTTCTTCATTCCAGTTAATTTATCTAGGGGGTGTTTGCTCATTGGCCCCTTTTATTTCTGTCCCCATTTTTCTTTAATTCCTCATCCCCTCCCTCGTTAGGTGGTCAGTGATTTCAGTTCTCTGGTGGATGCAGGGCGCCTTTAAGTTTCGGGTGTGTTTTTTTGTATTTATCGTTGTGTCTGAATGAGTGCGTGTCTGTGTGAGTGCATGGGATGAATAAATGTTTTATATTATTAAAGTCCCGCATTGATTGCGTCCAGTTAACTGATGTTTCTGCCACATTTAAGAATGGGGGGGGGTTCTTACTAACATTATTTTATTTAGTTTCTTGTATAGAGTTTTGTTCAATTTTGTAAATATTCATTGGGGTTTATATTTTTAAATTGTTTTTTATTCTCCTCGTCCCACTGACAATGAATTGTACATATGGGGATTAATTAGGACTTTCATAGAGACAATGAGGTATTACAGTGAATGTAGTAAGAAAGGTAAGTAAGAATGCGTTGTTTTGGTTTTAGGAATATTGTGGTATGTTTGGGTCAGTGTTTGTGGCTAGCTAAGTTTAAAGTTTAAGACAGACCGTCTGTCTTCGTTATAGTGCCTAGACAATTTAAGCTCAGTATTGGACTGACGATGGGGTCTCACCAATTTACAATTGAGCAGGCTATGTGTAAGCGTAATGCTAACAGTTTCTTTTCTTACACTTCTCGCTTGTGGAACACCCTTTCGGCTCCATGCTTTCTGGCCATCTTTAATCTGCAAAAATTTAAATGTTCTCGCTCCTTAGTAATGTTTCTGTTTTCTAATTCTTCCACACCCAGTAAGCCCTTGTGTCTTAGTAGCCTTTTGCTTTCCAGTCAACTTTAATCTTCAAAAATTTAAATGCAATGTCAATTGCTATCTACTATCCTCCTGATTACTCTTCCTCTGTTCTCGCTCCTTAGCAATGTTCCTGTTACTAACTTTTCCACACACAGTAACCCCTTGCGTCTCTGTGGCTTTACAAGAGTTCCGCATACTATCTAAGATTTGAATATTACATCCCTGAAAAGGTCACCATCACGATGAGAACATGCATGTATGCAATTTCTTTTGGAGTCCACTACATTACGAGGGCCCACTGTCAGCAAAAAGAGATATCAAATACCTATAGCAAAAAGTATGAAAATCTTAGATAATATGTTGAATTCTTGTATGTCAGTTATGTAATAGTCTATATCATTCCCATAATTTAAGCTTCTTGTATTTAATATGTACCCCAAGATTATGGGAGACCCTATATTTCTGGACGTTTTTGGCGCCATGAATGTCATATGTATGAAAGTTTCCATCTAACGAATATATTTAAGAACATGACTCGATTTTTTAGGTAAATGTTTCGGCTTCGTGGTAATTTGCGGTATTGGGGAAAACTACCCCTAGCTCAGCCTATTCTATGTTCAGTTTTCTTATCTTCTGTACTAAAATTGGTATAACTCATTGATACACCCATATATTTGAAACGTTTAGCATTTACTCATTCCACACCTTGAATTTTATGGTGGATTCAGAATAGGCGCCATCATTACTTTCATTCCAATTTCAAATTATAATATCTGTTTTGGAAAGGTTTATCTTTTCTTGGAATAATTAGTAGAGGATGTAGTTTTTTGTTCAAGATCATTCATATCTCAATTACGAATACTTATGTCATCAGCAGAGCTCCCTTATCATTAGTACACTGGCCCCAGTTTGGAAAGCAAGATCGCTGAGAGGCATATTAATCTAGTTTTTTTATTGTTCACCCAATACAAGACTCAAGAGTCACTCAAGTTAGAAGGTTAATGAATGAAATTTTTCTAAGGGCATAAACGGGGGAAATCAGAGCTCTATCATATGAGGATGTATAGTTTCTGTGATGTCAACGAATACTCGTTGTCACTTTCGTAATGCTTGTTGTAGTAGAGACTTTGTAATCGCAGGTACAACTATAGCAACGCCGTTGAACAATACTGGTGTCAGATGACCCAATAGTACTTGCTCGGTAATACTCGCTCGAACAGTAACCCATATAGTGATCCGAATAGAGAAATAGTATAGTGAATAGAGTAGAGAATGGCAAACTGTATAGTAATAGAGGATAGACTAGAAATAGCGATCCGAATAGTAATAGAGGATAGACTAGAAATAGCGATCCGAATAGTAATAGAGGATAGAATAGACATGGCGATCCGAATATTAATAGAGGATAGACTAGAAATGGCGATCCGAATAGTAATAGAGGATAGAATAGACATGGCGATCCGAATAATAATAGAGGATAGAATAGACATGGTGATCCGAATAATAATAGAGGATAGAATAGACATGGCGATCCGAATAGTAATAGAGGATAGAATAGACATGGTGATCCAAAAAGGATAGACTAGAAATAGATCCGATAGTAATAGAGGATAGAATAAACATGGCGATCCGAATAAGGATAGAAATAGAAATCTATCCGTATAAATAGAGGATAAAACATGGCGATCCGAATAATAATAGAGGATAGACTAGAAATCATCCGAATAATAATAGAGGATAGAATAGAAATGGTGATCAGAATAGTAATAGAGGATAGAATAGACATGGTGATCCGAATATTAATAGAGGATGGACTAGAAATGGCGATCCGAATAATAATAGAGGATAGACTAGAAATGGCGATCCGAATAGTAATAGAGGATAGAATAGAAATGGCGATCCGAATAATAATAGAGGATAGAATAGACATGGCGATCCGAATAGTAATAGAGGATAGAATAGACATGGTGATCCGAAAAATAATAGAGGATAGACTAGAAATGGCGATCAGAATAATAATAGAGGATAGAATAGACATGGTGATCCGAATATATAATAGAGGATAGAATAGAAATGGCGATCCGAATAATAATAGAGGATAGAAATAGAAATGGAATAATAATAGAGTATAGACTAGAAATGGCGATCCGAATAATAATAGAGGATAGAATAGACATGGTGATCCGAATAGTAATAGAGGATAGAATAGACATGGTGATCCGAATATTAATAGAGGATAGACTAGAAATGGCGATCCGAATAATAATAGAGGATAGACTAGAAATGGCGATCCGAATAGTAATAGAGGATAGAATAGAAATGGCGATCCGAATAATAATAGAGGATAGAATAGAAATGGCGATCCGAATAGTAATAGAATAGAAATGGTATCCTTGTAATAATAGAGGATAGACTGGCGATCCGAAATATTAGGGGATCCGAATAATAATAGAGGATAGAATAGAAATGGTGATCCGAATAGTAATAGAGGATAGAATAGAATAATAATAGAGGATAGACTAGAAATGGCGATCCGAATAGTAATAGAGGATAGAATAGACATGGCGATCCGAATAATAATAGAGGATAGAATAGAAATGGCGATCCGAATAATAATAGAGGATAAAATAGACATGGCGATCCGAATAATAATAGAGGATAGACTAGAAATGGCGATCCGAATAATAATAGAGGATAGAATAGACATGGTGATCCGAATAGTAATAGAGGATAGAATAGACATGGTGATCCGAATATTAATAGAGGATAGACTAGAAATGGCGATCCGAATAATAATAGAGGATAGACTAGAAATGGCGATCCGAATAGTAATAGAGGATAGAATAGACATGGTGATCCGAAAAATAATAGAGGATAGAATAGAAATGGCGATCCGAATAGTAATAGAGGATAGAATAGACATGGTGATCCGAATAATAATAGAGGATAGAATAGAAATGGCGATCCGAATAATAATAGAGGATAAAATAGACATGGCGATCCGAATAATAATAGAGGATAGACTAGAAATAATCCATATAATAATAGAGGATAGAATAGAAATGGTGATCCGAATAGTAATAGAGGATAGAATATGGTGATCCGAATAGTAATAGAGGATAGATAAAAATGGCGATCCGAATAGTAATAGAGGATAGAATAGAAATGGCGATCCGAATAATAATAGAGGATAGAATAGAAATGGCTTTCCGTATATAATAATCTAGAGGATAGAATAGAAAATAAACTTAAATTTAGTAATAGAGGATAGAATTCAAATGGAATCCGAATATAATAGAGGATAGACTAAAAATAATGATCCGAATAGAATATTCAATAGAATAGAAATGCGATCCAAATAATAATAGAGGATAGAATAGAAATATATATCCGAATAATAATAGATGGAATAGATTGGCGATCCGAATAGTAATAGAGGATAGAATATAAAATGGTGATCCGAATAAGTTAATAGAGGATAGACTAGAAATGGCTATCCGAATAGTAATAGAGGATAGAATAAACATGGTGATCCGAATAATAATAGAGGATAGAACAGAAATGGCGATCCGAATATTAATAGAGGATAGACTAGAAATGGCGATCCGAATAATAATAGAGGATAAAATAGACATGGCGATCCGAATAATAATAGAGGATAGACTAGAAATGGCGATCCGAATAATAATAGAGGATAGACTAGAAATGGCGATCCGAATAGCAATAGAGGATAGAATAGACATGGCGATCCGAATAGTAATAGAGGATAGAATAGACATGGTGATCCGAAAAATAATGGAGGATAGAATAGAAATGGCGATCCGAATAATAATAGAGGATAGAATAGACATGGCGATCCGAATAGTAATAGAGGATAGAATAGAAATGGCGATCCGTATAATAATAGAGGATAGAATAGACATGGTGATCCGAATAGTAATAGAGGATAGAATAGACATGGTGATCTGAATAGTAATAGAGGATAGACTAGAAATGGCGATCCGAATAATAATAGGGGATAGAATAGACATGGTGATCTGAATAGTAATAGAGGATAGAATAGAATAACGGTCGTTAGTCGTCAGCTACTTCCTACATTTATGCGTTTCAACTATGGTCACGTGGTCTACTTAATTCAATAATGGGATCGACTTTGTTTTGTTCACTGGCGATCTAGGTTCAAACTCAAGCGTTGGCAGCGGCACTATATTCCTATAAAACAGTCGGATAGATAAAGGTTGATCCTAGACTTGAAGTATTTAAGATTTTAGTAATCTGGGAAGCATTCTATCGGGAGTCTCTTTCTCAGTCACAGTTCTGAGGAAGGTATACAAAAAGAATGACGATGAGTTGACGCTGTGCGCGTGGTATGTCGATTCTTATGTGTGAAGGTCTCAACTGGTGGAACTAAAAAAAAATATCTCGTCTGAATATTTGCCACGGAAATAGCGATAGAGTAGCGAAAGCAACGTTTCGTCTGTGGTTAAAGGAGGTAGAAAATAACTCATCACCCACATGGCCGAGATTACTTTTTTTAATCACCTTATTTGACATACAAGCTATGAATTGATTAGTCCACAACCAAAAAATAAAATCAGGACTAATCACAGGTTTCTACCTCAGTAGGGTTGAATAATACATTTCAGATGCATCAAGGATGGTCTTCGGTGATGCACTGTCTTCATCTCCAATTTCGTCTTTTGCATCATATCGGCTCAAACAGCAACCCCGACGTGATTCCAAAAGAGTCAGGCCGCCTCCTTAATAGCGTCGTGCTACGCACCTCGATAGACCAAAAAACATCAGATATGGCTAGGAGTCCGACCGTTCTTATTGACATACGTCAGTCAACATCAGCCAATGAAATAAACGCTTTTCACCCTTCCCTCCTATATAGTCTTGTCTTTTGCTTCATCCGGTTTTGATTCAAGCTATTTCCCTGGAATTCATAACGAGGTAAGCTGGACTAGTTCTTGCATAGTTTAATCCAATGTTTTTTTACGTTTTAAATACTAATCCCCTAATTCGATAACTAAACCTTACTACTTATATTACTTTTCCTAAAAAAAAATACATTCATTATTCTTACTATTATATAAAAATCTTTAAGTCTAACATTATACTGTTAATCAAACGAAATTAGAAAAATGTATGCACGTTCACGCCTCTACATATAAATGTAGTAAATGTGCTCACACATACACACATACGCACGGACACGCACACATAAAGCCTATCTCCCATTTAGGATATGTAGAACAGAATACCTACACGAAGAAGAGGAATTTCGAATTCTTCACTACGAACATTATTCCATCTTAAACGCTAAAAAACGAGCATAAAATGTCCACAGGACCACCAATATTACACCGACAACACTTCTAATATCAAAAACACAAAATTCATAAACTTATCCTTCAATACTTTATCCACAAAATCTGAACTAGGGTTATTACCACCACCTTCACCAAATAGGAATAAGAACAGATCCAACACCACTTCAGATGCTGAGATTTGTGAAATAAAGTCTATATAATGTAAAAATAGTTACAGTGACGCGACATCAGGGAATCTAAAAGTCCGCATATATGAACATAAGCGAGACCTACGTTGGAATAATCCTTTAAACCTGCTCGTTATACAGAGGAACAAAACTGGTCATAAATTCGATTTTATAAACGCCACCTTAATTTAATAAAGAACATAATTCTTTACGTACAAAATATTTCGAGGGGATACTTATAAATTTTTTATCATCTATAAACACACATCAAACCCACTCTATTACACCAACTTTTATAAAATCCATACTTAAAGAATCTAAGATATGTTTACTTCCTACTACAACCTCCAGGACAAAAGATGTTACATAAAAACGTCCCCAAATCAGCTTGCGGACAACCACCATACATAAATAAAAATGCCCACTAGACACACATAGACAAACGAATATATATTATCATCCGAATCCCGCACAGGCAAATTAGAATTATTATACACATACACGCATAAATTTAGGTACAAACGCTGCTTTGCAAGACAAAACGCAAGTGAAGTCCGCTTAACCAATGAAAATAAAACAAAAATTTTAAATAAACTTTTAACAATTTTTTTTTTTTTCTCTACGAAATTTTAATAAAGGCGTAACTTGTTAGATTTCTAAACGTCTCCTATTTGTTTTATCCTGTTATTCTGTCGGATCCTGATCCATAATTGATCCCAATTCACACACACACACACACACATATACATATATATATATATATATATATATATATATATATATATATATATATATAGACAATACTATTATATTTATATTTACGTAGCTCTGTCTCTGACATTGAACACTTTATCCCATAAATATAGTTTCCTTTAAAACTATATTTCTTCATAAATATATATATATAATTATTTTTTATAAAAAAATTTTTATAACATAAGTATGTTATAAAATGACTACAAAAATATATTTTGTTTCCTTCTCCCATAATTATCAAGTGATGATGTTTTAAAATAAATGGTTTTATTTCTTTAATTAACGATCCTTCGTTCTCAAAAACATTGTTGATGAAAGCTAGTCTGACCAATCAAAATTTTATAGTTTTTGAATTGAAGCTATTGAATCTTCCTATACTTGGGTTTTCCTTTCCAAAGTAACATGGAACATTTTTTTCATATATTAATAAGGATCGTTAATTAATTTGAAACTTTTAAACCATTTATTTTATATTTAACATTATCATTCTTGATATCCACCTTAGGGTGTTAAAACAAAATGGCTATTTTTTAAATAATTTTATAAATATATTTTATGAAACAGATTTCCATATTAAAGAAATTCGGATTACCAACACACAAACAGAAAATGTCTCATATCGAGAATATTTAACATTGAACATAAGGAAAAATTAATTATTTTTAATAATATGTGGAAATCTCCATTTTACCTGAAGACGGTCGCGAGACCAGAAACACGTGTCGTAAAATTATGTAAAACAAAGCATAATATTTTTTCTAAATAAATCCACATTACAACCAAAAACGTTTTGCGGCACCTCTCTTCTCTTCTTTTTAATATATATATATATTCTCTCTTTGGAACCACTACAATGTATTTCTTAAATATATATATATATATATATATATATATATATCTATTTATATATATGTGTGTGTGTATGTGTGTGTGTGTTGTGTGTGTGTGTGTGTGTGTGTGTGTGTGAAATAACATTTCTTGTTTGAATTTCAGTCTCAAAATTTCTCTATGACCCTCACAGGGAAAAGCGTCAAATGATCTTTCTGTTGATTTCCCCTGCCCACGCCACGCCGTTGTATCGCCAACGAAGCCAAAGTTTCTTTTCTGTCGGCTATCTCCTTACAAAAGAGGATAACAATCATGAGTGTCGACTGGTCGCCATTAGATTCTGTTCAACGCCCTGCTTCTATCTCGTTAATATTAAAATGATTTTCATTTCGGTATAAAGATGGGTTTATAACCCATCGTCTCTTCGAGGAACAACGTCACCTTATTTTTCAAAAAAGGACAGTCAATTTAAAATTCCATTGTCATTCTCCTTGGCTTATTTCACGTCAAAAAGAAATGGTCTGATATTATATAACGTTCGTCTTATTTATAAAATATTCATGAGTCAGTTTTAATCTTTGTTTATGGGTTTGGATTCAATGTGAAAATTTTCCCTCAAACTACTAAATAATATATTTTACAAGAAGTAGAGTAATGAGCGTGCTTCTGTTTCATACATCATACAGTGAAAAAATTCTCCATTCTTAACACATGAGTGTTCCTTTATCATCTCTTCTCTCTCTATTTTCTCTCTCTCTCATATATTGGCTAAATATGTCGTAAAAATAAGATATTGTAATTTGATAGATATAATTTTCTCTCTTTTTTCCCTCTTATTTCTCTCTTCTCTCTCTCTTTCTCTTCTCTGTTTATGTCAAAAACAAGGGTTTTTTTATTTAATGGATTCTCATTTTTTTTTTCTCTCTCTCTCTCATTTCTCTCTCTCTCTTTCTCTCTCTCTCTATATATATATATATATATATATATATATATATATATATATATCTTTCTATGGTAATGCAATTTAACTGACCTCTCTCTCTAATCTCATTTTGTCATAAAACAAAGGGTAAATGTAATTTCATACATCTCTCTCTTTCTCTTTCTCTCTATCTCTTTCTCTCTCTCTCTTTTTCACTCACTCTCATTCTCTCTATGGTATTGCAATATAATTGACCTCTCTCTCTCGTTTTATATCGTAAAACAAGGGTATTTTAATTTAATAGATCTCTCTCACTTTCTTCCTCTCTCTCTCTCTTTCTCCCTCTCCCTCACTCTCTTGTACCTACGCTTCCACCATCTTATCTTCGTCTCCTCTCTCTCTCTTCTATTTCTCTCTTCTCTTTTTCTTTCCTTTTATTACTGTTCTTTTTCTGTTCTCTCTTCTCTCTCTCTCATTATGTCATAAAACAAGGATATTGTAATTTAATATATCTCTGTCTCTCTCTCTCTCTCTCTTTCGTTTTATGTCGTAAAACAAGGGCATTGTAATTTAATAAATCTCTCTCTGTCTCCCTCTCTGTCTCCCCCTCTCTATATATATATCTTGTACCTACCTACAAAAATCTATATCTCATTTTCAAAATGGTCTTTTTGTTTTTTTTTAATCCTTTTTTTAATATTTTTTATTTTAATATGTTTCTCTCTTCTCTTCAAAAAATTTTATGTCATAAAACAAAAGATATTGTAATTTAATAGATATCTCTCTCTTTTTCCTCCTTCTATATTAATATATATATTCTCTCTATCTCTTTCTCTCTCTCTATATATATTTATATATATAAAAATTAAGGTGTATTGTAATTTAATAGACCTCTAACTCTTTATCAGTATAATAAAAAATATTGAAATAATTTTTAATCTCTTTCTCAATCTCTTTGTTAATAAAATTCTATAAACTCTCTTTTATGTCGTAAATTTATTTATTGTAATTTAATAAATTTGTATTTCAGAAATATAAAGAATATTTTTTTTCTTGTACCTATACCATATATATATATATATATAATTTCTCTTATTATTTTAATCCTTTTAATTTTTCTCATTTTTCTCTTAGAAACTCTCTCTCTTCTCATTTCTGTTTTTTTTCGTAAAATAAATATTTATTATAATTTAATAGATCTTACTCTCTCTCTATGTTATGTAAAAAAAACAAAGGGTATTGTAATATAATAGATCTCTCTCTCTCTTTATCTCCTTCTCCTTATCTCATCTTTATATCGAAAAAAGGTATTGTAATTTAATATGATTCTCTCTTTCTCTGTCTAAAATCTATCTATATCTCTCTCTCTGTCGTTTTTATATGTAAAACAAAGATGCATTTCATTTAATAATTGTGTCTTTGAGAAGAAATCCCTCTGTAATGCAAGTTTCATAGAAGATGAATTTCAAAGTCACAACCCGGCAACCAACAAGGTAAACTTAACACTACAATATTCAGAAGAAAAAAACTTGTCTCACGACAAATAACAACACCTAAAAATGGCGTCTCATGTCGAAAACAAGGTATTTAAAATTTTAATAAAAACATGACTCGTCAGTAAAATTGCCAGTCGTCTTTAATTTAACATGTATAATTTCGCCATTTGTTGCTAAATTACACAATTATATATTTCTTCACTTATCTCAATGCTGTTTTCCTAATCTATTTTCTTTTTTCTTTCTCATTCACTTTTTTCCAATTTCTCTCTCTCTCTCTCTATCTCTCTCTCTCTCTCTTTTCAGAATAAAAATTCATATAATCTTTATATATCTTTTATCTCTCTCTCTTCTCTTTCTTTCTTCACTTTTTCTTTTATTACTTTTCTTTTTCTGTTCTCTCTCTCTCTTTCTCTCTCTCTCTCTATTTCACTCTTTTTATACCTTTTCTCTTTTGTCTCTTTTTCTCTTTTCGATATCTTTTCTTTTTTCTTCGTTTTCTTTTTTTCTTACTATTTTTCTCTCTTCCCTCTCTATTTTTGTCGGATTTCTCTCTCGGCACTGTCTTTCTCTTTTTTTATCTTTCTTTTATCCATTTTTCTCTCTCGCTCTCTTTCCCTCTTTTCACTGTCGTTTTAATATTATTGGTAAAAAATTTGTCTCTTCAGCGTTACAATTTTCGTAATAACCTTTGGAATAACGTCCATCGCAGACAAAAGTCATAAGACAACTAATCAACAGTCGAGACAATAGTGTCTTGGCGTGATAAAAAAATATGATGCAGTCAAATTTTATTGACATATATATTATTTCAAGGCCAAACAAATTTCATCATACACCCGAAAATAGATTCATATTTCTTACACCTCTGCAAACGACCTAAAAAAAGAAAGGAAATATATATATATATTGATAGCAGTATTTTCACAGTGGAAGATTGTATTTCTAATAAGTCGTCCTAAGTTAGGGTCCGACGACAAAACGTTAGGGACATGGAAATAGAGTCAATGACGCAGCAAATCTAGTTGTGATGGTTGGTACTTCAAATGTCCGAATCTCGACTGACGCGCTCAACACCATTCTGCCAGACTTGCCACTGCTACTCCTACTTATTATCTATGGGAGAGTCCAAATACCAAAGAATAGGTTTATAACAATATATATAATATATATAAATATATATATATATATATATATATATATATATATATATATACACTTCTTTGGGTGCAATTAATTGAAACAAAACGAATAATTCCATTCATTGTTTATTTTTTCTTATTTTTCCAATTTAAATTTCCAGTATTTCCATCTTTAGTATTTTTTGTCCATTCCATGAAGTCTTTCCTTACAGATTGACTATAGATTCTCGATTGATTTGTAATCAGGAGACTTCACCGTTTCAGTCAATATTACTTTGGACACACTGGTAAATAGATATATGGGCTCTACTTGTGAGTATAAATTTTTGTATTTCTTTAAAGCTTTGGCTACCAGGAATCCCTTCAATGAGTCTATCAGAAAATTTCCATTCAATCCGAGTGCTCCAACTACAACTGGAATTAGATGGCCTCTTGCAACACGAGCAAGTCTATATTACTTTGATTTGCTCACTGGTAAAGCTATATATGGACTCTACTTGTGAGTATAAATTTTTGTATTTTTTTAAGGCTTCGGTTACCAGGAATCCCTTCAATGAGTCCATCGGAAAATTTCCTAAACAATCCGAGGGATCCAATTACAATTGGAAGGACTAATGTCCTCATGTGCCAAATTTGCATATTAAACATTTTCGACATATTTTAAGATACCGACATTTACGTGAAAACAGAGTGAGCTCAGTAATTCAGAGAAGACAATCCGAAATAGAAAACCAGTCCAGAAATGAGCGGCAACACATTCTTGCGAGCACAGCGAGATAAAATGCTTCATTTTCAGTAATTGATTCATACGTAAAACGATCATCTGATGATTGAAATCGTATAACATATTTTGTAAGTTATTACAATTGTTTTTAGGACCAAGATAGTGTAAACTCTTATTTAATATATGTGTTTGTCTATGTGCGTCTATGTATGCATATAGATATGTAAAATATAATATATATATATATATATATATATATATATATATACTTCAAATAGTTTCTTGCATGTTAATCTTGGCAGCGTCGCATAAAATGTAGTAATATAATATTCATATATATATATATATATATTTTTTAAGACATTTTTTATGTTTTTACATTATTTATACACACACACACACACACACACATATATATATATATACATTATATATATATATATATATATATATGGAAGCGCTGTGGGTAGTGGATAGCGACTCATCGAGAGGAATTGGAGTTTGAATTCCAGTTGCATCCATTACATTCACTTACGTGTTAATACCCTTAGGAAAGGTATTAATCCTCTTCTTCTCCCTCCAGCTAAATATAAATAGCAGGACAGACTGGGTTCTGCAACCTTGGGTCTAGGAGAAGATCTACCAAACGGTCTAGGAGAAGGAAAAACTCTGAATTCACAACTGGCCTGGAGAGGGTTGGGCACAGACTGGCTATCTTATCCAAGAAACTCCACTTCTACCGCCCTTGCAGTACACATGGTGCCGCTACGAACCTACGGGTCAGTGGATAAAAAAACTTCCATTTTCGGCCTGATCTGGCTTTGCAACGTTAGAGGATAGCAGTGGGGGTCAAGTACTTACAGGAGCCTGACAGGGAGCCCACCATTTTTCCAGCATCTTTAGCGATGGATCGTATACACTTGATCATTCCTTTTGAGGTCTGAATTGATTTTAAGTCCCCAATAGTCTCTCAAGGCACGGGCCCTTCCCGAGGGAACATCCACTCATCATAGTTGGTGATAGTTCAGTGTCTGATGGAATGTACTAGTTTAGTTTTCGAAGCATTGAATGTGACCAGCCAGTTTTTCTCCACTGAGCTGTTAGATCTTGATCAAAGGAAAGATCAGCCGCAAATCCCTGCTTATGTAGAGTTTTGAAGATGCAGCCATATTATTGAAGTGCAATTACATAACCACTGTTGATGCAGCAGAATAATAATTTTATGCCAGACCAGAAAATAAACGGAAAATCGGTGGTCAGTAATACGCGGATCCGGATCGTCTTGTAAATTGAGAAGACTGTTCATCTCCAGATTGGCAGCAGAGTGCTGAAAGCGTGTCAGGCATTGTTGATTCGGCACTTGATGTCTTCATATGTCCCCACCCCCTATCCTTACTCCGTCTTGGGTACGACGATAAACTGCATCCGCGTCCTGGGTAAGACGATAAACTATGTCCAGCAGCAAGGCCTCTGGTCAGGAGGTTTTAAGGAGTGTGGAACCACCTCTTAATTGCTGGTGTTCCCAGGTCCACCCTGACCCGGGGTGGTAGCACCTGTTAGGGTCCCAGCTATGGGCAAATAGTTAACACTCAGATTACATTAGCGTCCTGGGTATGACGATAACCTACATCCGCGTTCTGGGTAAGACGATAAACTACGTCCAACAGCAAGGCCTCTGATAATGCGTTTTGAAAAAATAATGTTGCCAGCTGTACGTTTTTGAAAAAAAAATAATATTACCAGCTAAACATTTTTGAGAAAAAATATTAACAGAAATGGATTTCTGGCAAAACAAAAATATTACCAGAAAAAAATGTTGTCGGTATTAAATGACCCATTGAGGTTGATATACCGTAAAACAAACCAAACCAAACCAAACCTATCTTTACTGACGACGATCCCCAGGTAGACAAATTTTTCGACTTCCTTGATATCCATTTGGGGTTTTTTTAAAATGCATTTATTGTCCCTTATTTACCTTCATTTAATCCCGGTGTTAATTTGGAGGCCAAAAGACTCTCCTTTTATTTAACCGATTCAAAAATCCGGCGATTCTTTGTTTGTGGGGAAAAAAATTTGATTAGCATTTTTCAGATCTTTTATTTTGTCAACAAAAATCCAATATAAACCAGTTATCTCATTTAGAACAAGATCTGGATTTTCAAAACCAAAATCCAAGTCTGTCCCAGATTACGGCTCAGTTTTCTAGTAGGTTACTAAAACCAACACCCAGTGCGTCAGAATTTAGCTACCGATAGGGAATAACCTCAATATCAGGTTTTTTATGTTTTTTTCCAACGACCAACTGGGACAAGGACCAGACAAGCCGCAATCGAGATTGAAATCAACCAGAAACGGAAATGGGGATGGATCGTTTTGAATTTTTTTCCTTTTTCTTTTCTCTCTATTTATTTTGATTTTATGGAATCCATTAAAGAATCTAGCAAAATAATTCACCCAAAACAGAGCGCAGAGGTGAAATAGCCGGCACGACATGGGCCTAGCTAAAGGATTGCCCGCAACCGTGTCTTTTTAGAGGTTTTTTGAGGCCCTACTCCTCCAGGAAAAAAAAATGTTAAATTGTTTTATGTACGGATGGCGGCATTTTTGTTCTCATCTGGATAAATGCGTCAATGACGAGAGGTTTGTTTTAAACACAGTGTTTTCTTGATCCATTATTTTATTCCTGTGACAAGATATTCCTATTTCTGTATTCGGATAGATTACAGGGAAACACCGATTCATGCCTTTTCACGTAAAAGTGATTACAAAGAAGCATTTGAATTCCACTCGACCAAACACTTGGACAAAATTTAGAATCATATACCAAACATGAAACATCGGTTCATCAGGTCATATAATTTAAGCAACGTCGAATCTGGTCAGTACCTTTTAAATTTCTGTTTCCGGCAATACAAGGTGCTGTAAACATCGATGTGCGGGTGGTGTAATAGATAAGGGTTCGGAGTTGAAAATTGGAGAGAGGAGTTCCAATTCCAGCCGGGTTTGTTAAATTCAATGACGCGCAAATACCTTCTCCCCTCAGCTATGGATTAATTAGCAGGACTTGTGTCAATAAAATAATTATTATAATATTTTCTGGTTTTAATTAAGGGTTGATAAACTGTAAAAAAATCAATCCATTCAGACAGTCTTTCTACTATTTTCATTTCATTATTGAAATCTCTTCCTATGTGAAGAATATAATTTTTACTCCTCTAATTCTACTACCATTCCTTATCCATCCTACATATCCCTATAATCTTCACTTATTACCTCCTTCGCTTACGCTCATGCAACACCCTCTTTCTGTAAACTTCTACCTTGAGTGATTCTTGGGCCTTATTTTGGCAGAAGAATAGTTTAGAAATTAAAATTAAGCACTGTGGCGTTCAAATTCAATACAGTAGTAATTGTCTGTGATATAACTTTCTCTATGGTGAAGGGAAACAAGGACGACAAATTTGCTACTTGAGACTTTTCAGAATTCAGAATAGTGACTGAATAGTGAGTTTAGTGGATCGAAAACAAGAATCCCTTTCAATAGAAATCTCCTATAGTCTTGTATTTGACACATAGAAAATACTAACTTTTAACTAGAAATATATTCTACAACGATTTTCATAGGTTTCTTAGTAGAGAAAAGAATTATTTTGGTATCTGTCTATATTTCTAAGATAATGTATTATGTACACTATTTACATTATTCGGACTATTATCCTCATCTTTGTCGCCATATTTATTACGACGTTTCGGTCCTTTCATATCTGTCTATATTTTAGGATGATGGAGGGGATTATGTTTGACATTATTTACATTATTCGGACTCTTGTCCTCATCTTTGTCGCCATATTTATTACAACGTTTCGGCCTTTCAGTATTGGTATATTTCTGAGATGAGATATTATGTACATTATTTACATTATTCAGACTATTGTCCTCATCTTTTTCGCCATATTTATTACAACGTTTCGGCCATTGTTATGCTCACTCTTCTTCAGTTGGTTGGAATGTCGAACTGAACCTTTATTTCGCTCCAGATGTTCTAGTTCCACGTACCATGTATAATGGATGTCAGTTATCAGTTATCTCCTGTTAATTTCCTCTGAAAGTTTTCCAATGCCTTAACCGGGTATTGAACTCACGCTCTTTGGGTCCTGTCACTGGATCTAACCAACGTCTTTATCCACTGTGCCATGTGTCCTTGAGAATTATTTTTCCTCGCTTTCTCACACATTTATTAAACGACTTGTCAAATGACCCGTACTATCAAGCCATAGATACACATATATTCTTCTTCTTCTTCCATGTGCCGTGTCCCTTCATGATGTTGCGATCATGGCTCTCAAAAATCCTCTGTCATTTGTAGCTTTTTTAAACCCCGCTCAGCCATCCATTTACTTAAGCTCGTTAGGCAGGTTACGCGTTGTCTTCTTCCGTCTCTCTTATCTTTATTCTGTCCTGTGAGTATCTTACTTTTCAAGTCATCTCTCCTCATTATGTTTTCTAGTAATTTCTACTGTTTATTCATGACTATTTCCTTGCCATTGCGTTGCCTTTGGGTAACAATAATAGATAGATCAAGTATCGACCATCATAAAAAGACTGAAAAATAAAATTGACAAAAATTATTGTTTAATTTTTTCGAACGCATGTCTTAATTAGTTGTTTTTTGTTTTTTTTTTTGTTTGTTTTTTTTTTAAGAATTAGTTTAGAAACTCAAACAAAATCTTGTTTTCAATCGTTATGAGGTCTACCGATTGAATAGAATTTTATTATAAACAATTGTCTTGTAAATGGAATTTTTCGGAGCATTCTGAATGTGAATAAAAATAAAAAAAAAAAGTGTGCAAGACAATAAGAAACACTACCTGCCAAAAAAAGTGAAGTTTTGTTGAAATCGGTTGAAAAATGTAGGAAATCTGATCCCATATATAAACGAACACACACACACACACACACACACACACAAACAACCTGGGTTTTAAGTATAACTCGATATGAGTTGTCCCCCTTTCATTCTCATGATGCCTCTTAATTGTGTTTTCAAATTGATTTCGTGCAAAAAACAATTGTGTTTTTCCAATTTTTTCCTGTTAGAACCACCGCATGGTAATTTTACGTAGTCCTGTGAAGTTTTGTTTAAATCCTCTTGAAAAATGTTTTAAATCCGATCCAATATATAAAAACAGACAGACAGACACACACACACACACACACACACACACAACCTGGGTTTTATAATAAGTATGATGTTAAGTATAAGTACCCATTTTGTTTCCGTTTTCTATAAAACTTCGTCGTTGCTCAGATGTTCGGTCCATTGTATTCTCTGCATCCTTCTGTAGATCCAGAGTTCTGCTGCTTTCCTCTCTTCTTCATCTGTGAGGAATTGTCCAGCATTCACTGCCATATAGGAGGACTGATATTACATAACAGTTTTTATTCTTTTCTTTGTTTCTGTTGCTTTCTTCTCTTCTTCATCTGTGAGGAGATTGTCCAGCATTCACTGCCATATAGGAGGACTGATAATACATAACAGTTCAGTACTCTTTTCTTGTTTCTGTTGAAAAGTTCTCTTTCTCATCTGTGAGGAGATTGTCCAGCATTCACTGCCATAAAGGAGGACTGATATTACATAACAGTTCAGTACTCAAATTCTTTTGTTTCTCTTGTTTGAAGTCTCTTCTTCATCTGTCTATGATTTCCAGCATTCACTGCCATATAGGAGGGCTGATATTAAAACAATTCAATTTTTCTTTTCTTTGTTTCTTGTTGTTTATATCCATCTCATCTGCGAGGAGATTATCCAGAATTCACTGGCATACAGAAGGATTGATATTACATAACAGTTCAGTTCTCTCCTTTATTTCTAACGATTATTTTTTATATTTCTTTGCTTAGCTTTTGGAAGGTATTTTTGGCAATTCCAATGATTAACTGGTTTTCTGTTTCGCACTTTCCGTCCTCTGTTAAAACGTTTCCCAGATATTTAGATACATTTACCTGAACAAATTACATAGGCATAAGTGTGGCACAAATTAATTAGGTGATAATTAATCATTCAAATTCTTCTCTACGAAACTTGAAATAGAAAATTCTTTAAAATAATTATTGCTTTATTATTCAACTTTTTAAAATCCATTTTTTTCCTTTTCCTCTCTTCTTCTACAATTCCTTCTGACTCCTCTTCCCTTACAATTTTCTCCTGCCAATCCAATGTTTTATATAAATCATTCTTTTTCTTCCTCTTCCTCTACTTCTCTTCCTTATTCTTCTACCCTATCATTTTCTCCTCCTCTCTCTAATTTTTTTTTTTTTTAATTTTTTTTTTCTTTTCTTCCTCTTCTCTACTTCTCTTCCTTATTCTTCTTCCCCTTCCTCTTTTCTCTTTTCTCTCCCTCTATCTTCGTTTTTTTCCCTCCCTCTCTCATTTTTAAATTAATTTTTTTTTTTCTTTTCTTCCTCTTCCTCTCTTCTCTTCCTGTTTTCTTTCTCCCTATCATTTTCTCCCCTCTCTCATGTTTACATTAATTTTTTCTTTTCTTTTCTTCCTCTCCTCTACATCTTTTCCTTATTCTTCTACCCCTATCATTTTCTCCTCCCTCTCTCTAATGTTTTACATTAATTTTTTTCTTTCGTTTCTTCCTCTTCCTCCTACTTCTCTTCCTTATTCTTCTACCCTATCATTTTCTCCTCCCTCTCTAATGTTTTTCCTCCCTTTTCTTTCTTTTCTTCCTCTTCCTCTACTTCTCTTCCTTATTCTTCTACCCTATCATTTTCCTCCTCCCTCTCTCATGTTTATTAATTTTTTTTTTTTATTTTCTTCCTCTTCCTCTACTTCTCTTCCTTATTCTTCTACCCTATCATTTTCTCCTCCCTCTCTAATGTTTTACATTAATCTTTCTTCATTTTCTTCCTCTTCCTCTACTTCTATTCCTTATTCTTCTACCTATCATTTTCTCCTCCCTCTCTAATGTTTTACATTAATTTTTTTCTTTTTTTTCTTTCTCTTCCTCTACTTCTCTTCCTTATTCTTCTACCCTATCATTTTCTCCTCCCTCTCTCATGTTTTACATTAATTTTTTTCTTTCTTTTCTTCCTCTTCCTCTACTTCTCTTCCTTATTCTTCTACCCTATCATTTTCTCCACCCTCTCTCATGTTTTACATTAATTTTTTTCTTTCTTTTCTTCCTCTTCCTCTACTTCTTTTCCTTATTCTTCGACCCTATCATTTTCTCCTCCCTCTCTAATGTTTTACATTAATTTTTTTCTTTCGTTTCTTCCTCTTCCTCTACTTCTCTTCCTTATTCTTCTACCCTATCATTTTTCTCCTCCCTCTCTAATTTTTACATTAATTTTTTCTTTCTTTTCTTCCTCTTCCTCTAAATCTCTTCCTTATTCTTCTACCCTATCATTTTCTCCTCCCTCTCTAATGTTTTACATTAATCTTTCTTCATTTTCTTCCTCTTCCTCTACTTCTCTTCCTTATTCTTCTACCCTATCATTTTCTCCTCCCTCTCTAATGTTTTACATTAATCTTTCTTCATTTTCTTCCTCTTCCTCGACTTCTCTTCCTTATTCTTCTACCCTATCATCTTCTCCTCCCTCTCTCATGTTTTACATTAATTTTTTTCTTTCTTTTCTTCCTCTTCCTCTACTTCTCTTCCTTATTCTTCTACCCTATCATTTTCTCCACCCTCTCTCATGTTTTACATTAATTTTTTTCTTTCTTTTCTTCCTCTTCCTCTACTTCTTTTCCTTATTCTTCTACCCTATCATTTTCTCCTCCCTCTCTAATGTTTTACATCAATTTTTTTCTTTCTTTTCTTCCTCTTCCTCTACTTCTCTTCCTTATTCTTCTACCCTATCATTTTCTCCTCCCTCTCTAATGTTTTGCATTCATCTTTCTTCATTTTCTTCCTCTTCCTCTACTTCTCTTCCTTATTCTTCTACCCTATCATTTTCTCCTCCCTCTCTAATGTTTTACATTAATTTTTTTCTTTCTTTTCTTCCTCTTCCTCTACTTCTCTTCCTTATTCTTCTACCCTATCATTTTCTCCTCCCTCTCTAATGTTTTACATTAATCTTTCTTCATTTTCTTCCTCTTCCTCTACTTCTATTCCTTATTCTTCTACCCTATCATTTTCTCCTCCCTCTCTAATATTTTACATCAATTATTTCTTTCTTTTCTTCCTCTTCCTCTAGTTCTCTTCCTTATTCTTCTACCCCTATCATTTTTCTCCTCCCTCTCTAATGTTTTTACATTAATTTTTTTTTTCTTTTCTTCCTCTTCCTCTTCCCTTATTCTTCTACCCTATCATTTTCTTCTACCCTTTACATCATTTTTTTCTCCTCCTTCCTCTTCTCTTCCTTATTCTTTTATCATTTTCTCCTCCTTCTTCATTTCTTCTTTTCTCTTCCTCTACTTCTCTTCCTTATTCTTCTACCCTATCATTTCTCCTCCCTCTCTCATTTTTTAATTAATTTTTTTCTTTCTTTTCTTCCTCTTCCTCTACTTCTCTTCCTTATTCTTCTACCCTATCATTTTCTTCTTCTCCCTCTCATGTTTTACATTAATTTTTTTCTTTCTTTTCTTCCTCTTCCTCTACTTCTCTTCCTTACTCTTCTACCCTATCATTTTCTCCTCCCTCTCTAATGTTTTACATTAATTTTTTTCTTTCTTTTCTTCCTCTTCCTCTACTTCTCTTCCTTATTCTTCTACCCTATCATTTTCTCCTCCCTCTCTAATGTTTTACATTAATTTTTTCTTTCTTTTCTTCCTCTTCCTCTACTTCTCTTCCTTATTCTTCTACCCTATCATTTTCTCCTCCCTCTCTAATGTGTTACATTAATTTTTTTCTTTCTTTTCTTCCTCTTCCTCTACTTCTTTCCTTATTCTTCTACCCTATCATTTTCTCCTCCCTCTCTAATGTTTTTTAATTAATCTTTTTTTTTTTTCATCCTCTTCCTCTATAAACTTCCGTATTCTTCTACCCTATCATTTTCTCCCCCCCTCTCTAATGTTTTTTTTCATTAATTTTTTCTTTTTTTTCTTCCTTTCCTTTCTTCCTTTTTTCTTCTTCTCTTTTCTCCTCCCTTCTTCTGTTTTTACATTAATTTTTTTTTTCTTTCCCTCTTTTTCTTTTTCTCTTCCTTATTCTTCTACCCTATCATTTTTCCTCCCTCTCTAATGTTTTTTCATTTTTCTTTTTTCTTTTTTTTTCCCTCTTCCTCTTCTTTTTCTCTTCCGTTCTTCTTCTATCTTTTTTCTCCCCCCTCTCTAATGTTTTAAATTAATTTTCTTCTTCTTTTCTTCCTCTCCTCCTTCTCTTCTTATTCTTTTACCTAATCATTTTTAAAATTTTTTTCCTTAATTTTTCTTTCTTCTCTTCCTTATTCTTCTACCTAAAAATCATTTTCTCCTCCCTCTCTAATGTTTTACATTAATCTTTTTCTTTTTTTTCATCCTCTTCCTCTACTTCTCTTCCGTATTCTTCTACCCTATCTTTTTCTCCCCCCTCTCTAATGTTTTACATTAATTTTCTTCTTTCTTTTTCTTCCTCTTCCTCGACTTCTCTTCCTTATTCTTCTACCCTATCATTTTCTCCTCCCTCTCTAATGTTTTACTTTAATCTTTCTTCATTTTCTTCCTCTTCATTTTCATTCTTTTTTCTTTTTTTTTTTTTCCTTGTATTTATTTTCTCTATTCTTCTTCACAGTTTTTTTTTCTCCCAGTCTTCTTTCTCTTCCAATTTTAAACTCTTTTTATTCATTTCTTTCCTCGCCGTCATATTACTTCTTTTTTCTCTCCCCTGTCATTTTCTTCTCTCTTTTCATTTTCTACTTCCACAATTCCTCCTCCTTCCACTCGTCACTCTTGTTCTCTCTCTCTGAGTTCTTTTTTTCATCAAGTCTTTCATTTGTTTTTCTTCTCCTCCTCCTCCTCCTCCTGCTCTTATTATTCTTGATCTCCTCTTCCTCCTCCTCGACTTTAGCTCTTCTTTTTTTTCTCTTCTCTTCTTTTTCATTCTTCTCCTCCTCTTTTTATTTTCCTCCTTTTACACTTGTGTTTCTTTTTTTTTCTCTCTCCTCCTCCTCCTCCCTTTCATTTTCATCATTCCCCTCGTCTTTCACTCTACTATTTTCTCTGCTATTCTCTTCTCTTTTCACTCTTCTCCTCCTCTATCTTTTTCTCCTCCCCCTTTCTCCTTCTTGTTCTTCGTTTTTTCTTTACTTTCTTAAACGTATTCGTTTCCTCCTCCTCTTCTTTATTGTCTTCCCCCTTATTCTTATTCACTTCCTCCTTTTTCTACTCTTCCCTTTTTTTCTTTCCTCTCTTTCTGCTTCTCTCGTGTCTCATCCTCCTCCCACCCCTCTATTATATTTCCTTTCTCCCTTTTATTGCTCTTCATTTCCTCCTCTTTCTTCTCTTCCCCTGTTCTTTCACCTTTATTTCTCTTCTCACTTCCCTTCCTCTTTTCTATGGCAACTCTTCTAATCCTTCGTCTTCAAACACTGCAACTATTACGGCCTGCACCATTACTACTATTACTACTGCTACTATTACGAGAAAGATGGACAACTCTGACAACAATAGCTTCACCAACCCGTCGGTGACGATGGCAGCGCTAATATGGAAGTGGTCTTTACAAAATATGTAAGGAGTTATTGTAATAGAAAACAAAGAAGGTCCACAGGCCTAGAGTAAAAGTGAATATATAGAAAGAAACGAAATGGAACAAAAATATATTTATAAAAAGTGAGGAAATAAGAAAGAAGGCAAGAAATAAAAAAAAATTCGAGAGAACATGACAAAATATTTCAAATACTGAGAAGGAAAGAAAATATGAAATTAAAACAAAGACAAAACATGGAAAAATCAAAGAAGGAGAGCAGAAAATGTTTTGTTTTTTTAAATAAAGGAAAATACGGAAAATGTAGGAAATAAAAACAAATACTAAAAGAAACAAAGACAGGAAGATATAAGTAGAGAGTAGAAAAATAACAAATGATAAAAAGGAAACAATAAAACAGAACAAAATGGCGGCAACAATTAAATTTCAAGCGTTGTGCGCAGCTGTTTGCGCAGACGGCGAAAACCAGTAGAAAAAAAAACAGTAACATAAAATAAAACGAACGGCTATCATGGCGAACAGTTATTGATAGCATTAAAGTTTATATCGTTCGCTTCTTTCTTTTGCAAGATTTATTACCAAGACGGGAATAGATATTTAAATTAAACAATAATTGACAGCACCTGACATGAGCCGAAGGCGTTTGATAGAGGAATATAAGTACATCTCTTGTTTATTGAGTGTAGTTTTAAAAGCACCATCATATTATTTCAACCTATTATTTGAAAATAATTTTTTAATAGAAGGAACATAATGATAGATAGATAGATAGATAGATAGATAGATAGATAGATAGATAGATAGATAGATAGATAGATAGATATGAACATATTTTAAATAAAATGAACAGATAGATAGATAGATAGATAGATAGATAGATAGATAGATAGATAGATAGATATTAATAAACTGAGGTAGCTAGCTAGATAGATAGATAGATATGAACATATTTTAAATAAAATGAACAGGTAGATAGATATTAATAAACTGAGATAGATAGATAGATAGATAGATAGATAGATAGATAGATAGATAGATAAATATTATGTAATATTTTAAATAAAATGAACATAGATAGATAGATAGATGGATAGATGGATAGATAGATAGATATTAATAAACTGAGCTAGCTAGATAGATAGATAGATAGATAGATAGATAGATAGATAGATAGATAGATATGAACATATTTTAAATAAAATGAACAGATAGATAGATATTAATAAACTGAGATAGATAGATAGATATGAACATATTTTAAATAAAATGAACATAGATAGATAGATAGATAGATTTTAGATTAGATATTGTTTATAGATAGATAGAAAATATATTAGATATTAATAAACTGAAATTTTTTAGCTTGTTGAGATTGATAGATAGATAGATAGATAGATAGATAGATAGATAGATATTTTTTTTTTTTTAAATATGAAATATTTTAAATAAAATTTCACAGATAATAGATATTAATAAACTTAGATAGATAGATAGATAGATAGATAGATAGATAGATAGATAGATAGATAGATTTTATTACGCTTTTGTAGATTTCAAGTTCGTTGTTCTAATTCCTCGAAGTACAATGAAGATCATGTAGCATCAGTATCCTAAATGCAGAAGACGGATGAAACGTGAAAATGAACTTTTGAATATTTTTTGTAATTAAATATTTCAGTCGATATACTATTAGACATTTATTTCTGAATTAATTTATTTAAAACAGTGTTTAAATCGCTGAAGATAGTAATCCTGGACATCTTTGTATTACTGTTGTCCAGTGACAAGGTTATTAATGAATTTGCTATAAAACTATAACGGTTTGGATACCAAGAAATCTTTGAATGCAGTTTCTGCATCTTCTTTGCAACGGCATGTCATTTCGTTTAAAAATTCTCAAGATGCATCGTTTCTGCTCGCTAATGAGTACAAGCGTGTCCTCAATGAAGTAAAGTTAATGTTTTCAGATAGAATGAAATAACGTATTGCATCTTACAAGTTTCGTTCTAAAGATTATCGGCGGCTCTACAAGAGTGTGCTGAACTACAGCAAATCATCAATCCCTCCTCTATTTAATGAATTCGAAGTTCTAACATCCTCAGCTGATAAGGATGAATGCTTTGCTCGGAAATTCTCTTCCAACTCAAAACACGACTCATCCTGGGTAGCCACACCTAATTTTCTCCCTAGAACTGAGGTTATACTGAATGAGATTGGTATTTCAGCTTTTCTTATTAATAATGGCATTGTTTCTTTCCGGGTACAGGGGGGGGGAGAAAAGTTCGTAGTCTAACCACAGTCCGTGATGCTAGAGCTATAAAAAAAATTCATGCATTGGGTCTCCATGCTTATTTAAATGAAATCTACATCTCCCTGGTTATAGCACAATTAGATCTTATTTAAATACACATGAAGACCTACAAAATTCCATCTGCAACCTACTCATTGATAATGCAAATATAATAGCCTCATCCACATATACAAAAAGGCCAAAAATAATGGAAACATTATTAAGAAAAAATTAAAAACTGACTCTCAATAACATCAGCTATGAACACGGTCACAATGTTTTGACCGTGTTTGGAAAATAAAAACTTTCCTATAACTCTAGATACATACATAAAACAATTCATACATTCAGTTAAAAGTAAAAATTAAAATCATCCTTGATAATGTCTAAAAGCGCTCGCGCATACAGAACATTCGGACAATTTCTACATAATTTATGTCAAGAAAATTAGAAAATTATAAAAAAAGACTTAAATAAAAACATCTATATTGTCATACACGGACATACCGTTTCGTTGTATTACAACTCTTCAACGTAGTTACATGTCAATTGCTTCAAGCCGTGATCGAAACTCGACCGAATTGGTATCAGTCAGAGAGTCTACCCCTAGGCTATGGTCGCACGGCCGAGAGGAAAGGAAATTTTAACGTTTTCTACGCAAAATAAGCTAGTGGCCCGGAGAGCTCGATTCAATTCGATTGAAGAGTAATGCATTAATAGTGGTATAAGCCACTGTTTTTAATATATATATATATATATATATATATATATATATATATATATATATACATATGTTTCATTAAATATAGACAAGTGCTGTCTATTAATTTTATGTAAATTCTTTTCATATCGTCTGATAAGCTTAATAACATTATCATTAAACGAAGAAAGAAAATCACCATATTGATACATATTTTTTAATCCAATCTAAGCTTTCGGCTTACATAAGCCATTATTAAAGATGACAATTACAGTACAATATATTAAGCAATACATGGACAAGACAGTGATGATAATATGTTTCTGTTTACATGGATGATTTCCAAGCAACGACAAACTTGTGCATATACACACGCTGGAAGCGAAAATCGCACCACAGCTCATGACGTCATACATGACCACGCGAGGGGGAAAACCGGTGTTGAGCTTCAGATTTGTTGGTAATTTCCATGAGTTTATGCGTAATTTCCTCCAGTTGGTCCGGGGTAGTTATATCCTTTAGTTTATTATAGATGTCCTGTTTTTTGCTGTTAAGGGTGTTCAATTTTTCATTGGCTATTTCAATTTGCCTTTTCACAAGGCTACATTTATAATTCCAAGTGTTCATAGTTTTGTAGGCCGCTGGATCATGTAATTTAAATTGTATATATATATATATATAGGCAGAAAATATTTAGCCAAACTATTTTGATTAAAAATTATACTAATAATATTATATAATAAAAATAAATAAAATAACTGCTAAAATAAAATAAATAAATCGCTTTCTTTATGCGTTACATATAGCCGTTACATATGACGTCACACTAGACTATTTCAAACTTCTCTCCCCAAAGAATACCCGGACGCAGACAAAGGAAATCTAACTACAACACATACACCACATCGGTTCTTGATAATGACTGCGAAAGTCGAAAGTACTTGAACAAAAATAACAAAATATGAACTTCGGACAGTTTACCAACGGCTTCGAACATAATACTCAGCAGCTTAGCCGAAAGATGGAGAAATATAAGAAAAAATAAAGACAGACAGACTTTATTGGTTCTTTTTATTTAAACCTGTTTGATGATTGGTTTGATCATGACGAAAGACCCAAACACTTTTCAAAACCGAAATTACACCAACAGAAGATTATGGTGTCTGGTGGTCCGCCATTGACATTACCCATTACAGCTTTCTGGAAATTAATCAGAGAATAACTGTTGAAGTTTACAGCCAGTAACTGGATGAAATGATTATTCAGTTAAACGAAATGCGACCGGGACTGGTTAATCGATGACGTTCGATTGTTGCCAGGATGACACTTAGGAAGCTCACCGATACGTAACTTCGCCATATCCACCATATTCCCCTATCTTCCCGCCCAATGTCTGCCACTTTTTCAAGCATCTTGAGAATTTTTAAACGAAATGACATGCCGTTGCAAAGAAGATGCAGAAACTGCATTCAAAGATTTCTTGGCATCTAAACCGTTATAGTTTTATAGCAAATTCATTAATAACCTTGTTACTCGAAGACAGAAATGAAAAGATGTCCAGGATTACTATCTTCAGCGATTTAAACACTGTTTTAAATAAATTAATTCAGAAATAAATGTATAATTGTATATCGACTGAAATATTTAATTACAAAAAATATTCAAAAGTTCATTTTCACGTTTCATCCGTCTTCTGCATTTAGGATACTGATGCTACATGATCTTCATTAGATAGATAGATAGATAGATAGATAGATAGATAGATAGATAGATAGATTCTTTTTAAGCATTTTACCCCAAGCAAGTTGAAAGTGCCACTAGTACGGAATGGGGGGGTATAGAGAGTGTAAATGAGGGATAAGACTGAGTATAGATGGATTGAGGATAAATAAAAGATAAACGGGGATCAAGGCAAAAGAAGATGGCGATTTACAACAGATAGGAACAAGTTAAGATAGATAGATAGATAGATAGATAGATAGATAGATAGATAGATAGATAGATAGATAGATAGATGGGTTCTCCCCTTTTTTCACAAATGGACTCACCCAGTATATACATATACTACGGCTATGTGAAGACCCGAGAGAGCAAGACCGTCGAGTCAAGTCCAGAGTGACAGAGTAAAAGGTTGTAGGTAACCGGAAGAGTGAGGGGTGAGGTAACAGCGTTGTAGGAGTCACAGTGAGCGAGCACGTAGACTTAGTAAGAAGTCATACAGCGATATTTCAATACTAAATAATGTATAGATATTTTGCTACTAACCCGTATTCCTGGAACTACTAACCTGCTTTACCAGTTTGTATTATTACGTTAATACATTATTTTCATATATTCATTCCTGGCGTCTGTTATTTATTGGTACCGGATTTCAAACCCGGAATTCACAACAAATAGATAGATAGATAGATATATAGATAGATATATAGATATATAATTGCTTAAAATAGATAGATGTTTGATGAGATTAGAGAAAAAATATTAAGAAAGAAAGAAGCTCAGATAGATAGATAGATAGATAGATAGATAAATAGATAGATAATATAAATAGAATTTTTAACAAATCAGAAAAAAGAAAGAAAAAAGAAAGAAAAAAAGAAAGAGGCTCAGATAGATAGATAGATAGATGGGAATGGGCTAAGAAAGAAAGAAAGAAAGAAAGAAAGAAAGAAAGAAAAAGGCTCAACAACGAGCCTCAAAATGGCGACGCATAAGGAAAACTCCAATGTCCTCAATTTTGATACAGTAAGTAGAAAAATCAAAAAGACAGACGACACACTAAAGAAACAAATGTTTCGTGTTTATCCAATTTAAATCATCGGGGAATTTGAACAGAGCACATTTCCTTTTTTGCATTCGTTTTTCTTTCGTCATTTTGGTTATTATTTCATTCGCTTTATTTTGCCCCATTTTCTTTGTTATATTTTTATCCACTTTTACACTTAGTCGAAATATCTTTGTCCTCTTTCGTTTTTACGCTTTCAAGTAGTGCAAGTTTTAATCTTAGTAGACATCTTTATTGTAAGGCTACAAATTTGTCAGACCGTTGGGATTTACCGGTTATCTTTCGATAGCGTTTACGTCCGTTAAAGTACGAAGTCTGACCAGAAAGTAACTAGACATTTTCAATATCACTAGAATCGTTTGTGTGGCTTTGATGCAACCCATCAGAGGAGACTTTACTGTTCATGTGTGAACAAACTCTCTCCCCTGTTGATACTTAGACGGGAGTAAGGAGCCATTGATTGCGTTTGTGTATTGTATGAGATGCGTCAATTTTTGCTTGAAAATTGGACATTCATCCATGCAAGCTATTTGAATAAGACCCTGTTAAATGTTTTGGTACTGACGCTTTAAAATGAAACGGGAATCCATGAAAAAAAGGATTACTTTTATGGAGGCCTCCAACAAGAAGGACACGCAAAAATATTGAACCCATACACAGTGCAAGATGCTAAGAATACCATGGACTGAACATGTGAGTAATGGTGAAGTTTTAAAGAAAATGGAAATAAAAAGCACACTTGTAATTAACATCAGAAAGTGACAGTTGAAATTTTCTCGGGCACATAACGAGAAAAGAAGGCTTGAAAACTTTGAGACTCGTAGGACAGATTGACGGTTTGGTTTGGTTTGGTTTGGTTTGGTTTCTTTTACGGCATATCAACCTCAATGGGTTATTTAATGCCGACAAGATTTTCATTGCCGGTAATTTTCTTTCTTTTTTTTTTTCAAATAAGTATTTCTGGTAATATTATTTTTCAAAAATGTATTGCTGGTATTAAAACCCATTTTTACACCTTCACAATGTTCCGACCCAGGTCCGGGGGCCAACCACCTGCCCATAACTGGGACCCCAATTGGTGTTACGACCCCGGGTCAGGACGGATCTAAGACACCAGCAATCAAGAGGCGTCTCCACGCTCCTCAAAACCTCCCGATCAGAGGCCCTGCTGTCGGCTGCAGTTTATCGTCTTACCCAGGACGCGGATGCAGTTTATCTTCTTACCCAGGACGCGGATATAGTTTATCTTCTTACCCAGGACGCGGATGCAGTTTATCGTCTTACCCAGGACGCGGATGCAATTTATCGTCTTACCCAGGACACGGATGCAATTTATCGTCTTACCCAGGACGCGGATATAGTTTATCTTCTTACCCAGGACGCGGATGAAATTTATCGTCTTACCCAGGACGCGGATGAAATTTATCGTCTTACCCAGGACGCGGATGTAGTTTATCGTCATACTCAGGTCGGACAAATTGGAGGCAAGAAGGACAACGTAGAACAGCGCATAAGGTACCTAACGAGTTTACGTAAATGGATGGAAGAACAGTGTTTAGAAGAGGTAACAAAAAAGATAAAATTTACTACGAAGGACTGGAAAATTGGGGATAACCATGATCATCAACGTCCTGAAGGGACATGGCACATAGAAGAAGAAAATTGTGAGACTTTCATATTCACAGGGAATATACATACATTTTAATATATTCAAATTTGGGCACTAACCCACAGAAACTACTTGGATATGAAAGGGTTTTTTTAAGGGATGATTCAGTATGAGTAAAGTTTAATACCGACAGAATAGTAAATATTTAAGACCCAAGAACCACTCGAGGTAGGGAGTTACAGAGGAAGAGGAAAAAGGTACAATTTATAAGGAGATGTGGAGGAGATAACGGTTAACACCACACTTGAACAGGTAGTAGAGATTGGAGAGCTTCCACATGAGAGTCGGTTCCACAAAATAGTAATTCATTGGAAGACGCTAATATATCACCAACGGAGGAACTTACATCTCATCAACTGATTGCCTACCGTCCGGTTCATACTCCTCCCCAGTCTTTTGAAAGGAGGTAAAGGATTATCCATTCTTTCCTGTTTAAGCTTGGATTTCCGGCTCCTTCTAAAGTAGTTTTTATTCTCCTTCTGTCCCAGTAACCCTCTTGCCTCTTATTGACATTATTGCCATCTTCTGTCTTCCTGAAACCTGTTCTTTTATTGTCCTTTCTCCTCACTAATGTCTTCTCATTCTCTTTCTCTCTTAGTAACCCTTTGTATCTTAGTGGCATTATCGCCATCTTCTGTCTTCCTGAAATCTGTACTTTTATTGTCCTTTCTCCTCACTAGAGTCTTTTCGTTCTCTTTCTCTCCCAGTAACCGCCTGCCTCTTAGTGGCATTATCGCCATCTTCTGTTTTCCTGAAACCTGTACTTTTATTGTCCTTTCTCCTCGCTAATGTCTTCTCATTCTCTTTCTCTCTTAGTAACCCCTTGTATCTTAGTGGCATTATCACCATCTTCTGTCTTCCTGAAACCTCTTCTTTTATTGTCCTTCCTGCTCACTAAAGTCTTCTCATTCTCTTTCACTCCCAGTAACCCCTTGCGTCTTAGTGGCATTATCGCCATTTTCTGTCTTCCTGAAATCTGTTCTTTTATTGTCCTTTGTCCTCAATAAATTCTTCTCATTCTCTTTCACTCGCAGTAACCCCTTGCGTCTTAGTGGCATTATCACCATCTTCTGTCTTCCTGAAATCTGTTCTTTTATTGTCCTTTTCTCCTCACTAAAAAAAAAATTCTTCTTTTCATTTCCAGTAACCCCTTTCGTCTTATTGGCATTATCGCCATCTTCTGTCTTCCTGAAATCTGTACTTTTATTTTCCTTTCTCCGCACTAATGTCTTCTCATTCTCTTTCTCACTCAGTAACCCCTTGCATCTTAGTGGCATTATCGCCATCTTCTGTCTTCCTGAAACCTCTTTTATTATCCTTTCTCCTCACTAAAATCTTTTCGTTCTCTTTCTCTCCCAGTAACCCCTTGAGTCTTAGTGGCATTATACCTTGCTTGAGGTGAATTGATTAAAATAATAATACGAACTGAATGAGGGTGGTTCACTATAATGTCCCTGACATGGTGGATATTAACTGTGAAGGTTAGCACTGGTGGAACTAAGGAATGTTGTTCGTCTGAGCACTTTCTATGGAAATAGCGATTGGGTAAAGAATGGGGAAGGGGTTGTAAGGTGGAAAATAATTCATCACTAACAAGGCCGTGTAGACGTTGATCATTTTACAGTTGAAAATGGCTAGATGTAACCATGACCCTGGGTGGTAGCATCTGTTAGGGTCCCAGCTATGGGCATATAGTGATCCACCAATTTAAAATCAAAAAACTAAGAAAATATAAAAATAATTTTTTATAGTAAAAATACCAGCAATACATTTTTTTTATCAAAAAGATTGCCAATAATAATTTTTTATGCATTTTTCTTCTGACCGAAAAATTGAAAGTTTATTTCATTTGCATTTTCATAGATCTTCATTTTTCGCTTTTCAAACAATGGCTTAAACCATTTTCTCGTTTTTTGGCGGTCATCTGAAGCAAGAAAACTTGAGCTACCTGAGAAAAAGGACTTTCTTTTTATGTGCCGTGTCCTTTCAGGACGTAGACAATCATGGCTCTCCACCTCCCTCTCTCCCTTGCAGCTCTTAACAAGTTCCTTCCCTCTGCTTCCTCCCCCAGACCACGTTCTGTCATCTACTTGCTCAAGCTCCAGGTATGTCATGCGTTGCTTTCCCTTGTCTCTCTTTCCCTCTATTCGACCTGTGAGTATCAGATTCTCCAGGCCCTCCTTCCTCATTATGTGTCCCAGAAACTTCAGCTGTCTCTTCCTGATGTTATGTATCCTCTACCTTGTTTGCATCCTCTCCAAGACCGCATCGTTGCTCACACGTTCGGTTCATGATATCCTCAGCATCCTTCTGTAGAACCACATCTCCGTCGCTTCGAGTCTCTTCTTCATCTTTGAGGAAATCGTTCAACATTCACTGCCGTAAAACGGACAGATGTCACGTAACAGCTCAGTATTCTTTTCTTTTTACCAAAGAAATCCTCCTGTCTCGAAATACTCTGTCCAGCTTTTTGGAATGCGTCCTTGGCCATCCCAATACGTTTATATCTCAACAAATTTCGTCTTCTGTCAAAACGTTTCCCAAATATTTAACTTCCGTGTCTGCTTGATTCTAGTGTTTCCTACCTTCAGATCGCATTTCAGGCTCATCTTTTTACTGATGACTATTTACTCTGTTTTCTTGTAAAACTTTATGTTAGTCCTTTCTTCAAATCTCCCTCTCTACCTTCTGTAGGAGGTTTGAATGGAATTCTTTTCCGTGTCTGCAGATCAGAAAATGTGTCAAAGGCGTATCTTATGATTCAAGGTTATGTACACCAATAGCTAAATTCCTGACTATTGTTTCCAATTATCTCAGAATTTCCTCGTTGGTATAGGTTGAACAGGTCTCTCTACATTGATGAAGACAAATTAGATCACGCCTCTTCCTATTTTTTGTATATTCAATAAATCGTTCCTGTGGTACAAAAAAGCATGCTGTTTACTGCCAGTATAGGTTTTGCACAAAATTCCATGATATCTTTAATAAATAAGTCAAATTTGCTGGCTCATTGAGTTCCAATAAGATCCTTAGAATTGACAACGATGAAGCGCCATGAAAAAGGAAAAATAACCTAATAACCCTTGCATTCTTTTTTAATTTTTTGATGAAGAAAGCAAAACATACCATGTCAAAGTAAAGAAACTATGATAATAGTTCGCACGAATCCGACATTTCTTGAAAGATCACGAATGAAGATCCGTCCATAACTAAATCCCAATTCTTGTGAAAAGAAATTCTGTTCGTATTATGTATAAGGACTTTTTATTACACTGGTCTACAAAAAATATTCTTTGTTCAGAGAAATTCAGATTAATGGTGTATAAAACTTCGTTTCCGGGAGGTTTAACAACATTGAAATATTCTTATACAGCTCCTGTAAGGTTTAATCGTGGATCCTGGGAAACACCATTGGCAAAGGATGTATGATTGAATGTTGACCCCGGACCATCTAGTCGTGAATATAAAAACCTTGATAATGGCAGAGTTTATACTCTGATACCGTTTGAGCTGGCGTTGAATTTTAGGGTTTCGAGAAATGCAGCTCCATTACTTTTTCATTTGTTTGATGTTTTGGAGGATGTTAGATTTAGCATTGATTTGATTTGCGAAATTGTTTTAGCCAAAAAAAATCACGCAACAGCATCCTCTCCCTATATGATGTTTTCCACATCTAAATCTTAAAAAAAATGGTGATTTCCTAATGAACGACGGAAACAAGTTTCGTACGCTGGAAGTTTCTTTCGTAAACACCCATCCACCTGCAGGACTGTTGTTTTCTCCAAATCTTAATCGTTTGGGTTCCCAAACTGTGTTCAAAGCTGGACTATTTATGCATCGCAACCCTCCATGTACAGGGAAATACTACAAAATAGTGGAGTAAACATTTTAGGAGTTTTTTGTCTGGCTTTTTACTGTACCGACGGAAAATTTGCAAATTAATATTCCAGATAAACCGTTTTTATTTTCTTCGCTTAAAGTACCGATCTCATTCTCTGAAATGGGAATAGGAATTCTCGGTTATAACTTTTTTGCCTTTAAAGAACTTTCCCCATTCAACCTATGAGCTTTTTAAAACCGACAAGACAGCATGAAGGAAGTTAATAACTTCTTCTGTAAAGGAAAAAGATTCAATGAAACCCGCATCCATGGCGTCGATCTTGTCACCAAAACTAAAAAATAATTAACATAAATTTTTGGACTCGATGTCAACAAAAAATGTCTGATATCCATTCAAATGCCGCTTCCAAAGAAAATACTTTTGCACTGGTCTCAGTCTAAAGTTCCAATTCTAGACCCAGATGACGAAAGATAAATAGATTCTATAGATAGATAGATTGAAATGGACATAGATAGTTCCATAGAAATTGATCATCCTAGATAGATTCAACATCCGAGTCGGTTACGATTAACATCTCAGGTAAGTCATCCTCTGCAAAAACGACACGGCATTGGAATTTAGAATGATAGATAGATAGATCCTCCTAGATTCTGTTAGAACACCCTCTTCCATCTTCCAACCCGATAGAAAATAACTAGATTTTTAGATAGTGGTCAAAACAATGGCATGTTCTCGATTACGTATTGACAAGGATCTGAGACAAGAAGGACGTAAGAATCATAGGTCCTTATCAGATAGATGATTGATGGACCGATTACTGGATTGTGATCTCTCGTCTCAACTGAGAGAGATAGATACCCGTCCACCTCTTTGGATTCCCCAATGCCTAAAAAGCGCAAACCAAGATGTCACAAACTCAAGGACCCCTGGTCACCCCAAACCTTTGCAATGGAGAAGATGTGCAGTTGTTAAAGCAATTGTTTTATATGTGTTTGTTTGTTGATCTGTGTTTTCCATTTCTCTATTTTTTTAAAAAAGAAAATGAATAAAACGTGTTTAAATCAATTCCCCCCCAAGACTTTGAGAAATTGAAATTAATAACAAGAATATGTATTTTTGTTTTCTCCTGCTTTATTTACAATATTAATTTTCTTTTTTTTTTTTTTTCAGTTTTTTTTTTTTTTTTTTACTTTTTTTTTTTTTTTTTTTTTTTTTTTTTTTTTTCCGTTTTTTTTTTTTTTCTTTTTTTTTTTTTTTCGATGTTTTTTTTTTTTTTTTTTTTTTTTTTCAGTGGTTTGACTTTTGTTTTTCTTTTTTTTTTTTTTTTTTTTTTTTTCTCTTTTTTTCTTCCTTCTTATTATTCTGGTTATGGTTTAAAAAAACTATAGTTCCATGGTGAGAGAACACTCCAATTGATATGGCCTTGTAGGCTTATGTTTAAAATGATTTAATTTCCAAAATCATCTTTTGTTTACAATTGTTTTTTTGTTGGTCGTTATTTCTTCAATTGGGCAACAAGACTTGAGATGGAAAAACTTGACTCTTCCATTCTTGACCCGCGATTCGGACCCAGCATAAGGTTACCCAGCGTGCCATTTGTAGAGAATGATGCGATAGCGCCAATACTATATAACCGATAAGTGTTTTATAAATTAAATGGGACATACTGATAGTGGAAACACCTATTCTATAGTTAATTGATGGTCCTTCACCTATAATAAGTCTCTAGTTGCTCAGGGAGTCTCTCTCTCTTCTTTTTCGACAGATCAAATCTCCTCTATGCCTTCTCTCCCTCTGTTTTCATTCAGGAATTCGTTCAAAATTTGTTTTCGTTTCTTTGTCATGAACCCGTTTATTTCTTTTTCAATGTGTTTGTGTCTATTCCTTTTAAAAAGGCTCTTTCTCCCATTTCTTAAAAGGCTCATTGTGCCACATCCGTTGTTGTGGGTGACTGAATATACGTCAGATAGATAATTGAACGACAGATCGGTTGAACTCTCTGCCTAGATAGATAGATAGATAGATAGATAGATGGATTCTTTTTTTTAAACCGGCCCTAATTTTTTTGCTTTCAATCCCCTATTTTTTCGTCAGTGTGTTTGCCCATAACCCCAACATAAATAACTTTTTGTCCTAATCATTCTAACCTATTTGATGGGGGGAGTTATATCGTCAGTCGCTCAACTCTTGACAGAAAAAAGGGAAAATTGAATGTCTTTCGCTAGATAGAAACCCGTCTCGAGGCTACACGCTTCTCATTCTTTAGGGGCCGGGATAAACCGACCCTGAAAATTTTACTGGTTCACTTGGAATTGTTTTTTGGCCATTCCATTCTTTCTCCTGTTGGTCTTAATTTTTATTAAAAACATGCCTCCAAGACTACTATTTGGTGAGGGCGGAGGATTGGCCGTTGAATCCCGTCAGTTCGGTCAACAAGGTCGGACGACAGTTTCGAATACTAAAGTATCTGTACCACAACTTGATTATCTTCGTTATATCTATTATATCAAAGTTCCTAAACACTTGTACGTCGAACCTATTTTGGGGCATTTATCACAAATACAAGCCTCCACTGTGAAATTAATCCATAACACATACTATTTTAAAATTTCTTTTTAAAGAATAAGGAAAATTTTTTTTTATACTAAGTTAAAAATTTAAAATTGTGAAAAGGGAAAATCCAAATATATCTATCAAAGCCTGGACTCTTTGCCAGTTAACTGCCCTCTTATCCTTCCCTCTGTTTTTGTTTGTTTGGGGTGTTATATGTAATATGAGTAGGTAGTCTCTTTCTACCGCCCGGTCCATACTCCCCCCCCTTCTCTTGAACAATAGTAGAGGCTCACCCTTTGTTTCTTGTTTAGGAAGGGGTTCCTCTCTCTCTCTCTCTCTCTCTCTTCTTCTCTCACCTTCTCTCTGGCCTCCATATTAGTGCAGCTCTGATTCTCCCGTGATCTGTGCAGTCTGTGGCATCACCTCTTCATTCTGAGGGTACACGGTTGACAGTTTTCTGGTTGCTGTTCCCGACTGGTAGTTAGGAGCCCTAACTCTTGCGTAGCGTCTTGAGCGGCCGCTCTGATCAACAGTTGTATAATACCGGGGTGTTTGTAGTGCCATGTCATGCATGGAAAGGTGTCCCTGCAGTCACCTCCGGTGGAACAATCCTAAGGCCACATTATGATGCAGGCTGTGCCAACTCCTCTTTGCCCACGTCACGGTCGATAACCATCTGCTTTTTTACTTCAGGCCTTCTCATTTTCACTACCAAAATTACCAAACATGACAACAAAAACCGAAAAAAGTAAACCTAAACCAGGGCCTCAAAAATCAAAACCTCTCAACAAACCGTTCTCCAACATCCGTGGCATTAGAACAAACTTCTGCGGTATGGAATCATTCCTCACTGCAAACTGCCCGGATATACTGGCTCTGTTTAGACCAACCTTGTCTCGTCTATCCTCCTCGTCTCTCGATCCCAGGCTACCTTTCCTCTCCTTAGAAAAGACTCTCAAACCCACATGCATGGCCTTGGTGTTTACGTCAAGGACCATCTCCCTCTGGCCAGAGAGTTGTCTCTCTCTAATCGCCAGACCATCGTACATGTGTCTCCGTCTATCTCTTCTCAATGCGGTAAACTATCTCTTCTTCCTTTATCGCTCTCCATCCTCCCAAGACTGTGGGATACTCGATAGCATTTCTGACAGCATAGACAAGGCTATCTCTCTTCATCCGTTTGCTCACATATTTCTGTTTGGGGACTTTAACGCCCATCATACCAAGTGGCTTAAAAATGCTACTAACTGACCACGCTGGCATTCAAACCCTTAATTTTTCAGTCTCTCAATCCCTCACGCAGATAGTTAACTTTCCCACTCGTTTTGCCTTCAACCTGGAAGATAAGGCTCTTTCTCGAATCTGTGTTTTTACCTCCATCCCCGAGTCTTGTCGCGCCATGCAACTCTGCCCTCTTGACAACTCTGATCATGCTGTAGTATCTGTTAACATCTCCTTCATCTCCACCCCCAGCAAAGAACCTCCTACCAACAGAACTTCGTTCTGTTATCAACGAGCAGACTGGGACTCGTTCCGTGATTTCCTTCGTGATGTCCCCTGGGATGTTGTCTTTACGCTCCCCGTCCAAGAATGTGCTTCTGAGGTCTCTTCCTGGGTTGAAGCTGGAATCGACGCTTTCATCCCCTCAAGGAAATATAAGGTTAAGTCGCACTCATCCCTTTGGTTCTCTGCTGCTTGCTCAGCTGCCATTGCCCATAGGAAACACTTCTTTCCACCTATATCGTAGCGACATGTCAGACTGCAATAGACGTCTCTTTGTCTCCGCCCGTAACGAGTGTAAGCGTGTCCTCAATGAAGCTAAGTTACTATTTGCTGCTCGAATGAAATAACGTATTGCATCTCGCAAATTTGGCTCCAAAGATTATTGGCGTCTCTGCAAGAACGTATTGAACAACAGCAAACCCTCTAATACCTCCTTTGTTCAACCAGTTTGAAGTCCTGGCCTCCTCTCTGCCAACAAGGCTGAATGCTTTGCTCGGAAATTTTCATTCAACTCAACGCTCAACTCTTCCGGTGTACCCATACCCGATTTCCCCCTAGAACTGAGGCCTTATTGAGAGGGTTAAACATAACCCCGTCGTTGGTATTGGGCATTATCTCCAATTTAAACCCCAATAAGGACTAGTGGTGGAGATGGGATACCAGCCATTGTCCTGAAGAAATGTGCGCCTGAACTGGCGCCCGCCCTCTCCAAATTATATAACTACTGCCTCAATGAATCTTGTTTTCCAGACTGTTTGAAGTCCTCATCTATTTTTCCTGTCTTTAAGAACTCTGGTGACCCCTTCTGACCCTTCTAACTACCGTCCTATCAGTCTCCTACCCTCTTTGGCAAAAAAGTCTTTGAAGCCCTAATCAATACCGAAGTGGCTAATCACCTTACATCCCATGATCTGCTCTCTGACAAGCAATATGGTTTCCGCTTTGCCCAGATCTACAGCTGATGTGCTCACGGCCATAACTGAAATTGTTTACCAAGCACTTCAAAATAACGGGGAAGCTTGTGCCGTGGCTCTAGATATCTCTAAAAATTTGATAGGGTTTGGCATTCCGGCCTCTTTCCTAAGCTCCAGGGTTATGGCATTACGGGTCGATTATTTGACCCAATACAATCATTCCTGTCAAACCGTGAATTGAAGGTCGTTCTCAACTGATTCTCCTCCAGTTCCTATCCCACGAACGCAGGTGTTCCTCAAGGCTCCATCCTAGGCCCCACTCTATTCCTTATCTTCATAAATGACCTTCCTGACGTCATAAATTCCCAAGTTGGCATCTACACGGATGACACCACAATTTATTCCTGCCTCAAAAACAAATCTAGTGTCACTGACAAAACTAACCTGGCCTTGAAAAAAGTCCAATCGGTTGTGAACTGGGGCAGGAATTGGCTGGTCAACTTTAATGCCTCAAAAACAAAACTGCTCTCTATTAATCACCACAGAGATCCTTCCCTGTCCTCCATTAGAATGTCTGACGCTCAACTTCTCGAGAGCACATCTCTGCGGCTGCTCGGTCTCACGGTGACAGCTGACCTGAGATGGAACAAATACATTGAGTCAATTGCTTCGTCCACCACAAGGAAAGTTGGCTCCCTGTGCCGCGCCAGGAAATTTTTCTCCCCGGAATCGATCCTCCAGATCTACAAATCAACAATTCGTCCTTGCATGGAGTATTGCTGCCATATATGGTCTGGTGCCCCTTCTGTTTGCCCTCGGGGTTCTTGATAGGCTCCAGAGGCGGATATGCAATATAATTGGCCCTGTTCTGGCATCTCGTCTACAGTCACTTTCTCACAGACGCGCCGTCGCCTCCCTCTGTCTTTTTACAAATACTTTCATGGCAATTGCTCCGAGGAGCTGCATTCGCTGGTTCCCAGACTTCATGAGTTCAAGCGCCCTACGAGGCTGGCATCCCGCTCTCACCCTTTCACTGTCGAAACTCCTAAATGTAGCCGTCTCTTCTACTCCAATAGCTTCATGTCTCGCACCTCTCGTCTGTGGAACTCCCTTCCCTTCTCCTGTTTCCCTGTGAGCTATAATCTCCAACTATTCAAATATAATGTCAATCGACATCTCCAGTTGCCTTGATCTATCCATTATCCTTCTCCTCATCCTTTCCTCTATCACTCCTATCTGGTCTTGCTCCAAATCTTCTGTAACCCCTTGCGTCCTAGTGGCTTTTCGCCTTGCTTGGTGTGAAACGCTTAAAGATAGATAATGAACAGAATGAAATAGATAGGTAGAAAGATAATGAACAGAATGAGATAGATAGTAATTTTCTAAGCACAGCTCAGATGTAGTACAAGGCCGAGACAGAATGGGGCACCTAGTGAGGATCGAACTCACATTTCAATCGTAAGTGATCTAACAAGACAAGCTTTCTAACCATTACACCACGTTGAAGTTCCCTGGTCTTCCAAGCGTAATTCAGATTTTACAAAAAAAATTTGCTCATTATATAAACCCAGTGACGATCGAACTCAACTTCATTCCTCACATCGTAATTTTAAATAAATTGAAATTTGATTGTTCAACATTACACCTTGAGAGTGTTTTTTTAAAAATAGAAATAAATATCGGATGTATTTTTGTATAGTATCAAGGACACCCAGTGAGGATCGAACAAGATTGTTAACCATTACACCACCTCGAGGTGCCCAAATGAGATAGATAGATAGATAGATAAACAGACTGGGATAGATTTCCTTCTGAATACCTTTCTTTTTTATTCTCATCTCTCAAATTTCTTTCAATTAATTAAATCTTGCTTTTTTTCTCCTCTTTTTTTATATGGCCTTTTGCTTTGTCTTTCTTTCTTGAACAGTTTGTTTTTTCTTTCTTCATCTCGCACATCTCTTTCCATTTTTCTTTCTTTTCTCTGAAATGTCATTCCTTCTTTTCCAGACATTTTCTTAATTTCCTTTCCAGACATGTTTTTTAATTTCCGTTCCAGACATTTTTAATTTCTTTTCCAGACATTTTTTTTAATTTCCTACCCAGACATTCTTATTTCGTTTCGAAACATTTTTAATTTGCAATCCAGACATTTTTAATTTATTTTCCAGACATTTATTTTAATTTCCTTTTCAGACATTATTCATAATTTTCTTTCCAGACATGTTTTTTTTTAATTTTTAATTTCTTTGCCAGATATTTTTTTAATTTCGTTTTCAGACATTTTTCATTTCTTTCCAGACATTTTTAATTTCCTTTCTAGACATTTTTAATTTCCTTTCCAGACATTTTTCATTTCCTGTCCAGTGATTTTTTAATTTCCTTTCCAGACATTTTTTAATTTCCTATGAAGACATTTTTCTTAATTTCGTTTCAAGACAGTTTTTAATTTCCTTAAGAGACATTTTTTTAATTTCCTATACAGATATTTTTCTTAATTTACTTTCCAGGCTTCTTTTTAATTTCCTTTTCCAGACATTTGTAATTTCCTTTCTAGACATTTTTAATTTCCTATCCTTACATTTTTCTTAATTTCCTTTCCAGACTTGTTTTTAATTTCCTTTCCAGACATTTTTTAATTTCCTTTCCAGACATTTTTTTTAATTTCCTTTCCAGAATTTTTTTTTAATTTCCTTTCCAGACATTATTTAATTTCCTTTTTAAGCAATATATCTTTCCGATTTCTTTTACTTTCTCATCATTCCTTCTTGTATTTTCGCCAATGTTTCTTTCATTCTTTCGAATGAACGCATTTTCTACACTTCCTTCCTTTCACAAAGTCTTCGTCTGCTACTGCTTTTTTATACTATTGATCAGCCAATACGAAACCCAAGAGCCACTGCATGATGTTGCTGAAGAGAGGAGGAGGTGATTTTTAAGATAGCTAACGTTTAATACTAGACATGAAGAGGTTAAGACCGCAGTGATCAGGGAACCATTCTCTTGGGAAACTGTTCCAATAATATAAAATATTCTTATTTTTAGAACTGTCCAAATTGAACTTCTTTCTTACAAATGGAATACGGAAGGAATGAGGATGATTCGACTCTGTGTACGTGGCATGATGGGTCGTAGATGTAAAGGTTTAAACTGGTGAAAATAACAAAAATTTGTTCGTTTAATTTATTTAATAAAATTATAATATAGATACCAAGAAATTAGCGACATTAAAATGGGAACTGCGATGAAAAATAATTCATCACCCACATGGCCGCGTAAGAACACTAGATTGAAAAGAATGGATTGGGCAGCTCCAGCCCTGCAGTAATACGATGGAAAATATCTTTTTCTTTCTTGTTCGATAGGGCAAATAGGCAAGATGAATTCAACATTTGTTTTGTTTTTTACGGCTTATCAACCTTTTGCGTGTTACTCAAAGCCCGAAAATATTTTTTAGATTGTAAGAATAATCTGAAGATAATAGCTATTTACTACTAAAATTTCTTTTAATTATATATAGCTGAGGAGAGAAGAGATGTATATATTATTTCTTAAAATATATTGATTTGCGCGGAAATGAATATAAAGAATTTCACTGGAAAACAGAACCCTGGTCACTCTTTTTTTTTTTCGAGCCGTTAACCTTTAAGGATTTCAATTTTTACATCCATGCTTACTACGTTTATGATATTCCTAATTTATTCATTTTACTCGCCCATCTAGATATTGACCAGGTTTGACGTTTTCATTTTTACTTTCCCCATTTGATCAAGAACCAGTGTTTTAACTATGGATATAAATCTCTTTAAAAGGCAGGAGGAATCAACATATTTTTACTTAATTTTTAAAAAAATAAAGCCATTTTCCAGGCTCTTTAGCGATGGATCTTTAGTGAAACTGGGGAAATAGTCGGTCCCTTGTACATTCTTCTTTATCTTCCCCCACTAAAACACCCCTTCCCGTTTAATTGAAACGATATGTTTGGTCATACTAACGAATCAATTTTATGCAATATTTCCTCAATTATCCCGGACACTTTGTGACAACAAGTGGTGCTGGTTAAGACGCTAAACTATATAAACGTCCGCATCATGGGTAAGACGATAAACTACATCCGCGTCCTGGGTAAGACACTAAACTACATCCGCGTCCTGGGTAAGACGATAAACTAAATCCGCGTCCTGGGTAAGACGATAAACTACATCTGCGTCCTGGGTAAGGCGCTAAACTACGTCCGCCTACTGGGTAAGATGCTAAACACAAAAATAACCCGCGTTCTTCTAATAAGAAAGATAAACTAAAAAATAATCCTGGGTAAGACGATAAACTCCATCCACTTCCTGGGTAAGGCGCTAAACTACGTCCGCCTCCTGGGTAAGATGCTAAACTACGTCCGCGTTCTGAGTAAGACGATAAACTACGTCCGCGTCCTGGGTAAGACGCTAAACAACATCAACGTCCTGAGTAAGACGCTAAACTTCATCCGCGTCCTGAGTAAGACGATAAACTACGTCCGTGTCCTGGGTAAGACGCTAAACTACGTCCGCGTTCTGGGTAAGATGCTAAACTACATCCACTTCCTGAGTAAGACGATAAACTACGTCCGTGTCCTGAGTAAGACGCTAAACTACGTCCGCGTCCTGGGTAAGACGATAAACTACATCCGCGTCCTGGGTAAGACGCTAAACTACGTCCGCGTCTTGTGTAAGACGCTAAAACTACATCCAACAGCAAGGCCTCTGATCAGGAGGTTTTGAGGAGCGTGGAACCACTTCTTAATTGCTGATGTTCTCTGGTCCACCCTGACCCAAGGTGGTAGCACCAGTTAGGGTCCCAGCTATGGGCAAATAGTTAACCCCCAAACTGGGGTCAAAGCACTATGAAAGTATAAAAATAGGTTTTAATACTAGCAATACATTTTTGTAAAAAATTATTACCAGCAATGAATTTTGAAGAAAATAATTATTACCACTAATACACTTTTGAAAAAAATAATACCAGCAATAAAAATGTTTTCGGCATTAAATAAGCCATTGAGATTGATATGCCGTAAAACGAATCAAAATTAAACTAAACTGTGACAACGAGTGGAAAGTATTGATTAAAGTGTACTTACGTCATTGATAACTGCGTACTATTGATTAAACTGTGCTTACGTCATTGATAGCTGCGCACTACTCATTAAACTGATAATACTTCACTTAAGCGGCATAAAATAAACTGTTATTCACCGAACGGCATAAAATCCATAAGACCAAGGTACAGTCAACGACGAAATTATTGCTACAGCCATCAGTTTTGAATATTTTTATCCATTTCTCAGAATCTAATGCCCGTATGATGGCAGGTTTTTCATATGTAATTGATGTGTTTCGGATTCACTCTCCGTAAAAACGGATATGAATGAAAAAAATTCAACACACTCATCAAACTATTATGCAAAATGAACATTACTTTCAAAGGTAAAGACATCCTACTATGATTCCTAGAATTGAAGGTAACAATAAAGCAGACTTAGCAGCCAAAAATTAAAATTACTGGTCTGTGTCTATAAATGGGTAATCTCTGTATTATTGAGTATACCCTTTTTCATTATATATATATATATATATATATATATATATATATATATATATATATATATATATATATATATATATAGAATAATTTTAAATGGCGCATCCAATGAATCCGAGGATGCCAGTCTAGGGTTTAAGCTAATCCCATTGCAGACGCCTGCTCAGGCACATTTGTGTTTTTTCAACAACCACAGAGCCCACCTGTGGTTTATACCAGTCTAGTCATTTTCTTTATGACTTCCATGTTACTGGTTATAGAGTGTTGAAGCAGTTCCCATGGATTTTTTTTTAATGTCTAAATTATTTCCATCCTTGTTCTCCAAAGTTCATTGTTCAATTTCTTAAAATATTTAAAACATTTTTAAAAAACAGTTGCACATTTTTTTTCAAATATTTCAAAAAAATAAAACGTAAAAAATCATGGGAGATAATTACGTTTCATTTAATCTAGAGTTATTTCCCTTAAGTTAAAAAATGTTAATAACTATTAGTTGGGTATCAACACTTATGATTGATAATCACAACATCGTGGCCATTTCTGAAATGATTAATTATAATTATGAAATATTAATCTACGCAGATGCATGTCGCATTCTTCCTTGTTATAGTCAACATTTTTCACTAATTATTTCTAGTTTCTTATGGCGATCATGTATTCTGGTCTTAACAAGAATGACCTTTAACTGTTGACAAATGAGGCAAGAAAAGGTTTATTCATTTTAACACCTTCAAAACGCAACTGCTCTGTTTTAATCATCTTATAGAACGTTTTTTGCCTTCCATCAGTATGGCTAATGTTTCCCACTTATATAGCACGGAATGATTACATTGAATCAACTAGCAGTATAACCAACCTTCGCCCGGGTCTTTCATTACTGGGAATTTTTGTCGTTCAGTTGGAGCAGTTTAAGTTTAAAGTCAGCCTACCCGAAAATCAATATTAGTAATAAACAATTGGGTGCAACTGAGGCACATCCGAAAATAACGGGGGTAAAAATTTGAAGTGGGGGGCTGAAAAGGGAACTGTATAATAATAAATAATATTATTGTAATAATTTAATATATTTATTTTAAAGTTTTTATGAAAGATATATATCCAAGAACAGATAGTAAATAGTAAAACAGGAAGTAGTGGAGAGCCATTGTCGCCAACAATTCGGACTCAAAAACTGGCACTGAAGAATTATCTATCAAACAAAAAAAATTTCATCGAAATCGGATGAAAACTGTGGAAACGCATAAACAACATCCGATCACACACACACTGACACACACAGACACACACACACACACACACACACAGAGACACACAGATACACACACACACAGACACACATACACACAAAGACACACAGAGAGAGACACACACACACATACACACACACAGACACACAGAGACACACAGACACACACACACAGAGACACACACACAGAGACACAGACACACATACACAGATACACAGACACAGAGACACACACACACAGACACACACACAGAGACACACACAGACACAGACACACACAGACACAGACACACACAGACACACATATTTTGAGAATTATAGATATAGATTGCTAGGTCTGTTTCAAGGAAATCTCGCTTCACTGTGTGTCCTTCTAGAGAATTTTTATCTCCGGAATCTTTCTTATACATTCATAAGTCTACCATTCGTTCATTCTTTGAATGTTGCTTCCACATCTGGCCTGGTGCTTCTGCTATAGATTTAATTATTTTTGATAAAATCAAAGAAGAATCTACAATGTTATTGGTCTTGACCTGTCATCTCGGCTTCAGTCACTTTCCACCCACCGTATCGTAGCATATATAAAATAGTTTCGGGGTAATTGTTAGCTTTCTTCTTTGGTACCTAGGTTTTAGTATAGGTTGGTGCAAAAATAATGACGTAATAATGTCGTTTTTTAACTTATTTTTTAAAGTCAAAAAACGACCTTATTACGTCATTATTTTTGCACCAACCTAATAACATAAAAGTATTACTGGATTGGCGGCAACGTTTCATCTTACATTTGAAATGGCTAGATAAGTTCTATCTTAAAAGTTTCTCGTATCGCACTTCAGGCTTTTGGATCACTCTTCCGGCTTCTTGCTTTCCAATCAACGTTTCAAAAATTAAAAGGCAATGTCAATCGTTATCTTCTCTCCTTAATTCCTGTTCTTTTATTGTCCTCTCTCTTTATTGTTCTATATTTGTTGCTATGCTTTTTACTATGAAACTGTCTTTATATATTTTCAATTTTTTTTTATCCCAGTTCACTATTTGCCCATACGTGACCGAATGGTAAGAACGTTCGTATTCTGACCATGTGACCCGGGTCCGAATCTCACTATAGTCGATTTGTCAAGATTGGAGAAGTCATCGTAGCCGAGGGCTTGAGCGTGCTGGCCTTGTTCAAATTGTTGATCATTCTAGATAACACGCTTTCTCCCAGAAACTGCAACTAAAGTCTGCTCAGCATAGTTGCAGTATAAACCAAAGGTGGGCTCTGTGGGTGTTGAATAAACACAAATGCGCCTGAGCAAGCGTCTGCGATAGGGATTGGCTAGCCGCCCTAGTAGGCAGGTATCGTCGAATACGAGCAGCCAGCTATAACTAACTAATACCTGGGACCCTAACAGGTCAGGGTAGACCTAAAAACAACAGTAATTCCTGTAAAATTCATTATTGAACGAAAACATTTTTTCTTTAGACAATAGTGTCTATAATATATATTATTCATAAAATCAGTTAAAATATTTTCTAATTAACTAATATCATAGTTTTATTTGTTTTTTATTTTACGATTCAGAGCAGATTTTTTCTAACTGGGGGTCATGTTTTACAAAATAACTTGGTGATTTAAATTCTCCAAAGACGTGTGCTTATAATTAATATAAATATTAAGCCTTACGGAAATTAATTTCTCGAAATTTCATAAAACTAAATAAATGAGGTGGGAGATAAATGGTGTAAAATAATATTTTTACCAAGATTTTCTAAAAACAAAAAAAGATATGATTAAAAAATAACGTGAAAAAGTCCTGAAAATTTAATTAAATTACGACAATTATTAGATTTTCGCAAGAATTTCCAAATCAATGTTTTTCACTGCAAAAAGACGCTAAAATTTCTTATACTAATTTATATCTTTTGACTCAAGAAAGACAAGATTTTTAACTAAAATTTTGAAGCTTCTAAAAAGGATTAAAATATATAATTTAATAACCAGAAAATCATTTAGTCTTTCTACTTTAAAATAACAAAATGATTTTGAGCATAAAACTCTTGTTTTGGGTTTTTTTTAACTTTGGGGCATTTTTTTCAATATGGTATCCTTAATAAAAAAAATGAATCTTTGGAAAAAAACTTTATATTTATCGCTATTATTATCGTCGTTGTCGAGTATTGGGTGCTCATCGACATTTCCTTCTGTATGAAATGAGTCCTAGGTTGGAGACGTCCACAGTGTCCGCATAGTAGGGTGCAGGGAATGGTGAGCTCAGGCTTTTCTTTGAACTCTCTTTGTCTCTTCTATTTGTCTTCTGTTTTGTTTTGTTTTTTGTTTTTTTAAGAATTTTTTTTTTTCGTGGACCGCTGTTCTCTAATTGATTCTTTCAACAGCTTCCGTATCCCGACTGACCGAATCGATGTCTGTCCTCATCATGATGAATTTTAAAGACTCATGAATCGACGACGTGTCCTTGAAAATTCAGTTCGAAATTCAAATCACCTGAAGAAAATGGAACGTACAACATAATCTACGTCGTTTTTAAATAAAGATTCAGGACAACACATCCGAACAATGTAAATAATGTCAATGAGTCCAAGGATTTTAAATTTTTATCTATAAAATTTCTTTAGATGTCGACGATATTCGTATCCTTCAGATCTGATGGAACCTCCTCCTTTTCTCAGATTCCGGTCCTGTGGGACTGGCCTGAAGAAAAAGTGACGTTGCATAATGAAGTTCATTGAGAAAAAAATCTTTGTTGTTTCATCCTTCCGTCTTGTTTTATAAAGCACCAGTCATTTGGATGCTATGGAGAGCCTTGAATGGGGATAAAATTATTTCAATTTAAGATGACGGGTGGGATTCATATAAAATTTTGGCTTTCTGTTTCGCTTCAATTTGTCTCTGAATACTAAAGAATTATTTATAATGCCCAAATTACAATCCGATCCATGACCCAATACATTTCAGTTGACACCGTCCGAAAAAAAACCAGGTCTTAACATACATTTTCATGATTTTAATATTTAACCATATTACTGCCGACTTGTTGATCAAAGTACGTTAACGTCGCCTTTGAAAGACTATCCGACAGGCGTCTTAAGGTGATTTTTCCGAAATGCTTCCCTTTGCACGCTTATCCATTTTTTTAGAGCTCCCGATGGCTTTGCATTCAGGTTCCTTAAGAAGCTCAAGCTCCTCCACTATGACGCACTATAAAGCATACACACATTACATTACGTATTTTAGAAGCTCAAAAACATTAACAGTTTTTTAATTATTGTTGAAACTTGAGTAATGCATGGAATAATAAGGCAACACAAAATGTACTTAGAACAAAATGTATTGAAACAAGAAAAATGTACACAATATTTACATATAGTCTTTTGTATATTCCTGGTAAGACCGTTCCTGGAGAATGTGTTGACTGAGTTTGTCATTGGCAGAGTCTCTGGTTGAATCTCTTGATTCCTGTATTTATCTTCCCACCCACAAAAATATTAAAATGGTTCACAAATACGGTTTAAAAGTCAATGGGTATCTCCGAGCACAACAGATATTTTCCAAAAAATGTTTCCTTTTTGAACCCGCCTAGACGGGTTCAATATTTCCTTTCTACCACCCCGGACGAAACCCCCCAATTCGGCAAAGCCTGGTCCAGGTCCCTTACTGCAAAATGCAAAGAGTTCGACTGAGAGTGAATTTCTTGATTCCTCCCTTTCCCGGTACCAACCATATTTACATGGTCGGTATTCCACTATGTCTTAGGTGGATCCTACCACAACAATTTCCACATTGCTCGTTAGGTAAATATAAATAGTAAAAAAAATATTATATGAAATGAGTTTGTTCAGAAAAAGGTTAAATGTTTTTTTGGGCTACCAGGAACAACTTCTCGCCACTGTTTTAGGAAAAAAATATAACAATGGTTTGGACACATTATTTGGTCAAAATTTTTTGAAACCTTTTGTAAAGACCATCATGCAAAATTTATCAAATTGAAAATGGACGATCACGAGAGGACGCCAACGTAAATAGTTTTTGAACAATGTCATCAAATGGACAGTTATGACTATACTGGAAATGCTGATGTCTGCCGTTGATAGACTGTTGTCCAGGAGATTTAGTGCGACTTCTGCATTCGGATCCCCCCGCCCCACTACGATTACAGTCAATAATTTGACATATTTATTCTCAAAGGGATAAATTTGGCGTGTTTTGAAATCATTACAAAATAAGGATGAAAGCCCGTGCAAGGCCATCATGCAAGGCACCGTTGAAGCAGAAGAAACCCGTTCGAGGCTTTGTCGAAAAATCCTTTTTTCGTCCGGGAAACAGACAGGGCCTTTGTTGGTTAGGCGGGTTTAAATGATTTTTTTTTGAATTTTGCTCCTTAAATTCCTTTATAAAATTTACCGGCCTTGTATATTCGTTTCGTTTCTGAAATTTAAATACTTTTTGATGGTGTTGAGCTGAACAGAACATTCGGATATTGAAGTACCAAATATCACAACTAGCTTTGTTTTTTCATTAATTATTTCGTTCAAGTTTCCTGATTTTGTACGTCGAACTTAATTTAGGACGACTTATTGAAATATAGTTCCACTGTACAAAACATCTCCAAAACACCCATACATATTATATGTGATATTCTAAGGCCGAAAATAAAGTATTTTAATTCCCCGTATATATAAAAAAAATTTCTATAGACCATTTAAAAATGCATATATAATCATCATAGAACAATATAATATATATATAAATATAGATATAATAATTGCAAATTATATTAAATTATTATACATTTTTATAACCGATTTGATCAGGTCCGGACCAAATGAGACGGAGTTGTTGTTTCTCCCGGGACGCAGAGATAAAAAAAATAGTTAAATAGTTCTTTTGTTGATATATTTTATAAATATTTTCCTGTGGTATATTCTGTATGGATATATCATATATTCCTTTTATATAATATATTATATAAGATTAAGGGACGAGCCTCGTGTAATGGAGTGGCTCTTTTTATGCGTGTCTCTGGAATGAATGTATATTCGAGGTAATACTTTCTCCATATATAAGTTATATATTGATATCGAAGGGGTAGAAGTAATTTTTAAAATGTATAGATAGAAAAAATAGATTTTGTATATTATGATATATATATATATATAATTTTATTTGTAAAAAAATGCTAGAAACAGACACTGTTATTTTTATTTAACTTTGAAAGTGTTATTTTGGGGTTCATAAAGATTATAAAGTTTGATATAAATTTGAATGTCTCTAAACTGTCTACAAATAATTGCAATTTAGAGGATAGATAAAAAAAAATTTTATAATTACTTTGTTCAAACTTTTTTTTTTATTATTATATTACTTTTCAACATTTTAATAATATTTGCATTTTTTTATTTAAACTTAAAATCCGTTAATTTGTCTGCGCTTCGTCAAAACGCGTCATCTTTCCTTGAATTCAGAACGCCTACTTATGTCGTCATTTTTTAGATTAATTGATTGGGAAAAATTTTTGATGTTTTTTCAAAGGAAGAATTTTTTTGAGGCTGGTGTATTCACTAACTATTTAGACTAATTAATTGGATTCATATATTCACTCGTTACAAATCCTAATTCCCCATAAAAACTCATCCATCGTCAATCAATCCTCCATACACCATAATTATTTCAAATTTAATCTTTGAAAGGTTTTTTTAAATTAAAAAAAAAACAAACATCCCAATGAGATGATAAATTTAAAAACAATATATATATATATATATATATATATATAAAATATATATATATATATATATATATATATAATTTTCTATGAATATTTAATGTACTTTTATATGGATATTTTTTCTAATCGACTATTTCATAGAAAATCCCCAAAATTTAAAAAAAAAATTTAAATCACTAACAAACATCAAATTAAATTATTTGTAGACAGTTTAGAGACATTCAAATTTATATCAAACATTATAATCTTTATGAACCCCCAAAATAACACTTTCAAAGTAAAACAAAATAACAGCGTCTGTTTCTAGCCTTTTTTTTTTAAAAAAAATTAGTGACATCTTTCTTCTCTCATAACTTCCTTCTTTTTTTTATGGGTTTTTTTTCTTCTACCCCTTCGATATCAATATATAACTTCCGTTAAGTTAACCGTTTAAATGTGTCAATATCTGCTAACTCACTCATGTCTTCTCTCTCCCCCTCCCTCTTCCTCACTTCGTTAATTTAAATATGTTTAATACGGCCCGTCAAAAATGTGTAAATTTTCTTTTCATTTTTTGTTTTTGAAGTAAAGTCTGATGATCCGCAGTCCTTTAAAAAGGGCTGTGGTGAAATAATTTATTACATGGAACCTTAAAGTGGTCTGTTTTTTTTAAATTATATTTGCTCTGGATTTACATTGAGCTCTCTGGATTTTATCCTCCTTAGGTTTACCCATACGGATTACCTAGTTTTTCATAAACTAAATATATATATATATATATATATATATATATATATATGTATATATATATATGTATATATATATGTGTGTGTGTTTTAAGCATGTTTTTTTCATTTTTTATTTATAAATAATATAGACAAGTTTTTGTCTGTTTATTTTATATATATTTTTTATAACATCTGATAAATTTAATAACATTATTTTGAATATAAAAAGAAAAATATAATATTGATCCATATTTTTTTAAATATCATAACCAAAAATTATATTTCATATCTGAACGTTCGAGCATGGTCAATATCCAAATGGATGACCGCTTAAGAATACCACTTGGATGATGATAATTCCTTGGTTTAATTATTTAAATGTAATAGTGAATTGGGAACTGAGTTCTAATTTTATTTCATAAATAATATTATATTCATCTAATATGAAAAATTCAGAAATTTTTAAAAATTTATATATTTCCTTTCTTTTTTCCAGAGTTTAATAATTTATTATATTTAAAACTTTGATATTCTAAAAATAGTTTTTATATTTAAATAACCTAAAAATAAATTGATAATATAAAAAAAAAAAAAGATAATCAATTTTTAAATAATGTCTGTATAAAATGTGTTTTGTTGATTTTGAAAAAGATTAATATTTTGGACTTAATACAGATCTTCTTTCGAAAATTGCGTGTTTCCTAATTTTTCCATACAATTACTAAAGTGTTCAAGTCCCGGTAAAACCCAATACTTCGTATGTTGTTTTTTTTTGTTTTTGTTTTTTTTTTTTTTTTTCCAAAGATAATATTAAGCTTGGAAACCTGCTATAAATGATCCTAAAGAAACCACATTTTTCCTACCTCACCCGGTCTTAACGAATGCTATCTGAAACCAAATTAGCTAAAATCTAAGGGAAATAATCATAGCTAAACAAATAAAAGAGTTACTTCCCTTAGCAAAATAAATCTCAATAAATTAAATAAAAAAAATGATAGTGAGAAAAAATAGTTTGAAATCATTTTAGATAAATAATGATTTTAGATTTAAGTATTATTTAAATTATCTACGATTCTTGTCTATTATTTATTCTTCATAGAAAATATTTATTTTATTCTTTTTTCTTCCATTTTTTTCAAATAAAATGGTGATTTCAATATTCTGTGTATTTCAATTAATCAACATGTTTCATATGGTTTCCACGTTTCCGGAACAAAACAAACAATGAACATCATTTTATTTCATTTCTTTCTTCTCTCTTTCCTTTTTATTCAAACAATTCATTTTTAATTTTGTCGTTTTCTTTCCAACCGTTCATCATCCAAGACAAACAACTGACGCCATTTATGTCATCACAATCCTCAACAAAAAAATATTTTTTAATTTCATTTTTAATATTTTCAGTTGTTTTGGGGGTTTTTTGTTGTTGTTGTATTTTTTTGTGTGTGTCAAGCGTGTGTGTGGCATGGGGGGATTTGTTAACAAAATTTTTGTTGTTGTTGTTGTTTTTGCTTCATTTCGTTTAAATTATGAATAAAATGAGAAAAAAAAAAAAAATGAAAAATAAATTAATCATGAATTTTGTTGGATTTTTTCATTTATATTTTTCTTTATTTTTTTTTTTTTTTTATCAGTCATTTTTTCTTTTTTTACTTCTCTTTAAATTTTTTTTTTTTTTTTCCTTTTCTTTTTTTTTTTTTTTTTCTTTCCCATCTTATGATTTATATTTTTTTTTTTTTTTTTTTTTTTTTTTTTTTTTTTCTTCTTTTTCTTTTCTTTTTTTTTAATTTTTTTCATTTCTACTTTCTCAGAAACCATTTTTTTCTTTTCTTTTTTATTTTTTTTCTTTTCTTTGAATTTCTTTTTTTTTTTATATTTTTTTTTTTTTTGTTTTCTTCATATTCGTATTTTTTCTCAAAGATTCCAAAAGGTAAAAAATTTTTTGTTATATTTTTATTTTTATCAAAAAAATTTTGTTTATGTTTTTTTTTTTTTACCAGAAATATTCTTTTCATTTATTTTTTTTTTTTAAAATTATCCCTAAACCATTAAATATTAAAATATAAAATATTAACTTATTTTTTTTTTTTTTTTGTCCATTTTTCCCATTTAAAAGAACTATTTTTTAATTTGTTAATATTTGTAGAAAATAGATTTAAATTTTTTCAAATTTTTAGAATGGTAGATACATAGATTTTTTATGCTAATAGTTTCCGTTAGAAAATTCACAGTTAATCTAAACAGGCCATTGTTCTACCGTTGTTCTCTTAATCCAAGGCCAAAGAGACACTGAAGATAAAATATTACAAAATGAAATTGAATTTGTGGATAAATACGTTTAGGAGGATAAACGTTGCCTATTTTATAAATCATTTAGGATAAAGATAAATTCTCCCTTCAAATGTAAATAGTTAAGATCGTAGAAATCATCAAGCACATTCAGGAGTCTTTCCAGGAAGAAGCATTTTGGATGGGAACTTTTTTTTTAGTTGGAAACGAAGTTCAATTCAAAGGATTTTCAATTGTTTTAAAAGTGTCCCAGGCTTTCAATCTTAATCTAACGAAACTCTTCTATTATGAATCTTAAAATTGTCAATACCATTTTAAACATGTCTTCCATTTAAATCCGAGGCAATAATCACATTTCAAATGAGATGTAAATCATTTGTTTTGCATATCATCTATTTTTAAAAAATTTGTCTGCCACATATAGGATTCCAGACCCTAATCCTCACTTATTCCCACAAATGGAATAATTTATAGACTTGATTTCAAAATGATTGAATCAAAACCCTTAAAAATTTTCAATTTAAATGTTTTCAAAGAAGTTAGAAGAATAAAAGGTTTTCAAAAATTTCTAAAATGATTTATTAAATAAAAAAAATTAAATCTTTTTGCAAATAAAAGAACTCTAATGATTTTTAAAATTTCCTTCTTTTTCTTCTTTCCATCTTTTTTTTCTTCTTAAATTCTCAATTTATCCTCCTTTTCCATTTCACAATAACGTCGTGCGTTTGTTTATTTATTTTTTTTTTAATAAAGCGTTCATTTTTTTTTTTTTGTTTTTTTTTAAATAGTGATGAAAAATGTTATTTTATAAAAAAGATAAGGATTTTACCGTAAGTTGAAACCATGGATCAATTTTTTCAAATTGACAATGATAAATTTTGGAGAATATATAATATATTTATATATATATATATATATATATATAATATATATATATATATATTCTTAAAAAAGAATATGGCATCAGTGAAAATTCGGAAATTAAACTCGAATAACCAAGAAAAACAATTTGGAAGGCAAAAAGAACATTTTAAATTCTTTTTATTAGTCCTGAGACATTGAAATTTTTCCGGTTCTATCAAAATATTGGTTTAATTTGAACATAGCATATATATTTTAAATATATATATATATATATATATATGATATTTGTATATGTGTGTAAAAATTTTGTGTGTGTAAAATATATATTTATATAATATATATATATATATATCATTTTTTGGTGTGTTTGTGTGTCCATATAAAATTCCTAACATCAGAATGATAAAATTAAAAAGAATAAATATTAAACTTCAAAAAAATCCATATATATATAAATATTTATATATATATAACTATATATTTATTTTATTTCTCGATATATATATTATAAATTTTTTAAATATATATAAATATTTATATATATCCTTATATATTATAATATTTATAAGATATATAAATTGAATGAGCTGAAAATGAAATAATTTTGGAAAAAATTTTAAATGATTCTTTTCTCAAAAATGCTGAAAATAAACTTATTTTCTTACATCATTTTTTCTTTGCCAAGAGCGGCAATATATACAATATCAACTATAACAACTGGTATCTCTTTAATATTCAGCGCTTCAAAAATATATATATATATATATATATACATCAAATTATTCGTGTTTTTTTTCTTTGCTGGTGATGCGGCTTTTATATACATTTCCTTTATATATATAACATTTAATGTAACGTTTCTCTGCTGCATGTAAAGCATTTGGTCTTACAATTAAATATAAAAAAAACTGAAGTTTTTGCACCAACCTTTTCCTACTCCACTTTGCAAAAACAATTTTGTTGGTGAGAAACAAAACCACCAGTCTACAAATTTCCAGAAACCATTGAAAAGTAAAAGACAAACCCCTGAACTATGTAAAAAAAATCATATGTTGGTAGCAAAATGTCAATTACAGTGGAACTTTAGATGATGAAATCATGCATCGGATTGCTAAGGCTACCAGTGCTTTCAACAAACTTCAATCGCTTGTGGAATGAGCGGAGATTGACTGGATACAAAAATTCATTCAAAACAGAGCTGTTGTACTTGCCATCCTTTTGTATGGCTCAGAGTTGTGGACTCCATACAGGTACCATATATATAGCTGGATGTTTTCCATAAAAGCTGTCTGCATGTGAATCTGTGGAGTTAAGCTTCAAGATAGGACATCTAACGTAGACCTGTTTAACAGGTGTAATATTGGAGGAATCGAGACTTTTCATCATACAGTCTCAGTTACGGTGGACTGGTCATGTCTTGAGAATGTCTGATGACAGGATACCCAAGATCCTAATGTACAGCCAGTTAGATCAGGGCTACAGGAATGTAGGACGCCCATGGCTAAGATACAAAGACAAGCTGAAAAGCAACTTGTCAGCAGTCAATATACCACATAACACCCTTTGAGCGCTTAGCCTTTGGAGCGGGTAGAATGGAGATCAACGTGTTTTTTAGTGGACTCAGCAATTTTCAATCTGCTTGTCTGAATCATCTTCAAGAAGCGAGAGCAAGATCTAAAAGGTCAGCCAATCTAACAGTGATCTCATCTCACAATCCTCACACTTGCTCCATATGTGGCCTCCTTTGTAAATCACTAGCGGGTCTTAAATGCCACTTAAGATTATCGCACAAAAACTTTCATAACTGAATCAATAAGCTGTCAGATCCTCATACGTCGAAACCGACGGGAGAGTCCATTATATATATATATATATATATATATATATATATATATATATATATATGTATTCATTTTTATTTAGAAAAAAATTAAAATATATTCATTTTGTTTAACTGAAAAAAAAAAAAGTAATTCTCCCAATACATTGTTGCATATTAAAATATTTTAAAAATTATAAACTAATTTAAATTTATAAAAATTTTCAAATTTATTTTTATCTGTAAAAACAGATATTTTTTTAACATTAGCATTTCCAAAATAATATAAATTCAAACAAATTTTGAAATATTGTTTTTTTATTTAAAATTGAAAAAAAAATTATTGTATTGTAAAAATTCATTTTTCATCGGAAAAATATTTAGTAAATTTGCTTTTTTATGCCCCATTTTTAAATATCTATTAAAATTTTTATAAATCGTCATATTTCCATATAAATGTACATTTTTTTCGAAATAAGATATTTTATTTATATAAAATCATCCGTTTTGGAGTTATCGACAATAAAGTTTCGACTCAGTTTTGTTCAAAAATGTCGGCCATTATTTTGCTTGTTTAACTACATTCACTGCGGAACATTTTGCGCGCGGAAGCTTAATTAACGGCCTTTTACTGATCTTAACTGATTTTACTAGTCTAAATTACTGCGCACTTAAGTTATGTCGGAAAGCGATGACAAGCGTTGTTTTTTTTTTTATATAGTAAACCCTTTTTCTGTGTAGAAAAGACATGACAACTGTTGTAAAGTTTTTTTTGGATTTCAAAATTAAAAATAAAACAAATAATAATTAATGAGCAAACTTTGTAAAGAGCATGAATATTTACAAAATGAAATTATGTATGCTCCTTCCTTCCTATTTTTTGTATTTTTGTAAAAAAAGATCAAAGTGCAAATTTATAAAATTAAATTAATTATTATTTCGTTTCTATCATATTTTTTTGTTAACAAATCCAAAATAATTTTTTTTGCACGAACTTTGGTCATTAATTATTTTTTTATTTTTATTTTTTTGTTATTTTATTTTGTAAGTATTGAATAAGGCCTTGAATTTTAGTAGTTTTACTATCTTGCATCAGGTGAACTCGATATATATATATATATATATATATATATATATATATATATATATATATATATATATATATATATAATATATAAAATAAAAAAACTAACTAGTATTAAAGAAACAGTATTAATTACATTTATCGGCTTGAATTTTTAAATAGAAATTTCGTAGGAAATATATATAAATATTTGAGTAAATTTACTTAATATTCCTTTTATTTTCAAAAATATTTACTTAAATAAGTTGTATAAACAGAAAATATATTAAATAAATGTCGGACTTAATCCATTTCATAATGTGTTATCGATATTTACGTTAAGGTACGTTTCATGAGCAGATATGATCGTTCGGGAAATATCGTCGAAGATTTGTTGTTTATAAACAGTAATTGGACTTTGCTAACCAGACGCTTTCTCTGTACCTGAGATCAATTGACGGTTCCGTATAGAACACAGGTTCGATTCCTGTCGGAGAACGCATATTTTCTACGAAATTTCTCGAATATTCAGACCGGTAAAGGTAATTAATAGTATTTATTAAAAAAAAAAAAATAAATAAAAAATAAACAGTATTAAATAAAATGTATCTGTTAAAATAACGTAAAAATAAAAAATATATTAAATAATTGTCGGACTTAAACCATTTCATAATATATCTTATATAGGAATTGATATGTATGTATGTGTGTTTTTTGCATGTGTGTGTGTATGTGTGTGTGTGTGTGTCCAAGCAACTCCTCCGCTCCCACTGGTCCGATTTCAATGATTCATTGCTCATTCAAAAGCCCTAGAAAAGTTAGGTGCTGGGAACGATTTTTGTTGAACTCAGATTCAGGGTTACCAGATTATGCGAGTTTAAATATATATATATATATATATATATATATATATATATATATATAATATATTATATTGCCTGATATAGGTTTTACTTAATTAACTATTTTATATTTCTAACTCTTCAAATGTTGAATGTATAACTAATTCTAATTTCTATTTTCCCATCTTTACACTATATTAATTTTATCTTATAAATTGTCCCCTGTTCTGTTACCCATGAAATAAAAATGTTTGTATGGAAAATAAGGATCTACGTACATCAAATCGACTTTAAATTAATTGGCAGCAGAAGAATTATCGTTGTACTTTTAAAAGGTAAGCTTAAACATTAATCCAATACTTAAATGCAGCGATCAATTTTGAGTTCTTCTATAGTTTATTGATGCCTATTGCATGTACTCCTCCCTAGCTATTGTGATGATGGCCTAATCAAGAGCCGTCTGTAGGAGCTAGCTTAAATGTCACCTAACGTATGTATATATATATATGTGTGTGTGTGTGTGTGTGTGTGCTTGCCATGCGTCCCAGTGGCTAGCACCCCTTCAGCACTCTACCGGATGGCCTGGCTTATAGCCTTAAATAGTCTACGATTAAGGACTTCAACAGTTGATTAATAATTTGATACTAAAAAATTAATATTCGAACTGAAAAATTCGTTTGTTATACATTGCATTTTTTTCCTTTTAAAAGTGTCCTTGTAAGTTGTGTTGTTAATTGTTTTGTAACTTATTGTCCTGTGTTTTTTTGTATATATCAAATTTATATACTGGCGCTGAATAAATATATTAAAAAAATTTGAAATTCTGTGTATGTGTCATTCACCTCGACGATACAACAGCGTCCTACTAAGAATATAAGAATTATTTGAGTTTCGATTTATTTATTTTTGTGTTCTGGCGAATCAGTCCTGTACGTTAAAGTGTGTCGTGTCATAAAAACACTTTATTAGATAAAAACTCAAGCCCTATTATCAAAATTACAAACTGTCCTGGTTTTGAGACCTGGACATTAAACTATAAAATTATATACTTATGAACATATTTAATAGACAAACTTTTTACATGGTGAGAGTTTAAAATAATTTTGTGAAAACTGTGTATAATGGGGTATTGAGGATTGTTATTTTCAATAATTTTGGCCTGTTTAAAATGCTTTCATGTCCCTCCTATGCCCTAATCAGTGAAGAGGTTGCCATAATGATTCCGAAAGACCAAACAAATAACCTTACAATATTTATGTTGCATTCAATCATTTATGCTGAGCTAATCAATACTTCATCGAGTCTTTCTGCGCCACTCGTTACAACATCATAAAAAAAAAAAAAACCCTGTAATCAATTCATCCTTTGTACTCGACGATCTTGTTTGTTCATGTAGACATCGACCCAGGCCGAGATCAATTTGCCAACACAACCTATTCTTTTGTATCGAAAACTGGTTTAGTTTAGTTTTATTTTAGACTTTTTTTTATTTTTTATTTTAATCAATTCACCCAAAAGGCGATAACAAAATAAGATTTTTTATTTATGGGGCTTCTTGAAAAAAAAACAGAAATAAAAATATTTTAGAATGAACAGGAAACTTGTTTTTGATAAGATATTTTCATACTCGCTTATAAGCTTTTAATTGTCATTAAACAGTGAAATGGACGAGAAAAAAAATTGCCAAATACATATTTCTTTTTATTTTTTTTATTTTTAATTTCGACATATCAATATTTTATCAAATATTATTATTACAGAATAAATATTGTATATATTCATTATTGTCATAAATTATTCTCTTAATCCATTTTACATAAAAATTTAAAAAGATAACACAAAAATTTTCTTTTTTAATGAACACTACAATAACAATATAAATTAATTTAAGTTGCTCTGATTTTGGATTCCAAAGATATTTAAATATAAAGAATATTTATATTTTTATTTCCTTAATAATGATACCAAAAAGGAATTTTGAAAATATTTAAGGAGATTATCGAAAATAAGTTTTACAGAAATGCATGAACATGTCTAAAACGGTACAACAAACATGCCTTTAATATATATATATATATATATATATATACATTTTTTATGTTTATATAAAAAAATATATACAAATATTTAAGTAAATGCTCTTTTATAATAAACAGTATTAACAACATTTACCGGCCTGAATGAAGACATGAAAAAAAACGTATAAATATAAAAAATGTCTTTAAAAATAATTGTCGGACTTTCATAATGCGAGACGTCATTTGTTTGCATTTGGATACGCATTGAGCAGATATGGATGTATGAAAGTAAATCATGGAGAATTGTGTTTAAAAACAGTAAAATCGACCTTGCTAATTCGAACGCCCTCTGTTCTGCACGTCAGGCTAAATCACGGTTCCGTATAGGATACATGTTCAATTCCTGTCGGAGGACGAATAATTTCTATGAAAATTTCTCGGACATTCAGGCCGGTAAATGTTGTTTAATACTGTTTATTATAAATAGAGCATTTACTTAAATATTTGTATCTATAAAAAGAATGTATAAACATAAAAAATGTCTTTAAATATATATATATATATATATATATATATATATATATATATATATATATATATATATACACACATGTGTATATAGGCAGCAAATTCTCTTTTAGGCATGTCTGACTGAATAAATTACAGACATTATGCTAATTTTTAACAAAATCCGTTCATACTCATGAATAACCTTCCGTGTATTGATGTTAAGGGATGAGAGAAATGTACTATAGCTGCTTATTTTTTTTTTCCAAATACTTTCGATCTTCTTTCAAGATCATCTTCAGGGGTGCAAGTAATACAAAACTATATGTTGTTCATTAGTACAAGTATTTAAACAAAGTTGTGCGTTGTTATCCACTACCGTAATTTTTTCATTATGCTTTTAAATGAACAACATATAGTTTTGTACTACTTGCACCCCTGAAGATGATCTGAAAACACTAACACCTAAACTATTAATTGCTAAAAATGAACGAGAGTAGAAAATGCAAAACTGATAAATAGGATATGACAAATATGACAAATGAACCCTGACCCATGAACTCGATGACCTCCAGAATTCAGCGGTCAACTTCTCCAGATCGTACATGCACTACGGACCTACTGTAAACATGTCAGAGACCAAGGTCCTGTACCAACCACGACCGGGACTTCAGTCACTACCAGGAGTCAAAATCAACATCAAGGAACTGGACCTGGAGAATGTTGAACAATTTCCATCTCTTGGTAGCGTACTAACATCAAATGCATCCGCTGAAAAGACGTCGATAACCGAATCAAGGCAGCCCACGCTGCATGCGGGAAACTATGGAAAAGAGTCTTGGGCAATCCAAGGCTAATACAAACCATTACCAAGATGTTGCCATCTCGACTCTCCTGTACGCCTGTGAGACCTGGGTACTCTAGAGATGAGATATTTGCAAACAGGAAAGATTCCATCAAATGAAACTTTGTCAAATCCTGCGGAACACATAGCAGGACCGGATCACGAAAAATGAAGTTCTCTTTCGACCGGTCACCTATCAGTCCTATTTCAAGTTGCGCTCTGTCCGAGGGGAAAGAGAAACATACAACTGAGAGATAAAATGTATTTTATCCGATCCAGAGCAGATACTACACTTTGATTGATTGTTGCAATGATGGCGGAAAGTCTTAAAAGTTGGATTAAGTCTTTTCTCAGTAAATTTGAATGAAATGCATCGAAGAATGACGTCAAAAGTGTAATTGTTGCGTTGTTACATGAAACGTTTCAAATTCATTGAATTCTACTGAATAAAAAGGTTAGTCCAAATATTTTCTCGCTTTATTTTTCGGTACACTTTCGACATTGTCTGAACCTGAAAACTTTATTTGGTTACTTTTCTTAACCCACAAAATAATGAAACGTGTGTGCCGCCGCTCATGTCAGTCGCAATTAATATTTCTTAATTTCTTTCATTTTCTTATGCCTGAAAACATTTCAAAATATCAAGTTTCTTCTTCTTCTTCTTCTTCTTCTTCTTTTCTTTTCTTTCTTTTCTTTCTTTCATTTCCTTTTCGTTTTTCTTCTTTTCCCTTTCTATAATTCTTACTTCCATTTCTTCTTTTTCTTCTTCCCATTTCTTCCCTTTCGTTCCTCCAACAAATTTTACCTCTTGTTTCATTCTCTTTGTTTCTCCTCCTCGTTTTCCTTTTTCTCATCATTTCTTCTTTTTTCTTTCTCCTCCTCATCATCATTTCTTCTTCTTCTTCTTCTTCTTCTTCTTCTTCTTCTTCTTCTTCTTCTATTTTTCCTTCATTTCATCCATTTCATTTCTCCTCTTTATCATTTCTTCTTCTCTTCTCTGTCATTTCTTCATTTCCTTCGTTTCTCTAGCATTTCTTCTTTCTCTTTATCTTCCATTTCTTTTTCTTCATTGCCCCCCATTTCTTCTTCTTCCATTTTTTCATTTTCTTTATTTTTCCTCCTCCTTTTCAGTTTTTCTTATATTTTTTCTTTTTTCGTTTCACCTCTTATTTTATTCTCCTTTTTCATCCGTTTCTTTTTTCTTCTTCGTTGCTTCGTCCCCCCTTTCTCTCTTTTTCTCCTTTCTTTGCCTTTTTTTCTTACACGTCTTCTTCTTTGTTGCTCCTTTTCTTCTCTTTTTCTATTCTTTATTACTTTTCTTTTCCTCGTCTTTTTTTCCTTACAACTTATCTTAATAGGAAATAAATATTACACAAAAATTATTAATAGCAGATTTTGTTTTTGGAAACATTTTATCGAAAATGAACGCCTTTAAATCCAAATGGAAAATCAAGCGAAATAAATTTCTTTTTTTTTTTTAACCTTACTAGAAAATTAAACGAAACTTGGTTTGATAATAGTTTATAACAGCTAAAATAATAAAGGGAATTAACTTTGATTTTTATGGTATTAATAACCGTTAACTGCCGTTTCTCTTTGCAATCAAAATTATCCTCAATTTGACAATGTGACTATGATCCAAGCGGTCTGAATAAATTGAGGTGTTTTTTCTTTCTCTCTTTGGTTGTCAGCCAATTTTAATTTAATCTTTTTTGCGTGTGTATGTTAACAGACTCTTCCAAAGCAATGGAAATGGCTGGACCCACTCCTAAGTCAATGTCGCGCGCCAAGGAATGGACAGACAGAGTCGAAGAAGCGTACAGATTTCAATGTGCCGGTTACAGAGACGAATTAGAATACAAATTCATTCATAAAACCGATCACGTAAGTATCATTGCTAACGTTGTTTGATTGTTAATCTTTCCATGGTTGAAATTGCCAAAGACTTAAGTTGTTAAATCTGAAAGAAAAAGAAAAAGACGCGTTATAAAAAAAATCATTAGACGCTGTTATAAATTATAATTTGATTTATTGAAATTGTCATCTTTGATAATGGCTTATGTAAGCCGAAAGCTTACATTGGATTTAAACATGTATCAATATGGTGATTTCTTTTCGTCCTTCAACGATAATGCGAATAAGCTTATCAGATAATATGAAAGGAATTTACTTAAAATAAATAGACAAAACTTGTCTATATTATTTAATGAAAGATGCATTAAAGAAAAAATTTCTGCCTAAATATATACATAATATATATATATATATATATATATATATATATATATTTTACATTTTTCCTTTTCTTTTTTTTCCCCACTACCCTCCCATTCCTATATATCATTTCCGTTAAGTTAACCATCTAAATAGGTCACGGTTCAGTCCTCCTCCTACCCCAATATAAAGCATGCTTAAGAGAAATATGAAATTTAACCCCTCCCTATACTCTACCTTGTCTCGTTAACTACAACTATCACCCTCCCTGTTAAATTACAAAAATTACACTACCCATCAATTTCTAATCCCATTTTTCCTTTCAGTTCGTTGTTGGAATTGTTACCTGATGATCCGGAGTCCTTTAAAAAAGGATTTTGGTGAAATAAATTATTGTAATGGTACCTTAAAGTGGTCTGTTTTTTCATTTTTATATATATATATATATATATATATATATATATATATATATATATATATATATATATACGTATATTTACGTCCTAAATAAAGCGTTAAGAGAAAATTAAAACAATGAAGGAAGAAAAAGAAAAGTATACAATAACATTCGGAAATAGCATGGCATATAAAAGTGGAAAAAAACAACAACCGATAAATAATAATCAATAGTGTTCATTTCAATGATAACCAAAATACGGGTAAGTCTGGCGGGGTCAATAAGTACTGGTGGGCTCTTGATGACTATAAGATCAAGAAAGATTTGGTGGCACCAACATTCGAAATAGGAATGGATATATTTAACTCAAGCCGTACTGATTTTGGAAGAGAGGCATGATGTGATCGCTAAATTCGGACCTGCCATTTTTTTTTTCATTTTTTTAACCGGTTTTACAGTTCTACATTTTTAAATATTTGTAAAACTTGTCCACATTTTTCATTTTTTCCTTCTGGTAACACTTGCTGGTGAGTTGCAGCTCCGAAAAACAAGCCATCTCCTCTTTCTGTCAAAGAATTACACAGCGTGAAGTGATGATTTATAAGTCGATGATATACCACCTTCAGACGCCCGGTTTAGTGTCATTTCCGATTCCTTTATTACTTGCATCATGGGAAAATTTATTTCTTTTTAATTCTTTGTTATTATTTTATTTCTTAGTTTTATTTAATTTTCCCAAAATTAAATAAATCCCATACATAAATTAATAATAAAGAATTAAAAAAAGATAAAAAGAAATTAATTTTTCCCATGATGCAAGCAATAAAGGAACCGGAAAAAGTTTTTGGTCATCTCCACAATTTTATGACACCACTTTTGGAAAGAAAAGAATCTTTCTCTTTTCCACTTTCGGGCGTGTTTTGGCAGCCCTATCCATGAAGTAATTTGGTCGTTCTAACTGAGCACAAAGCTGTCTTGAGCTCAACCATTTTGACCATTGTTATTATTACTTACTTCTGAACCAAAAAAGAAAGCGAACATAGCCAAGAGACATTGAACACTTTCTTACACTACAGTCATCATAAAATATAATAAACGGTCTGTAGTAGACACCCAAATTTTTGTAGGCATCTTTTTCTTTGTTTATCATATGTGAACATGCACACACTTAAAATACGCACAGACACACAACCATTTTAATTTCCATAATGTAACCACTTTCTCAGATCAGTATCTGTCTATATTTCTGAGATAAGGTATTATGTACACTATTTACATTATTCGGACTATTGTCCTCATCTTTGTCGCCATATTTATTACAACGTTTCGGCCGTTGTACGCTCCGGCCTTCTTCAGGTGGTTGGAATGTCGAACTGAACCCTTTATTTTGCTCACTGGGGTAGACTGTTCTAGTTCCACGTGCCATGTCTAACAATGATAACAGTACAAATTGCAATATGAGCACTGGTAAAAAATGGTTGCTGAAGACATTAGGTTTATAATACCCAGAAATTCATACACAGATGTCCTCAAGGACACATGTCACAGTTGATAAAAGCGTTAGTTAGATCCAGGTCACAGTGAGTTCAATACTCGGTTAAGGCAGTGGAGAACTTTCAGAGGGGAATTAACAGGAAATAGACATGGCACGTGGAACTAGAACAGTCTACCCCAGTGAGCGAAATAAAAGGTTCAGTTCGACATTCCAACCACCTGAAGAAGGCCGGAGTGAGCGAAGTAAAGGGTTCAGTTCGATATTCCAGCCACCTGAAGGTGGCCGGAGCGTACAACGGCCGAAACGTTGTGATAAACATGGTGATAAAGATGAGGACAATAGTCCGAATAATGTAAATAGTTTCTCAGCTCAATTGTTAAAAATGACCTATTTACATTAGAAATACGTTGAAAATCAAAAAGAATGGGACTGTCAGTTTTGTGATGTCAACGAACACTCGTCGCCACTTTTGTAATGCCAACAAATACTCGTTGTCACTTTTGTAATTCTAGTTGTAGTAGAGATTTTATAATCGCAGATACAACTATAGTAACGACGTTGGACTATACTGGTGTCAGACGCCTTCGAATATCACTCGCGCTAATAGTACTTGCTCAATAATACTCGCTCGAATAGTAACCACCAAATAGTGTTCTGAATAGTAATCCGTATAGTGTTCACTTAGACGCCACGTTAATTCCCATATATACATTTCCTTTACCATCACGTAATCTATTTATTCAAAATAGGACCGCCTGTGTTTGCTCTCTGGAGAACTGTGTTGAAACTCCTGTGTCGGTAGTGACACTTTATTCCTATAAAACGGACTTTGAGCAAATGAAGCATGAACGTCGTAATGAGGAGCATCCCTCTTTGAACCTTATGGACTGGTTCTACAGAATCACAAAGAAAGAACTTTACCAAATGACAGAAATCATATCGCTTGAAGACTTTCAACAGCAGCAACAATTAAAATGGATATCACATGTAGCTCTTTCTTTGGTTGTTCCAACTCTGCGCAAGTCTGACTTGAGCTCAGCCATAAATACAATGATTATACTTACTTTTCCTAACTTCTGAGCTAAGAAAAACAAAATGGTCATACCAAAGAGACATTGAGACATTTATTTCACTACAGTCGCCATAATAAAGAATAAATGATCTGTAGCAGAAACCCAAGATTTTGTAGGCATCTTTTTCTTTGTTTATCATATTTGAACAAGCACACACCTAAAATATGCATAAATGCACAACCATTTTAACTTCCATATTAAAACGGTCTCCACCATCGTTTTGGTGGAGGGACTTGCGTGGTCCAATGACTCTGAGAACGATGCCGTCGAGAGTTCTAAATTCCTGATAAGGCCACCCTTAACGGCAAAGTCGAAGGCGAAGACCAGACTAAGCGCGACCAACCCCAAAACCCCAACGGATTACACAGTCCAGTGGATAAAAGCGTTGGTTGAAATAATCCAAAAAGAGTTCTGAGTTCAATACCAGGCCACAACAAAAACTTGAAGAGTTGAGTTACTAAAGGGGATTAACTGAAATATCCAGAAAAGGCAGGGCGCGTGAAACTAGAACAGTCTACGCTCGTGAACTAAATAAAGGGTTCGGTTCGCGATTCCAACGCATATCACTTGAAGAAGACCGGAGCGTACAATGCCCGAAACGTCGTGAATATGACAATAAAGATTAAAACAACAGTCCGAAAAATGTAGATAGTATAAATATCAACGAAATATTTACACTGGGATTATTATCCTCTTCTTAGTTATTTTTATCTGAGTCGAGCAATGTGTACCTGCACTCAGTTGAAACGGGCGAGCAATAATTGAACAGTGCTAAATAAAATATGAACTAGATGAAATATCCCTAGACATGAGCAGTCGAATGAGAGCAGTCTACCTCTAAGTTAAGAATTCCCTGTAGGTTACCCGGATCGATAAACACCTGAAGAACGGGGGTGCAACTGCTGAAATATTGTGATAAAAACAACAAAGATGAGGATAATAGTCCTAATATATCCCAAAAATTCAGACAGAAAAATCGACTATGGTTCAGTTAACTTGTCTGACTAACTGACTCAAGGGTTTAACATGGAAACGCTCATCAGGGCCAGATGTTCGATAAATTTGGCCCTGATGAGTGTTTCAACGAGGAAATCAGATGAGCCAATTGAACTTTTCTTGATTTATAGAACACTTGATTTTTTTTTTTTTTGCAACCTGCTGAGGCGTGTTGAAATCCTCACAGTATTTAGTATTTTTGAAGTTATCGCTAACATATTTGTCGAGATTTACAAACTCTACGCTTCGCTATTTCGCAAAGCAATCGATGAAAAGCCGATTGGTTTGGAAAAATGATTTGACAAAAACCCTACTTTGCAGTTTGATAATGTCTTTAATTCTATTTTATAGGACTTCACGGTAAACAATATTGTTAAGAAAATTTCTTTTTTTCCTTTTTAACAGCGAATTCGTAGGTTTTCTTACTCTTGAGCATGCAACATACAACTGACCATACGTAAATATTTCTTTCTGGAGATAAATTCCAACCTTGTGATTTTTTATGGTTCTTGCAAACGCAGGGAGAACTAGAAACTGCATTCTTTCATATATAAAAAAATTAAAGAAAAGATATGCAAAAAACAATATTACATTTTTATTAAATAAGTATTTGTTATTTTAATCATTAAATTGATTTTAAAATAGTGGGAGTGTTTTGTATGTTAAATAATAAAAGTTTTAATTTTTCACAAAAGCACCCTAGTAAAACCAACTATACTTTGTACCCGATTAACTGTTTGGACTTCTTCCCAAAATTTTGTTTTGATCGATCAATGTAGGGCTATTTTAGAGAGCATGACGGAGAGGTGGACGGACTAACAGAAGTCACAGAATTTTATATATAGATAGATTGTCTTGCAGTGGAACTTCCACGTTTGGGTTTGGGGATGTGAGTCGAATTAAAAAGGAAAGTCTGTACAATTACGCAGAGAAAGGTTAATTTAGAGGGTGTGAGGGACGGACGGACTAACGAAAGTCATAGAATTTTATATATAGATTAAAACTCTGGTTATTTATATAGCTTTGATATGAGAAATTAAATTCTCGTTCTTTCTTTTTTTCGCAGGTTGACCGATGGCCGCACAATGGCTACGTAAAGAAACTCCAGAGAAAAGATGGCAGTTATTTCTACTACAATCGAACGAGGGAATGTCCCGAAAAGGATGTTCCAAAAACAAAAATATATGCCTACTGAAACAGAAAAAAAAATGAAACGATGTGTGGGATATTTTATTTTGCTTCTTCCGTTTCAAAAAAAAAAAACTCATTTTCTTTTATTTCACTCAATAATTAAAAACAAGTAAAACAAATTAAAAAAAAAATCTCTATGATTATTTCGCGATAAATTTATCCATTAATATATATTTTATTATTAATATACGATTATCTCCCTTCGGTTGAGACGGCTGGTGAGTGACGTCAGTTCCGAGAGTCAACGGCAGTTGCTTTTTATCCCGCCTAGAGGCAAGATGTGTCGGCCCAGGCCAGTTGCTACGTATCCCGCGGAGAGGACAAACGTCACAAGCCCACAGCGGCAGGGCATACAGAGAAAACCACATGGTCTCACCAAACAACATTAAGGTGTTAATATATCGTGGATCTATTAATGCCTTTAATGGGGTTATGGTAACTGGGAATATTCTCTTTTGCATCTCCATTAAGTCATGATATTTTTTTAAATCATTTCACCCTAAGTAAGGCAATAAAGACACTAAGATATAGGGGGTTACTGAGTGTTACAGAATATGAGAGAGAGAAAAAAAACTAGTGAGAACAATAAAAGAACAGGAATTAAGAAGACGAGATAACGATTTACATTGCATTTAAATTTTTGAAGATCAAAAGGGAAGCAAGAAGCCGTAAGAGAGTTCCACGAGCAGGAAGCGTGATAGAAGAAACTCTTAGCATAGAACTTACGGTTACATCTCGCCGTTTTAACTGTTGAACGATGAGACCTAGCCGCCAATCTAGTACTGCGCTTAAAGTCATAAAGTATAGGTACCTTAGAGGAAAGTTCATCATAACAATTACCACGAAAGTATTTGTAGAAAATGCAGTGGGAAAGTAACTTAAACCGAGATGCCAGGTCATGACCGATAACATTGCTGATTCTTCGTTGGATTTTTATCACCAATGTGATAAAGGTAGAGATTTCCATGCGTAGTTTAAATGTGGCACAAGGCCGAAAGTATGGGGCATCCAGTGAGGATCGAACTCACTTTTCAGTAGTAACTGATCTAGCAAGACAACGCTGAGGTGCCCCCGATGCGATAAAGGTATCTACCCGACTTAAGTAGATACGAAGTATTAAAAATTGAGCCAATCAGAGAAGATCTATTTCAGCGCTCCTTTACCAGGCCTTCATTCAACGGCCTTAAGCGTAGTATCTGTTCAACCTGATATCGGTTATTCCAATACCGGGGTAGCATCTCCCTCACTTTAACTAATAAGGAGGTTTACTAATGCCAGTTTGACGGTGATCGCCGGGAATGGGTAATTTTTTTCTCCTTGGCCTAGGTGTGCAAATACGGTCATACCACGTTAATCCGACCACGTGTCGCGTGAGAGGAAGGTAAATAAAGAAGCAGTGCTCCTTAACGCAGACTTCCAATCGGGATCAAGGTGTAGTATCTGTTCGTCCCCTCACTACCGTGTTTACGCCTACTGGCACTTCACAGCTCTGTCATCAATAAAGCTTAGTACCGAGGATCCTAACTGTGCTATAGTATCTCCAACATTGCATTAAAGAATGAGGAGTGGGCAGTTTTCGTCCTTGGCCCGTATGTACACTTCACGTTTATTCACTACGTGTCAAACCCTGATTGGTTAACGTAAATAAAGGATTGGGTTCACTCCACTAATGCCTGAGATCCCCAGCTATATATCAAATAACAAGGTAAACTATGCTTTCTAGCCATGAACGACAACTTTTTTTAATCAATTCACCCCAAGCAAGGAGATTATACCACTAAGATGCAAGGATCTACTAGGTGTAAAAAAGAATAAGAAGACTTTAGAAGGAACCGGAAACCAAATCCTAAACAGGAAACGAAGGATAAACATCTGCTCCTGATCAAAAGAGCGGTGAGGAGTGAGAAGTGTGGACCGAATGATGGCGAAGCTATCTACTTCTACTGGATAAAAAATTAAAATAAAATGAAATTAAAAATAAATAGTAAATAAAATTTCGGAGTTTTGGCAGAGACTTCAACGCAATACTAAACGGGATAAACATCTACTCCTGTTGATTAGTCTAAAACAAGTATTACTTTATTTGCAAAGAATACTTTCATTCCAAAGAATACTTTAATTGTAAAGAATACCTTAACTCCAAAAACACTTTAATTTCAAAGAATACTTTAAATCCAAAGAATACTTTAATTGTAAAGAATACCTTAACTCCAAAAACACTTTAATTTCAAAGAATACTTTAAATCCAAAGAATACTTTTAAATCCAAAGAATACTTTAATTTCAAAGAATAATTTAATTCCAAAGAATAATTTAATTCCAAAAAACACTTTAATTCCAAAGAATACTTTAAACCCAAAGAATACTTTAATACCACTCTTGTTCCTTTGTCTCAAACTAGTAATTCTTTAATTCCCTTAGAGGAGGAAAAGTAAGGCATGGCAATTCACACATAATTTTTAAAAAATGATATTGGGGAGAGCCGTGATCGCCTCCTCCCTGAATAATACCTGAAATAAAGTTCTTATCACTCTACGGGAAGCTCAGCTTTATTCTGGTACAAGATTGGAGTACCCAGTAAGGATCAAACTTGCTAGAATGCGAGACTTATCTTGCTAGCCATTTCTATGTCAGACAATATTTAATCCCAATGCTGTCTTTTAAATGACGAATAATAAACCTCGATATTCAAATTTGAATAAACCAGTCAACGCTTATGGTTAAACCAACATGTCGATGAATGTTTACTCTCAAAAGAATTTTAGCAATTCAGGTATGGAAGTCATGCTTCGGCACCCAGTAACTTGGTCTTGTGATTTTTACTTAGCCTGGGAAGATTGGTTCTGCTTACACTTGCATGATATGGATACCGGTCTCTCTCAGCGGTGGTTAACGGCTGCTGTTAGAACCTGAGGTAGGAGGTTGGTAATAACGAACAACAAATGCATGCCAAATATTTATTATCATTAAATTTTTAAATCTCGGGGTGCGTTTTGTAGGTCCCTCTAAGAGAATGCGGTATTATGGTGTATGGAGGATTGATTGGTGACGGACGAGTTTTTTTATGGTGAATGCACAAATTGTAACGAGTGAATGGGTCGTGAATCGAATTAACTAGTTATAAGATAGTCAGTGAAGACCAGCCTCAACCCCTTCCCCCTGTTTTCGGCCTTGTGCCATAATTGTATTTTTAATACAATGAATATCAATATATTTATTTCGGGCCTCCATACATAGAGCCAGTGAAATTGTTGACGGCTTTTAATCCAAATCTTCAAAAGTGTGTATGAAACATTAGTTCATTTTCAGTAACCGGCTCTCTGTAAAACCTGAATTTGCTCTGATGGCAGTTGATGCCAGCCACTGACCGACTTACCATAGAATTTCTGCTGTAATTTCACCGAAATCAGTATACGAATTACCTTACGAATAGCCTCAGGAATTTTCGCCGTAGATAATTATGCCGTATAGAATTTTACCGTAAGACAATTTCACCGCATTTTTTTTAATATGCGAATTACTTTGTTAAATTCTACTTCACGTATGATTGGATTCGAGGGAAGACTTGATTTGTTGCTGTAGACATAATTGCTAAATCGATAAAAGATGAGATTAATGAGCTTTGTTGTACACCACGTTATATAGCGTTTCTAGCAACATTCGTCGTAAACATTTTTGCCGTAGGAAAACTAGCCTCGGGATATTTCGCCGTAGACAACTTTGCCGATAAAAGCTGGAATTAATGAGAGAAAATAGCCTATGTTTTACACCATGTGATATATTTTTTTTTAGAAAAATTCACCGTAAACGTATTTGCTTTAGGAAAACTACCCTCAGGAAAGAATTTTTGCCGTAATTTTACCGGAATTTTTTTTTAATGCGAATTACCTTGTTAAATTCTACTCCACGTATGATTGGATACGTGGGAAAATTTGATTTTTTTTCCTGTTAACATAAGTTGGTAAATCGGTAAAAGCTCGGATTAATGAGAGAAAACACGTAACATAGCATTTCTAGAAATTTTTTTGTAATATGCGAATTACCTTGTTAGCGTTTCTAGAAAAATTCGCCGTATACGTGTTTGCCGTAGGGAAACTAGCCTCAGGAATCTTCGCCGAAGAAAAATTTTCCGTGTAGACTTTTTGCCGTAAGACAATTCGCCGCATGTTTTTTTTAATATGCGAATTACCTTGTTAAATTCTTCTCCACGTATCATTGGATTCGAGGGAAGATATGATTTGTTGCTGTTAACATAATTTGCTAAATCCATAAAAGCTGGGATTAATGAGAGAAAAGAACCTTTTTTTTTCATCAGTAATATAGTGGCACATGGGAACATCAACAATCCCTGTTGTAGTTGGAGCCCTAGGATTTGTTGGAAAAGATTTCAGTAGACTAATCGAAGGGATTCCTGGAAGTCCATGCCTCAAAGAGATACAAAAAATTGTTCTGACAAGTACAGCGCACACTTTACGAAGGTCTTTATCTATGCAATTTTTTTTTTTTGTCATGATGCCATTTCTAACCTTAGGTCCCAGAAATCATAAGTCACTGTGGGTTCTGGTCATAACTCACTATCTGTTCTGGTCATAAGTCACTATGATTTCTGGTCATAAGTCACTATTAGTTGTGGTCATAAGTCACTATGGGTTCTGGTCATAAGTCACTATGCTCTTCCAGATTGAATCTGTTCTTCTGCATTTTTTTTTCTTGAGTTTTTAATCAATCCACCCCCAGGAAGGCGATAATGTCACCAAGATGCAAGGGGTGTCTACTGACAGTGAAAGAGAATGTGAAAACTTTAGAAGGAATCGGAAACCCAATCCTAAACAGGAAACAAGGGAGAAACTCTTACTTCTGTGAAGGAGTGAACTAGATGTTAGGCGAACCCATCTACTCCTATTGAAAAGAAGAAAAAAATTAACTAATTAATTCGTAAATAAAAGTTCAGGCGCTTAATTAAACTTGCATTTGTGTAGCTAAAATCAGCTTCGACCACATCCGCATTTGGGAATGTAAGTAAAAATGGCTGAACTTTCTGTCCTAAGCTTGGAGTGTGACATTACTCCCATAGCCTCAGTGACTATGGGAGTAACGTCAGCTTTTAGTTTTGAAGATCCAGACCCCTATCAATGAGATCATCTTGTAAATGAGGTTAAGTGTCTGTATTTTTTTTTATTTGTAAATCAGGTATTTATTAACACCTTTTTAATTCCAAGCTTTTATCGACCCCAGACATTTATCGACAGCCTTTCGACCCTTCATAAAAAAATATAGCTAATAATAAACCCAGTGGATACAGACGTTGTCTAGATCCAGTGACTAGACCCTAAGAGTTGTGAGTTCAATACCAGGCTACAGCAGTGGTGAACCAAAACTAGGAGAGTTGAGTTAAAAGGAAATAACTGAGAAATCCGGAAGAGGAATGGCAGGTGGAACTAGAACCATCTACCCCGGTGGACGAAATAAAGGATTCCGTTCAAAATTCCAAACACCTGAAGAAGGCCGGAGCGTACAACGGCCAAAACGTTGGGAATATGACAATGAAGATGAGGATAACAGTCCGAATAATATAGGTAATGCAAGTAATCATAATACCACTTCTCAGAGAAATAGACAGATATATAGAGAAACAAAGACATAAAGGCCGGAGCGTATAACGGCCGAAACGTACTGAATATGGCAATGAAGATGAGGACAACAGTCTGAACAATGTAAATAATGCAAGTAATCATAATATTTCATCTCAGAGATCCAATCACCTAAAGAAAGTACAGCGGCTGAAACATTGTGAATATGGCAATGAAGATGAGGATAACAATCCAAATAATGTAATAATGTAAGTAATCATAATACGTCATCTCAGAGATATAGACAGATATATAGAGAGACATAGACATAAAGGCCGGAGCGTACAACGGCCGAAACGTTGTGAATATGGCAATGAAGATGAGGATAACAGTTCGAATAATGGAAATAATGAAAGTAATCATAATACGTCATCTCAGAGATATAGACAGATATATAGAGAGACATAGACATAAAGGCCGGAGCTTACAACGGCCGAAACGTTGTGAATATGGCAATGAAGATGAGGATAACAGTGCGAATAATGGAAATAATGAAAGTAATAATAAACGCTTTTAAAATATATTAACGTACATTTTTTATTGACATCATTAATGAGAAAAATGTGTTTGATGATCAATACAAGGACATTGATGTTTGGATTGTAATTTTAGTAAATCGCCATGATTTATTCATCGACCAGTTTTTTGATACCTCAGTTATTTATTTAGACTACCTGGATAGTCCCAATCAACCCCGAGGGATTGATATCGACCAATTTTGGACCCCGATAACTTGGTTGGAAATTGGTGGATTTTAGTCTTAAAGTCACTACGATTTATTTAACAATATATCGCCCACCACCGGATAATCCCATCTAAGGATCGATATCGAACTCTGTAATAATCTAAATAGTAGGGTCCTGTGGGCTTTTATACAAGGTTTCAAGAAGGAAACCACTACTAATAATCAAACATAATTTTGACTAAGTCTGCTTGTATTCACTTTGTATTATCCCCTGGGAATAGCATGAATTCATTATTCCCTGCACCTTTGTCCCATTGCTAAATATCTTGCCAGAGATAAGTAACCGTTATTCCATATTACTTCCTCTGCATAAACGTAAATAAACAAATAATGTCTACCGTGGGATATGATGGAATCAGACCAACTAACTTTTCTTGGGGTAATTAGGATTTTATATATAGTGACTTCAGGATTGTTTATTCAACTGCGAATGACTTGGAGCAAATATTTCCACATCCCAACCAGTACAGAACAAACAGATATATTTAAATATGCTTGTTTTTCCATCTCTTTTCTTTCTTAAACTCCTGACGATGACTACTGTGAATCGAAACTTGAAAATAATACAAATTTCGGGGTTTTTTTTTAAATCAACAACAACCATATTTTCGAAAAGTTATCGCATTTTAGAAGAAAAATTTAATAAACATAAAATGACCATTCTTTCTTTATAAGATTTGATTGCAAAAAAATATATATTAAAATATATATATATATATATATATAAAAATATTTACTCCATCTGTTCTTTCTCTTATTTGGATAGAAATGTTTATAAATCGGGCAGGTTTCGCTTTTGTTAAAGCTTCATCAGAGAATGAAATATGAAGGCGAAAAAGAGAATTCCAGTATTTTTAATTCTTGTTTTCTTTGCGTTTCATTGATTAAGCAGGCCTCACGCGCATTTGTCTTGTCAAGTGGCGTTCGTGTGTATAATCCATGTTTAACAAATGATAAACGAACGCAAAAATTAAAAACAGCACAAAAAATGCCTAACAGACACGCGCACACACACACATACATACACACAAACAAATAAATATATATTATCATCTGAATCTCATATAGACAAACTAGAATTATGATAGACATACAAACATGAATTATACACAAGAACCCTCCTTGACATGAGAGATGCACGTGAGGTCTGCTTAATCAATGAAGAACAAATAACACAAAATTAAAATTAGCAGAATTTTTCTCCATATTTCATTCTCTGATGAAGCTTTAATAAAAACGAAACATGTTAGATTTATAAACGTTTCCTATTTGTTCCTTGTACTATCATTCTGTCAAATTCCAATCAATATTTTATCTATAATTGAGCGTCCTAGGTAAGACGATAAACTACATCCGCTTCCTGGGTAAGACGATAAACTACATCCGACAGTAAGGCCGCTGATCGGAAGGTTTTTAGTTGTGTGGAACCACCTCTTAATACATTTAAAATATAAAAAAATTACCAGCAATGCATTTAAAAAAAGAATATTACCAACAATACATTTAAATATATATATATATATATATATATATATATATTTAGTTTATGCAAATTTAGGTAATCCGTATGAGTAGATCTGAGGAGGATGATATCCAGAGAGCTCAATGTAAAATTCAGAGCAGATATGTTTGAATAAAAAAGACAGACCACGTTAAGATTCCATGTAATAAGCTATTTCACCATAACCCTTTAACAGGGTTCTGGATTATCAGACTTTACTTCCAAAAGCTGAAATGAAAATGAAAAGAAATTCACACGTTTTTTACGGACCTCATCAAGTATACGCATAGTTAACGAAGTGAGGAAGTGAAGTGGGAGAGAGGATATGAGTGTGTCATATGTATCATTTTAGTTTCCTATTTTAACCCCAGTGTGTCGGCTGGATGTTGCTCAAATCTAACGCGTCTCGTCTCTAGATAAAGGTGGTTAAGGGGTGAGCGATAAGACTACATTAAAAGGAAGACGTTACAACAACCCCAATAAATTACACGACAGGTTTCATTCAAATTCTTAGACGCTGTCAGTTCGCGTTACTTTAACGTGCATATTTGGGAGGTTAAGGTTTGATAAATATCTAAATTTTAAAACAATCTTCCTTAATGTAGTCTTAACGTGGTCTGTCTTTTATTCAATATATATATATATATATATATATATATATATATATATATATATATATATATATATATATTATATGTAATACATTATAAAAATATTCTCATAATACATTTTAAAAAATATATCAGCAATAGATATAAAAAAAATTAACGGCAATACATTTTTAAAATTTTACCAATGTTAATAGATATAAAAAAATTACCAGCAATACATTTAAAAAAAATATTACCAACAATAGATATAAAGAAAAATTACCAGCAATACATTTAAAATATAAAAATTTTTTTTCTAATACATTTAAAAAAAAATTTACCAAAATAACATTTTACAAAAAAAGAATATTACTAGCAATACATTTAAAATATATTTATATATTAATAGTTTTATAATAAAAATTGAAAGCAATACATTTTAAAAATATTAAATAGCAATAGATATAAAAAAATAGGATAATTTAAAACATTTTAAAAATAAAAATTTTACCAGCAATATTTTTAAAAAATACTTAAATTAATATGATTTAAAATAAATATATATATATATATATATATATATATATATATATATATATATATATATATATATATATACCAACAATACATTTTTTTAAAAATTACCATTAATACATTTATAGAAAATATTACCAGTTTAGATATAAAAAAAATTACCAGCAATACATTTAAAAAGTAAAAATATTACCAGCAATACATTTTTAAAAAAATATATTACCTGCAATACATTTTTGTGGAAAATATTACCTGAAATACTTTTTGAAAAACAAAAAAAAATATTACCAGCAATAAAATATATTGTCGGCATTTATATATATATATACGTTGAGGTTTTTTACCATAAAAAAAAAACTAAACCAAACCAAATCTATATTTGATCCCAACTCATATATAATAAACAAAAATTAAAATTTACTTATGTAATTACTAATATAAGTTTTATATTTTTCGCCGGATTTCAGATGCTGATTTTCAAAGCAACTATCATTTAGCTTTGTGCTAAGTTTGTAAATAACTTTAGATTAGATTTCATTTGAAAATCATCCAATTTTGCAAAACTTGGGCCATTATACATTTTTTTCTGTTTTTAAATATTTTAATTCTCCACCCAAAATTTTACAAATAGTTTAAGCAATAAAATAAATCCACTTCCATCCAACTCGCGAGTTACTGAGACAAATATTCCTATCCTATATTTGCTGTTTTAATCATTACCTTGAGCAAATACATTCCTTGCATTGCTGGCCAAGAATTTCCTCTCTTGTAGATGTTTCTAGATTTGGCTAATCTCCACTCCCACCAGACAACTTGTTGAATTTGCAGAAATCTTTGATGCTTAGAATCAGAATTATTCGAGGAAAACAAAAAATGTAAAATGATAATTTATTATTTTACATTCGGACTACACTATTAACATTCAGACCATATCTTTGTATTTATTATCAAGTTTCGACCGTCTTGCCCTCCGGTCTTCTTCAGGTGTAAGTTGATCCGGCTAACTTTCATGGAGTTTTGAAGTGAATCCTTTATTAAATCTACGGGGATATACTGTTCCCGTTTTGCTGTCCATGTCTAAATAAAAATATTTTAAACTTTCAGTGTCCGCTGTCCTTCATGCGTATATGTAGTTACATCAATGTTATGAGCTCTCCTTCTTGGTATCTCGACCGCGTGAATTTAAGCGTACTACTAGATTGGCAGTTAATAAACCCATCGTTTTTAAAAATAGCTAGATGTAAAAAAGTTCTAGTCTAATAATTTTCTCGCCTTGCTTCCCTGATACCTGCAGTCTCCAAAAATTTAACTGTTACTTTAACCGCCATCTTCTGTCATCCTTAAACCTGTTCTTTTATTCCCCTATCCTCCCTCATTAAAGTCTTCTCATTCTCTTCCACTCCTAATAACCTCTTGCGTCTTAGTGGAATTATTGCCTTGCTTGGAGTGAAGGGATTAAGAAATAAAATGAATGAAATCGTAATGAACGAAACACGTTACGCGAAAAATGTTTTACACATAAGAATCCACAGTTCTTTAGCATTTACTTTTTTTTTAAAGTGCTTGATACAACGTAGAGAGCATAATCATACTTATTATAAAACCCAGGTTGTGTGTGTGTGTGTGTGTGTACGTTTATATATTGGATCGGATTTCCTACATTTTTCAACCGATTTCAACAAAACTTCACAGGATTACGTAAAATTACTTTGCGGTGGTTCTGACAGCACCAAACATTGGAAAAACACAATTGTTTTTTTTTTTAGTCAATTTGAAAAATTACGATTAAGAGGCATCGCTAGAATGAAAGGGGACAACTCATATCGAGTTATACTTATTATAAAACCCAGGTTGTTTGTGTGTGTGTGTCTGTGTGTGTGTTCGTTTATATATGGGATCGGATTTCACATTTTTTCAACTGATTTCAAAAAACTTCACTTTTTTTTTTTTTGGTAATGTTTTCTTATTGTCTTGCACACTTTTTTTTTATTTTTACATTCAGAATGCTTTAAAAAAAATCATTTACAAGACAATTGTTTATGATAAAATTCTATTCAATCGATAGACTCATAACGATTGAAAAATAATGTTTTTGTTTGAGTTTGGGTTTGACCAATTCGTAAAAAAAAACAAACAAACAAAAAAAAAAAAAACTAATTAAGACATGCGTGTCCGTCAACTTTAAACAATAATCTTTGTCAATTTTATTTTTCAGTCTTTATGATGGTCGATACTTGATCTATTTCTTACTGTTACATCCCCGGGCAACGCCGGGCTCTACTGCTAGTATTTTAATATTTTTATTTAAAAAATATTTTAAATCACGACACGGAAATTTCTATGTTTCAGAACATCGTTTGATAATGGAACAAATTTAAAGACCCCAAACATAGAACTTTTAGTATATAACTGCCGAAAATAGACAAAATTTATTTTTTAATCCCACTTATGATAAAACAATTAAAAGGAAAATGAAAAACGAGCTAACCGTTTTCGAACCTGGATCAACAGAGCTAAATCGTGGTTAATAAAGGTATAATCATCACTAAAAAGGACTATATGTGGGAGGGGAAAAATTCTTAAAGAGAAATTAATTAGAGGCCCTGTTTACATAATGAAGGTTTCAAGGAAGAAATATATATGGCCACCAATATTCTCAAGTTGTAAAAGAGAATATTTCAGGATATATATAAAATGTGTATGTATATAAATATATTTGGTTTGGTTTATTTTGTTTTACGGCATATCAACCTCAATGTGTTATTTAATGCCGACAATATATTTTATTGCTAGTAATATTTTTTTTGTTTTTAAAAAGTATTTCTTAATATTTTCCACAAAAATGTATTGCAGGTAATATATATATGTTTAAATGTATTGCTGGTAATATTTTTACTTTTTAAATGTATTGCTGGTAAATTTTTTTCTATCTATTGCGCGTAATATTTTCTATGAATGTATTACTGGTAATTTTTTTAAAAATGTATTGCTGGTAATATATATATATATATGTGTGTATGTATATAAATATATTTGGTTTTGTTTGTTTTACGGCATATCGACCTCAATGTGTTATTTAATGCCGACAAAATTGCTGCTAATATTTTGTTTTGTCAAAAATCTATTTCTGGTAATATTTTTCCTTCAAAAATGTATTGCTGGTAATAATTTTTGCAAAAAGTATTGTTGTTAATATTTTTTTTTTTTTTAAATGTGTTGCTGGTAATAGTTTTGTTCTTCAAAAATTTATTACTGGTAATAACTTTTTAAAAAGTATTTCTGGTATTAAAACCTATTTTTACACTTTCATAGTGTTTTTTATCCCAGTTTCGGGGTTAACTCTTTGCCCATAGCTGGGACCCTTACAGGTGCTACCACCCCGGGTCAGGTTGGACATGGGAGCACCAGCAATTAAGAGGTGGCTACACGTTACTCAAAACCTCCTGATCAGAGGCCTTGCTGCTGGACGTAGTTTATCGTCTTACCCAGGACGCGGATGTAGTTTATCGTCTTACCCAGGACGCGGATGGTATATATATATATATATATATATATATATATATATATATATATATGGAATTTTTTATATATATTATATATGCGCGGTACTTATTGGAAGGTTTGTGACTGGCTTACCCGTTATTTGCTATCGTCAGACAAACGGTTAGCTAGCTCATTTTTTTTTTGTCTGACTATCGCAAATAGCGTGAAATCCAGCGTCACAAACTCACACCAATCAAACTATATATATATATATATATATATATATATATATATATATATATATATATATATATATATATAACTTGTCTTCGACCGGGTCTTTTATTACTGGGAAATTTTGCCGTTCAATTGGACCAGTTTAAAGTCAGTCCACCCGAAAATCAATATTAGTAACAACATTTGGGTGCAACTGAGGCACATCCCCAATTGGAGAAGGTTAACAATTTGAAGTGGGGCTGAAAAGCAGTGTTTCTGCATTCTCAATCTTGCAAGGAAGAAACCTCTCCCATGGACCATCATAATAATAATATATGATAATTTTTATTTATAATATATATTTATTTTATAATTCTGATAATCTTTTGCGTTAGATTCCTCTCTAAATTGATTTTTACGAATATTAAATAAATATATATATATATATATATATATATATATATATATATATATATGTATGTGTGTGTGTGTGTGTGTGTGTTATCATGAGTGGTAATAAAAATAAATGTTGTCTATTTATGGTGGTTATTAAGTAAATCTTCAAATAATATATATATATTATTTGAAGATTATATATATATATATATATATATATATATATATATATATATATATATATATATATATATATAAGAGAGAGATATATATAATAATTATCATCATCATCATCAAGGTTATATTAGTGGATACACAGGTTTGATTAGACACCTCTGTTTTGATTTGTTTATTAACAATCTGCTTGACGTCTACCAACCAGGGTTTTCGAGTCATTAATAAAGGAATTGTGCCCTTCAGTAGAGTTCGAATTTACATTATTCTCCTTATATAGGGGAAATATATATATATATATATATATATATATATATATATATATATATAAGGTCCTCGGATTACGTCCTACCCGTTGTATAGCCTTTCGTGGTTACGACGCTATCTCCCATAATATAATACGTCGTCACGCGGAGCTATAAGAGGAAGACGGCATGGTCTCTTCACCAGCTTTACGCCATATTGGATTTCTGCTGCATTCGCTATCTCTCGTTTGTGTCGTTTTGGGGGGAACTTTTTGCCTTTCATTATGGTTCCCAAGGTTAAGGTAGACACGTCGGGGATTATGTAGGTGAGTTCCGACCTCCGTCGAAAATCAGGTTACGTCGCGCCGTAGAAACGGATCTCCGACGTAATTCGAGGACACCCTGTATTATATATATATATATATATATATATATATATATAAATTTAACTTAGGTTTCCACTAAGGCGGGATGTGTCACGCGGTCTTTTTTAGTATGTAGGTGTATACGTATGCAGATACATATAGGACGAAAATAGCTCAGTCGCTACGACCACTGTCACGCTGTCCTCGATAGTACGTCGATCTTGCTTCTCTGAGTGTAATGAGGAAGATGCTGCTGCAACGTTGTAATTCTCACCATCTCTCATTTCAAATAACGAGAGAACAGATCCTATGCTTTGATCCCAGATGGTGGATGAAACCTTCTAGCGTGGTCACCGGTCATCTGGCCCACATGTACACTGAGAGCAGATACCCCTAGTCTTTGTTAAAACATATCAGACTAGATGAAAAACTGATGGAAAACCTGCGACTCCATGGCAGCCAATGATGTTGACTGGTTCTTTTTGGGTACATGACATCGTTGTTCAGAGAATAGGATTAATCATGTGCAAAGCCATTCCTCCCTTTAAAAAGGTTAGCGGATTCAACTTCCGAAGCAGTTTAATAAAAACAACAAAGATGAAGACATTAGCCCAAATATAAATCATTTCTTATCCCAGGAATTCAATTAATATCAGACATGATGTTGTCTTCTTTTACACAATGTTTCGACCGTTGTGTCCTCCGATATACACCTGATGAAGGCCAAAGAGCAGAATGCAAGAAAAGTTGTCTTTATTTACACAATGTTTCGACCGTTGTGTCCTTCGATATACACCTGATGAAGGCCAAAGAGCAGAATGGATGAAACGTTGTCAAACAAAAATGAGGACAATAGTCCAAATGTAAATAACTCAGCCTAGGATTTCAGACGGAAAGAATGTTGTTTCTCATGCGTTGATCGATATAGAAATTGCATCTAGTTTTTAAAGTGTCAAGTTAAATTACGAGACAGTGTTGTGGCTTTGCGACCAACCTAAGAATGTAGTTTTATTTTATTTATTATTTTATGCAATATTCTAAAGGGTAGAGAAACATTTTTATATAAAGGAGATTTTTAGGGAATTACGAATTAGACACATTAAAGTACAAAAATTTAAAAATCTAGAAAAGTTCTTTCAATAAATGATGGAAAATGTTTCCGTGGAATAATGAAAGATACCCACCAAAAGTCTTAGTATTAAGAAACAAAAACATTTCGTTAGAAACAAAGAAATGAGAACTGGACTGTTATGTGATATCGGCGCTTTTATATGACAATAAATACCGGACCTTTTTAAAACCTTACAGATAAAGAAATTTTTGGTAATAGAAATGTGGTTCTACAGGAGGATGCTGGGAATCCTATGGACTGAACATGTGTCAGAGAGCAGTAGCCCTGGTTGAGTCATACTAATGCATGGAAAGTGGTTAGTGACTTAAAGGAATCGAGAGATTTGATAATTCTGAGTAAAGGAGAGATATTAGTTGAAAAAATATAGGAGAGTGGTTAATTGGATTGGAGTCTGATGAAAAATGTTCGGTTTAAAAATATTGATTTAAACAAATAAAATACTTCTTCGGAATGGTTTGAACTCAAATTAAACTAAGTAACATTCAGTATAATTGACAATTGCGACCCACCTCCATAATCCCAAGAAAGTTGACATGACATGAACGAGTTTGCCAAAAGACTACAAGATTTTCGGTCGTTCTACAGATTATTTATTTAGAGACCCATTTCTCGCATTTGCGTTGATTTCACTGTAATTTTGGAAACTTAAAAATTCAGGCCCAAACTGAAAATCACGTTGTAGATGGCCATCTGGTTTATTTACAAAAGGTTCTTTGTTTTGACGCTAATTAATTTGGTTTCACAGATGGGGGTCTGTATAATCGCAATACGCCACCCACTTTCAGCTTGATCGCCCAACGGAGAAGAAACAGTCGAACAAATTCTCACCGAGACCAATAAAAATCCACGGATTATGAGGCCTTCACAATGGACATCCCAGTGAAGGAAAAAAGCTACCTTTACCGAAATGTAAGTGCCCCCCCAACCTGGCACAATATTTAAAACCCAAACTGGTGTACCGTAATTGATATACACCCCCATACCTAAAAGTTAACAGGTATTGTAGTTTTTAAATTTCAAGGTGACGATTTGGAATGGATTGGTGTGTATTCTAGTTTTTATTAATTTTCCCAGGCAGGAATATTTGTTGAGAGGCCAGGTGTGACCTCGAATTGGACAAGTCAGAGCATACGTTTTTGATTTCGTTTCAGACGGAAATTTCAGCCAAATGTTTTGGGTTTGGGGGCAAGGGTTCTGAATGAAATGGTGTAAAATCAAAACAGGATTTGGTCTTTTAACCCCGAATTTAAACAATGGAAAATGAAGTTATTTTGACATTTGAACCGTTTGATACGTGGGTAGAGAATTATGGATAAATTCAGCTCGATTTTGAGAGACAGAGACAAGCTGGGACGCCTAACAGAAGGGTCAGCAGACACACACACACAGTTGCACACCCGCAATTTCTGATTGAACCTTGCTGAACACATAGATCAAGATTCCAAATCGCTGCCTTCTAATCTTTTTGTGTTAATAGATGCCACATATGCCTTCATTAAATCGTCTATATTTAACCCTAACTGTCATTATTTCTTTGGTGACAGCTTGACCTTGTTTCTATCAGCCCATTAGTCAACAAGAAATTTACCACGGCTCATTGACTAAAAGAAGACAACTTTCTTCGCAAGTAAGAATCACAATACGTGAAGAACCAAGACTGGCACCAATCTTTAAACCAATTTGGAAGCTGTAGAACTCTCCTTATCCAATAGCCGTGCGAGGATTACGATATTGGGACAAGTGGGGTCCAAACTGAGCGGTTGCATGTAAACAAAAAATGAGGCCAGACCAATAGAAACTAGATGTATACAAGAGAAGGGGTTATACTCCTAGTGTTATACATGTGAATAATGAAAAAGTTTTAGGGAAAAAATGTAAACAAAAAGATCACTTATACTTAGAATCAAAGAGAGACAACTGACATTTTTAAGGCACATGAGGAAAGAGGACATGGAGAATTTGAGACACACAGACCATACTGAAAACTAGAGACAAGAAAGCAGCAAGTAACATAATGAGCTTGTGTAAATGGTTGGTAGAAAAAGGATTGGGAAAGATAGCAAAATGACAAATCTTACTATGAGCTACAAAGGAGAGAAAGTTGTGGAGAGCCATAATCAGCCACGCCATGAAGGGACACGGCACATAGAAACAATATTTTTGAGGTTCAATTTTATTAGTGACTAGTTTAAAAGTCTGCACGGAGTCACTAGCTTCTATGGAAGGCTAATTTGGCCTCCAGCCTAAAAATAAAGGGATCTCTGGTCCGACTTAGAAATCAGTAATGTTAATTTTGAAGAAATAACTTTGAATTCCTCAATTTATTTCATGAAACTTGAAAACCTTACTTTCTGATTCGGAATAGAAGTTCAATTCTGGCCAAAAGAGCAATTTGGGCTGAGAATAGAGTTCTTCAAATCACAAACGCTACAGAGCTTCAAAACCTCACATAATGAAAGCTTTATCTCAAATTCCTTGGTATTTTGAAGAAATTTGCAAAGTTTTGGAGATATTTTAAACAATTTTTTTAAAATTCAAAGTTTTTGTTACTTTACTAAATTAAAAACTGGAAAAAAAAAAAAAAAAAAAAATTTTTTCAGGTATTTTGAAATTTAATTTTAACTGTTACCGCCTCATTCAAACACAAACCCCATGCTGGATGTTCAAGCACCAGATGAAGGGCAGATTTTCAATCCCAGGATCATCTTGATTCCAAAAAGATATACGTCTATGTAAAGCAAGTGTAGCCTGAATTAGAGGTTCCAGACACATGGACGGACAGACAGAATTTGCTGTTTATTTATAAGAAGAGTGTAGCCCACCAACAAAGTGACACTGAGGTACAAATATACAAAGCCCAATATAGCCATTATGGCAATCAGTTTGATAAAAATACACATGGACGGACAGACAGAATGTGCCGTTTATTTATTAATATGATTCTTGGCTGATCTATGTTTTAAATTTTTGATCCCTGTTGCATATACCCGCTCAGACAAATACTCATTCGTTCAACAACCACAAAGCTTTTCTGTGTTTTTTTTTATTTTTATTTAATGGTAAGTAGACATTCTGGTAGAGAGTGTACACATAATCTGGCATGGTTAAGTTTCAAAAGTTGTGATTTCATGCTAGCACAAATATCAACAACTTCCAGACACTGTCTCCTAGCTTACTACTATCAAGCTGCATCCCTAATATTGATCATAGGTCTAACAGCCATGCACCCCACATTTAGATTAAAAATAGCTACAAGGGAGAAGGAAAAGTGTACTTGGCAGCTGAAAACACTTAAAGTAAAATAGGAAAGAGATATTATGAAAGTAATTTTAGTTTTGTTTTTTTTTTTTTTTTGAGAGATATTACATACGTGTGTGTGCATGCCCCTTCACAAAAAAAAACTGTGCTCTTTAAATGACAATAAATGCAGTTTATTAACTTGCAAACAATATTAATGACTAAATTAAGATATTAATGTTTGACTTACAAAGATGATTAATAGTTTAAATTAAATATTAAATGAAATTAAATGCTTGCTGAGAGATATGCAAACTGATGATGAAGTCAAAACTTGTTTTGAGACAATCATCCAACACACACACACACACATATATATATATATATATATATATATATATATATATATATATATATATATATATAAAAATAGAAATAGAAAGGGGGAAAAAAACAGGAATTTTATTGGAGGGGGACACACCTAATTTTGCATTGCAGATGAGAGTAACTCTTCCCTCTTAATTTTGTCAGTTTTTATAGCTTTAATCAAATTTCGTATTTCTAATACGACCATCAAACTTATTACAGTATATTGCTATAATTATATGATTTTATTAAGTATTTCTTAATCTCTTATACTAATTTGTTTTAATTAAGTATTATCATAAGCAAGCGGAGGCATGGTGGAGTAATGGACAGCAGCTCATACTGAGGAATTGGAGAGCCTGTAGTCTGGTTGCACTTGAGCATATTCGAAGTTGATTGATGGTGAAGTGATGCATGCTTTTCTTTTTGGAGTTGTTTTAACCACAACTTTCTAATATTATTAACACATTTAAATTTTGAAGGTATGTTTGAGAATTCTTTTTTTAACACTTATGTATGTATCTAGAGTTAGAGGAAAGTTTAATTTTCCAGAGTGTCTGCACACACACACATATATATATATATATATATATATATATTCCTCAATCCTGGATAGCAGCTTGGATTGAGGAATCAGAGAGCAGAGTTCGAATTCCAGTTGAATGGCAAATAACTGACTTAGGTGGCTTTCTTGAGGAATCCATTCAAATCCATTACATTCACTTACATGCTAATACCCTTGGGAAAGGTACAATTCCTCTTTTTCTCCCCCCAGCTATGGGTAAATAGCAGGACAAACCAGGTTCTATAGCCTTGGATGGCAACCTACTGTGGGGGAAAAAAATCTGCCTCGTCAGTCACATATTGAAAGACATATGATCACCTAAGTGTTTATCACGCATAGCACATAACTGATATAAGCATGCACAGGAAGAAACACTAAGTTTAGTACAATGCAAGCTTTCAGTATACACAAGAGGAGGAATCAGAAAACATGCCTTGAGATTTCAGAAACAGTATGTAAATTGTCCATGAAAGAATGGCATGATTCTGATACCCCACAACAATATAAATCATTTTTGCCTAAAAGACCCCCCCCCATACTAATAATTATTGGTTTCAGTCACTGGCAATGTTTGCTAAAAATCCTCCCCCCACCTCAATATTATAGACAAATCCAATGCTGGGTTATCTCCTTAAACAATTTGTAAGAGTGAGAGAGACAATTTTCTGTCTTAACCCATGTTTTTTTTCTTGCATTGAGACTCACTCCGACCCCCGTCTTATATTTGCTTTACCTTTGCACTCGTCTTATTTTTAGTTCCCTTGCTGTATGTTCATTTCTTTAATTTTCTGTTTTGTTATTATTCATATGGGGAATTTTATCAATTCCACTTAAATATACCCACTTATTCAACAATTTTTACTATCCATGTTACACTTAAGGTAATTATTAAACTATCCCCTTTCTCCATTTACAGGAATTCCTCGGTAGTGACATTCAGAGAATTCAATAATTATTGAAACACTAATATTATCAAAGAACATTTTCAAATACTATGTTCAAGGTTTAGTTCAACCTATCTTTGATTTTGGGAGCCATCAATTTTTGTTGGTTTCCAGCTGGTGTCATGCCATGAACAGCTAAGACTGAATTAAAGTAAATGTATATGTAAGGACAGCTCTTTGTTTGAAAGTGCAGCAAACTTAAAATTAGTTCAGTTATGTTTGCAAAGTGTTTATCAGCATTTTTTTGACCCAATGTCTGGTATGATTTTCCGAGATGAAATATTAGAACACATTTACTTTGAATAAACGGAAAAGTCATTTTCCCTTCGTTTGATATCTGGATAACAAAAGTTTGGAGACGGGGGAGGAAAACAACAAAACCGAGAAAGTATTGTAAAGAAGAGAATAGTAGCAGAGTAGTGTAAGCAGAGAAAACCTTTGTCTATCATTCTCATGTCAATTCTATGCTGAAACATCAAAGACTAAAAGGACTTAAGGTAGTGTTTTACGTTTGACGGAGAACACGTGCGCGCACAGGGTAGGAGGGGGAGAAGAAAGGATAGCAGTGGAGTTAGAACAAGAAGCAGCTGCTATCTATTATTCTAGTCAGGGAATGATGAAAAAGTTAGTGTTTTCAGTTTGGTAGAGTCAAGCGAGATTTTTGTTGCTTCCATTCAGTCAGAACAGGTTTCTCTTGGAAACGGCCGTTAAGGAATGCATGCCCCAGTTTTCAAAGTTAGCTTTCACCCCCCACTATGTATATATAACTATATTTAAAATTTGCTATACTCATCAGGGAACAATGCTCAAAATTGTGGACAGAGCATTTGTAAGTACAACTCATCAGGGAACAATGCTCAAAATTGTGGACAGAGCATTTGTAAGTACAACTCATCAGGGAACAATGCTCAAAATTGTGGACAGAGCATTTGTACAACTCATCAGGGAACAATGCTCAAAATTGTGGACAGACAGAAGCAACTTTGCTCAAAATTGTGGACAGAGCATTTGTAAGTAACTCATCAGGAACAATGCTCAAAATTGTGGACAGAGCATTTGTAAGTACAACTCATCAGGGAACAATGCTCAAAATTGTGGACAGAGCATTTGTAAGTACAACTCATCAGGGAACAATGCTCAAAATTGTGGACAGAGCATTTGTAAGTACAACTCATCAGGGAACAATGCTCAAAATTGTGGACAGAGCATTTGTAAGTACAACTCATCAGGAACAATGCTCAAAATTGTGGACAGAGCATTTGTAAGTAACTCATCAGGGAACAATGCTCAAAATTGTGGACAGAGCATTTGTACAACTCATCAGGAACAATGCTCAAAATTGTGGACAGAGCATTTGTAAGTACAACTCATCAGGAACAATGCTCAAAATTGTGGACAGACATTTGTAAGCTAGATAGGAAAATGCTCAAAATTGCATGAGTGACTGGCAGTTTCAGGGAACAATGCTCAAAATTGTGGACATCTTTAGACAGGCTAGATATAGAAATCAATTGCATTGACTGATTTCATTTTTACTATACATGTTGATTTTTACTAGAACATTGTTCTTTCTTCCGATGATAACTTGAGAAATTTCTGCAAGCATCAACCTTTTTTTTTTTTTAAAAACAAGTGAATGAAAAATATTTATCCTGGCTACAGTAATTTGATACCTAAAGCCAAACATTGTTAATAGGTATCCCCTTGTTCAAGCTGAATCAGAACTTAGGAAGGTGATGACATCTTTGCCAAGTTGAGAGAGAGGAAAAAAAAATCACCTGTATGCATGATGTATACCATTTTCTATCTTCATCTGATGGATCAAATTTGTTAGTATGTATGGAATTGTCAGTTGGAAGTTAAAAGAAGAAAACAGGCTGTAAAGATTAAGAAAATCTTTTCATAATTAAAAAATAAAAAATTGTATATACAGAATATGAGGCAAACTAGAAAGTTTTATTTCTGTTTTTTTATTATTTCTTTTCCTTAGTATCATGGAAGGCACAGATTGATGGGATATAAAAAAAAACAAATAAATAAAATAAAATAATAATAATGATAATAAAAAAAAAAAAAAAATATACTTGTGCCAAATCTTATATCAGAGGGTTTTTATTTAACTTTGTAATATACATTTGTTTAGCTTTATTATTTTTTTTTTTTTTTTTAATCCTGGTGTGGAAAAAAAAAATTAAAAAGGGGGTTGTCAAATAAGGTAGTATTTTTTTTTTTTAAAGGGGCAAAAAGTTTTGAAAAAAAAAAAAAAAAAAAAAAAAAAAAAAAAATTCCCTCCCCCCACATTTGTTTTATTGATTTGTTGGTATTTGGGAATTTTCACAAATGAAGGCATAGGACTAAAAGTGAAGGCTCACTGGGAAACTAAAATAAAATAAAATTTCACAGTTATTAAAAATAACCAACAGATAACTTAGCCATGAAAGATTCAATGTACACAATGCAGTGGTGGTGATGAATTTTTTTTTTTTTTTTCCAAGGAGTCCTTTTAATGTTAAAAGAAAACAAACAAAAAAAAAAAGAAAAAAAAAGGGAAAAAAGAAAAAAAGAAAAAAGAGTATGGAAAGAAGTAGGAAAAAAAAGTAAAAGGAAAGAGAGAAAGAGAGAGAGAGAGAGAGAGAGAGAGAAAGAGAGAGAAAAAGAAGAAAAAAGATCCACTATAGCTCCATTGGTTCTTCATCTGGAGTGTTTGATTCTGGTAGTTGGGAGACAGGGCTGGTTGCACTGGAAGCAGCAGATTCCAAAGGTTCTGATTTGGAGTCACTTGATTTGGGCTCCTGTTTTGCTAGCCCACTTTCAGAGCAGTCAGTCTCCATCACTGAGGAGGCTTCATTACTGCTGCCATCCTCTTCCTCCTCTGAGGAATTCGTTAATTTAGAATCCTTGGCTTGAGATGCTTCTTTTGATGATGATGACGATGAGGACTCTGCAGATGTTGCCGGCATTTCATCAGTAGAGGAGACTGAATTGTCTGTGCAAGGGACATCAGCTGGAAATTGCCCAGCATCTGCTGTCAACTTTGCTGCTGCTTCCATACTGGAAGTGGTCTTGGTGATGGCTGTGGCGGTGATAGTAGTGTTGGAGGTGGTAGAAGCAGTACAGGTTACCATGGGAGTCTCGGTTGAAGCTGGAGAGTCTACGGATTCAGAAGATGTGGAGGATGACGTAGATGAGGTGCTGGATTCTTCCGACATCTCTTGAGAGTGCTCAGAGGTGCTGACAACAGTACTGGAATTTGTACTAGCCAAGACTGATTCAGGTTTGCTGCTGCTGGTCGTATCAGCAAGGTCACATTTGGAATCGGCATCTGAAGACTCTGCAGAATTTTCTGCAAAACTTGGCATGTCTTCTTCAACCATTTCTGTACCTAAAAATAGAAGGAAAAAAAAAAAAAAAAAAAAAAATTTAGTCAAAACACACATTAAAAACTAGTTACATTTATATGAATGCCATGCACAACTCGAAGCTCATTCAGAAATATCTAAACTGTCAGATGCATACAACAGCGTTCAATGTCAGCAGCTGGTCGAAATCATGCAGGCAGCAGTATGCAGCAGCCATTGCCGCAAGAGAGGCTGACTTGTTGCTTGCTAGCAGAATCGAGGCAGGCGACTGTGTGATGAAAAGCAACTCAATCCCCTTAGCTTTACACCATTTCCCAATCTGCTCTATTTTAAAAATAATCACATGTCAACAAGCAGGCTGTCTCTTTTTGGTACCATGGCCAATTTAACCCTGATCACAACAAACAGCAACACACAATTGTTCTACTAGCAATTTCTCAGAGTCATCAACAGTGCTAAAAAGTAATCCTGTATTCATATCAACAACCCCTGAGAAAATAAACACATTCTTTCTTTCATTT
>CAHIKZ030001619.1:315000-325000 GCA_903632075.3 Acanthosepion pharaonis | reverse complement strand
TTTTGGTATAACAGTATGATACAACAAACTCATCCAATGATTTGTTTGGTCGACTATCTTTATTTTGGATGATTTTGTCACAAGACAACACTAGCCAAAAGAAACTGGCATTTTTTTTAAAAACTAATTTTCACCCAATGTAAGGCTCAAGAGCCATTCAAAATAGATTTTCTTCCTGAATGAGGTTATTGGGAGTAAGAAGTGCAGTTTCTGAAGATATGTAGGCAAGACAACTGTTAACCCTAAAGAGGCTAAGATTATAATGATAGGGGAGATATCCATTCAAGAGTACTCCATAAAGAAGTAGTTCTTGGAAAGAAGCTGTCCAAATGGATCTTCTTTCTTACTAATGGAATACGAAGGGAGTTTGGTGGGATGATCAGTTCAAGTGGACATGTCATGGCAGGTTTCAGCTGTGAAGTCTGAACTGGTGGAATGAAGCGAATATTTGCCAGTGAGAGTCTGCGGGGGAAAAAGGTTGTAGAGTAGAAGATAATTCGTCACCTACAAGGCCTCAGATCTGAATTCAAGATTGGAAAGTGAACACTGGCCAGCTTCAGCCTAGAATCCTTTGTCCCAAAATTTTAGGCAAATGTAACCTAATGTAGTTACCAACTTGACTCTCGCAAAGGCAACCAGGTCTTTGAAGCACACAATGCTTTGTTTCTTAGAAAAAGCAATAATGTTACTGAAGAAACCCCCAAATCACCCAGTGTGGAATAGATCAGATGCAAAGAAAATCGACCCTGGCTCTTGCAGACCAATCACTGGGTGCCTCAAGTAGATGACCTTTATTTGGTTAGTGACATTGCTCTCCCTTACCCCAGAAGGGCAGTCCACTCCCAACTTGGGAAACTGAAGCTGGAAATTAACCTTCATCATCCACTCGACGGCTGCGAGCAAATGACAAAGAAGTTTAAGTTGAGACAGTTGTCTACATTGTTGAACCACATGGAACAGAGGCTCTTTCTCAGCTTTACAGAATCCCTCCCCACACTGGTTCAGTGATGCCAGCCCCTTCTGGTCCAGCATGAATCACCCCTAAACAGATATTGGTCACTGTAGAGTCAACTTTCAGAAATGGGGATATGCCACCAATGAAGATCCAAACTGCCAATGTGGGGAAATTACAAACTATGGAGCATCTTCCAGTTTGAACCCCCGCCACCCCACCAATCTTGAAGATCCATGTAAACTTAATGACCTTGAAACCATAATACCCCAAGCAAGGCTCTGTGTACAACACTGGATGTGTGTAGTGTAGCAACTCAATAAGAACCCAAAACATTCATGGGGTTTACAGAATAGATCCTTTAGAGAGGGGGGGGGGATTTTGTATTTTATTTTTGAGACAAATAATTGTTAACATACAAAAGATACCCTATATAAGCTAAACAATAGACAACTGATGATGGACAGAGAGCAGTTGGCTGAAATGTTTCTTTAGTAACATCTATAGCAACCAAGATGAGAACAATAATTAAAGTATAAGATTTGAAAAGGTTAAAAAAAAAAAAAAAACACTTCAGAGATGCCAAAAACGCATTGTCCTTTCAAATTTAATAACATCATTTTGTTTGAACTTGGTAAGAAGTGCTGTTACAGTTGAAACATTGCCTTAAATTTGGTTTTTTGAGCTAATCAACCATTCGTCTTCTGCAATAACTTGGAAAATGGGTTCCGCTCTGATTTGACAGAAGCCAACCATAAAGCAAGTGTGGACATCTGCACTTCTCTGCAGTCATGTACGCGTCTCACCGTTTTTGGACAGATTAGTAACTGGTGACAAAAAAAATAAAAAGTAAGAATTAAAAAAAAAAAAAAAAAAAAAAAATTTGTGAGAATATAAATTCATGTAGAGATGAATAGGCAAACCCCCAAATGGATACATGCCCAAAGAGTTTAGGTCGAGGTTTGGTAGAATTGTGTTGGCATGACCCACACTTGAGTTGCTACAAACATCAATGAAATGCCTACATTGAGAAGAAAAGAAAAAAAAAAAAAATGTTGGTTTGGAAAAAGAGCTTAAGAACCCAAGAGACAATGTCACCATCAATACAGGTATTTGAGAAACTATGCATCTCCTCTTAATGCATTGAGAGGGGAGTGCAAAGTATAGCACAACTCCTCACTATCACAAATTCCAGAGATTTTTCAGGTCCTCCGAAAATGTGGCCTATTAGCTTCGATTTGAAATCCCTGTACTATTATTATTGGGGTCACTATTAAGAACACCACCAAACAATCCAAAAATACCGAGGGTTCATTGAAAGGCCCCTTCAGGGACATGCTGGTCAGCATAGCTGTCTAGAGATGGTTTCGTTATCCTGTTTTTTATGAAAACCTACAATTTTTTTCTCTATCTGATATCATTTCATACTGAAGCCATGCTCAAGATAGTGGGTGGTTTTATTGAATCCCTTGGGCTATTATATTTTGGGCATTGTTAAGAGGGTGACCAACCAGTGGCTCCACATTATTGAAGGGCCAATTAACCGTTACCACACTGCAGGCAACAATAGTTAACATAGAATTCTTTCCCTTACTATTATCAGCACCTTCTGTCACCAGAGACGGTTGCTATAAATAAATACTTGTCAACTTATTTCCGGTATTCAGAAATTGCCTACTACTGCTTTAGAGCAAGGCTAAACTTCTGACGCCATTTTGAATTCTTTTAAACTACATGAGATGTAACAAAGTAAACCCATGGTAATTTTTAAAAAGTTTTGTAAACAAAAATGCCTGCATCAATATCCAACAAAGGATCATTTTGAAGGCTTTATTCATGTGGATGTTTACGGTGAAGCAGCCCGAGGTGATAACCACACTAGTGATGCAGAAGAAAGTGATGATGACCATTCACGGCTATTATCATACATGCCCAACTAATTTTATGGAAGCTACTGACGACCATCGATATACCTGATGGTCTCTCTGAAGGTGAATTATTTGGTCTATTTATAATAATTGATGAAATAACCATTCATCAATGAGACAAATAAGAGTCAGAGGAAAGAAAGAGCACACAAATGCTAGTATAAAGTGGAGGAAACAAGTCACTTTCTTGACAAAATGAAAGCCTTCTTAGCAATATTGCATATATATATATATATATATATATATATAATAGTAGGTTCATTAGGGAGTTGACTTGATAATATTGTTCTGGAGAGGCAATCTCGATGTGTGGCACCTTTGGAAAGTGCTTGAAAACCAAAGAACAGGTTAAACCAAGCCATGTGAGTGGAATTGGGCAGAGAATTGTTTAGAAGGTGTTGATAATTATACTAGAACAAAGTCAAAAAGCTATTGTGACCAAGGGTTTGAGCTGGCCTTGTTAAAAAAAAAAAAAAAAAAAAAATTGTTCATGACATTATACGCTCACTCCCAGAAACTAACATCATTCTGCTCAGTATCTTTGCAGTATAAACAACAGACTGGTTAAGCAGGCATCTGCAATAAGGATTTAATAACTGCCTTGGCAGACTGTTCATCAAAGTGGACATTGAAGTCAACACCCAGAGGCAACAGTGTTTCAAGCAATTGACAGGCCATAACAGTTTTTGCTTGATTATTTACATATACAGGTCAGTGATGCATTGTGGGTTGTCTATTCTATCATTTTAACAGTTATTTTGGTGGGTGGTAAAGGTTATGTTGCAAATTATTTTAGGCGCTATTGAGTGGGAATAGTTGTAGATATGGATGCAGTTTTTTTTCAATATTTTTAATAAAGATTGATATTATAATCTGAAACTTGCTGTATATTCTGAAAATTTGACCAAAACCATTTTGATATTTTGTAAAACACTAACTTTCACATAAAATCTGACAGTCAAGTAAAGCTTCCATTAAAATTATCCAGAAAAATTGTCAAAAGGATCTTTTTTTTTTGCTTACCTTCCAAATGGATCTACTGTGCTCACTACCATGATGTTCTGAAAATGAAAAGATACAAATCATTATTAATTTATTCTACAACTGAAGAAAAATACCAAGTTTTTACAGGATTCACAAAAGTTGAAGATATTAAAACTTCAAGAGAAAATTCTGTAAATCATTTATGCTATCTTCAGACAAACTGGTTTGTCTGAGGGTCACAAATGTGAAACCCGGGGTTACAAACTCGTATCCATTCAACTAAATATGTTAGCTCTATCACTGATATTGAGCACTCTCCAATAAGCACCTCGCATATAAAAAAAAACACATGTAGCAAGAGCATTGCATTTCTGATCATCTAATCCATTCACTAAATCATCTGCTAAGACCTTAGCCTAAAACGTGTCACAATTGCAAAAATTGTTTTCAATATCCTGAAAAGTACAAAGTTTTATTTTTAAATCAAAATCCTGCAATGAAAAGATTAATAACAAAAAAGTTTCTAAAAATTTTTATTTGTTGTTTAGGTGGCAATTTATGGATATTTTTTTTTTGAGGTACTTGACATTCATTGCAGTATGGGCGGGGGTGGTGGGTAAATGTCCAAACATAAACCTCAGATTACTAAGGCAGGAAATATAATAGGCGAATACAAAATTATTTACCATCATTTTTGATGGTATAGCCAAGTTAAATAATAGTTAATCCTGTTCCATCTCCATGAAGAATTAATGCTTAAATATTTTGGGAGTTTGCAATTTAGAATATCCAGAGTAATTACAAATCAAATATAAGTTGGAGTTTTTTTTTTTTTTTTTTAAATGAGGAATTAGCACTACATTCTACTAATCTATTTAGACTTAATTCTGATTTTTATAGTCTATCTAATTTTGCATCCCAATTTTTCCTTGTGATGCCACATTTCCTTTTTCAACTTAATCTGACCTATGGATTAAACTTCCAACAATAGGTAATTAGATTAATTTAAACAACACTTAAACTAGAGTCTTGTTCTTTGCAAAGTAGGAGGTGGTCTCCATTTCTATGTTTGTCCTACTGAGGAGATTAAAAGAGCATAGCATGAGTGCTGATTCTTTCAATTCTCTTATTTTCTAATAGCCGATTAATCTAACTTCATTCCACAGGAAAGATTAGGGGGAGAGGAACTATCACCTCATCTTCAAGAAATGCAGAAGGGGATTTAATTTACAAAATCCTGAATGTACAAAGCGGTAATAAAAGAACGTGTTACCTTCTCAATTCCTCTTAAAAATTTGTCACTTCTTTTGTAGTGTCTGGTAGGATCAGTGATAAGTTCACACAGTCTTTGAATTGTGAAAGGTGCACTGGACAGGAGAAGAAGAAAAGTCAATTTTAGACAGATTCAAAAAGTAATTTCTTATACCAAGCAAATGGGTAAAATAGAAGAGAGAGAAAAGAAATTCAATAAGGAGAATAGTGTAGCAGTAAAGTCAGTAGCCTTAGATTTCCTCTGTATATAGTGTGTAAATGCAGTAGATGTTCAGGTGAAGTCTTATTTCCTTTCCACACTAGAAATTATAAATTAGTGTCTCATATATATATATATATATATATATATATATATATAACAAAAACATTAAAATATGTCAAAAGCTTTGACATATTCAGTTAATAAATATGAAGGTTAACCAAGTTGAATAGACAATGTTACAGAAAATGTAAGAATGATAATGCCTGAATATATTTCGAGGTTTTTCAGACTGGTGTTTTATACTAAAAAGCAGCAAATACACAATTCTCAAAAGTTTGACACGTCTAAAATACTTAGCCAATGTATAAAAGGGAGGACAAACAGGTGATACAATTACCCAAAGGTGACATTGTAATGACATTTAAAATACTGTCAAATGGCAGTTTTCAACACATTGAAATGATCTCAGTCATGTATAGCCAAACATTAAGCAAGAGAAAAAAAAAAAAAAAAAAAAAAAAAAGTTATTCATCATTCCCTTTTGATTAAAATATGAATTAAACATGGAAACTAGTTAGTTGCAGATTTTTTTTTTTTTGACAGTTGCATGAATACAACAGAAAAGAGATGCCTACAACTGAAAGAAAAGGTTAAGTAAAAAAAAAAAAAAAAAAAAAACATTACCAAAAGGTTAAAAAACCATGACCTTCTGTACAGGGGGGGTGCAAAATCACATACACTATAATGCCCCCCTTCCCTCCCATAGGGAAGGAAAGAAAAGAACAATTAAAGAATGCTATAAAAAAAAAAAAAAAAAAAAAAAAAGGAAAGGAAACTACCGGGCATGTCCCAACAAAACTAGATAGCGTTTCAAAATTCTATTTTGAAAGTCAATGATCTTTTAGTAAAGTTTTTTTTTTTTTTTTATAAAAGAAAGAAAGTTAACAATTAAACTATCAAATTAACCATCTTGAAAAACCCTAAAACTTTGAAACCATAACTCTCCCTATATATATATATATATATATATATATATGCAAAAATGAGTGGAGATGTATATTTTGAGAATCAGGAAAGGTGCGTATTCAAAAACATCATTAGGTTCTTTATAGCCAAGAGGTTAAAGTAGTAATGTTTACTGCTTGTAAAACATCACTAAAAATATCACCCCCCCCCAGGGAAAACCATCAGAAAGACACTCAAAATCACAATACGACCATAAAATCCTGTCAAACCATACATCAAACAAAAGGAAATTGATTTACCTATAAGTTTATCAATGTTGTTTATATGTGTATTGTGTTTTCATAACTTTTTCAGCAAGATAAATAAAAAAAGTACCAAACGATTTTGGGCAAGTACAATAAAAGGGTATGTTTAGCTAGATTTCGCAGCACACATTGGTGAGAATTTGGCCAATTTTGCTTTTTATACATATGCATATATGCACGCGTGCAGGTTTGGTTGGTCAAGTAGTTTGACTGCTGTGGTTCAGTATGTTTCATTAAAAAAAAAAAAAAAAAAAAAATTATATACATACAAAGATTTACTGAAAGTTATCCATTCATTCTGGTCACTTAAAGCTGCCGCCTCGACGTATCATTTTTCATTGGGGCAAGGGAAATATCGTGAAGAGAAATTTAAGTTCAAATATTTAGTTCGTTGATGAAAAAGCATTTTTATAACTGAGTGGCATAAAAAAAAAATTTTTTTTTATGCATTATCACACTGTAGGTGACAATAGTCACCATAGAATTCTCTCCCATTGCTACCCTAGTGGTTACTATCATCCATGCCTGACTAATTTTATGGATGTTACTGACATTCATCAATATAACTGTTAGCCTTTCTAAAAGGTGAATTATTTTGTTTATTTATAAACAAAATAATAACTTTATAAGTCAATGAGAAAAATAAATACAAGTCAGGTGAAAGAAAAAGCAAACGAATGCTCGTGTCTTCTCATATGTAAACACGTCACTTTTTTGACAAAAAAACTTAATGATTTTGCTTCTTATTGCACCCCCAGAACTCCCCAAAGGAGTAATAAAAGTTAAATTTACATTGAATTATTTATGTATTTTTTAATGCATTTGTTTTTTTTTTTTTAGCGTTTTTATTTTGCACTTCAGTTTTTTGTTAACATCAAAACATAATGCATTAAATCAAAATATTAGTCATTCTTTTATTAGTGTACCAAAATTATAATCTATACAATACAAAGAAAGTTATAACAATTAGGTGCCCATGTTTAATTTTTTGTGAGCATTGCTAAAGCACATCAGATCTAATGACCGTTTCTCCTAAGGGAACACAGACAAATCCTGTTCAAATTCTCTCATATTCAGGCCAATAAACGTTAATAATTATACTATTTAATAAAATAAAAACAGAATCTTCCTAAATATGAGTAACTAGAAAAAATAATATTTAAGCAATAAAATCTGTGTGTGTGTGTGTGTGTAATTTTTCTTGTGTTCGAACAAGTGTTTTCTTTTCTGGATACAGTGTGTAGAAACTGTCCAAATTTTCTGTAATCACAAGCACCTTCGGCTATACTTTTAGCTATTATCAAACAGGGTTTTATTTTTGCTTTTTAAACTGTTTGTATAGGGCGTGTCTATGTTTCTAGAGTTATAGGGACGTTTTATTTTCTGAACACAGTCAGCACATTGTGGCCATGTTCGTAGTTAATATTATAGTAGTGTGTCAGCCTTTTCTTTTTTGTTATTAAGGCTTCCATTTTTTTTTTTTTAACAAGTGGATGAAGTTATGCTTGTATTTTCTACTAGTATGTTTCAGATGGAGTCGTGTGTGACTGGGTTCTAATGAAGCTGTGATCAGATAGGTGTAACATAAGGCATCTGGATAGGCATGGAGTAGTGTGACTAATGTAATTATTGGTAAGTTCGGTTTGATCAGGAACAAAATTCCTTAAGGGGGCATTTGAACTCATAAATAATGCTGGTGTGTTATTAGGATAGGCTTAGTGTTTTTAAATTTTTTGTAGCAGAAAATGATTTTTTTGGTTCAGGTTAATTGGGGTAATGTATTCCCTTTGATATTTCTAAGAAGATGCATCTTGTTCTTTAAGGAAAAAAGTGGACAAGAGAATGAATTCTGAATGAATTTTTCCTTTTTTGTTCCTGCCTAAAAAAAAAAAAAAAAAAAAAAAAAACAACACACAAACAACACTAGTGGGCATTAACTCGGAAAGTTAATATGGCAAGATTTTCTGCTAGCAAGGTTTTTATACAATGTGAGGGTAAAAGTGTTACTGTATTCTACAAGAACATCTAAAAATGGAAGTTTATTTTTTTGACTAAGTTCATAGACAAAGTTAAGGACAAAGTTTTTTCAAATGTGGTTTTGAAAGTATTTCTTTCACTAAAATAAAAATATTGTCTACATAGACATATTTTGACCTGTTTAAATGTTTTCTACATGGAACATGTAATAATTGGAGAAGCATAGGCTGAGCAGATTTCACATACTAACACCATTAATTTAGGTGTAAACATTATGGTCATAAAATGGAATTTTAATATATTTTATTTTTATACATGCTTTGTTTATAATAAACAGTATTAACATTTACCAGCCTGAACGTCCAAGAAATTTCATAGAAAATATACATCCTATGACAGGATTCGAAACTATATCCGACAACCGTCATATAGTCTGACATGCTATACGATTTAGCTTCAGAGGAAGCATCTGGTTAGCATGGTCGATTTTACTGCTTCAGTAAAATCGACCAAGTTCGATTCAGGTCAGATAACATTTTCCATGAAATTTGATATTCAAGCCAGTAAATGTTATAATACTGTTTATTATAAATAGAGCATTTACTTAAATATGTGTATATAAAAATAATGCATAAAATATTAAAATAATTCGTTCATTTTGTAGTATGACTTTGGTTGTACATGCATGTAATAATTTTTTGAGGATTATATGGTTTGATGGATGCAGTGGTATAGAATTATTTGTGTACACATAATTAAGGATAATGTCAATGGTTTGATTGGCAGTGACTTTTGTGAATAAATTTAACACCAATTAACACTATGATACACATATTTGCAATGCAAATAAAGCAGACAATTTAATTAGAACATTAAGGGAGACTTAATCTCAACAGTTTATTAGTCTAAACAAGTCAGTACATTTCTAACATGTTGACAACATAATGGCTTTTATTTAATTTTTAATTTTCAAAACATCAAGAGAAACAAAAGTGACCATTTTGTAATAAGGATGAAGTAGTATTCTAATTTTTTTTTTTTTTATTTTTTTATTCTCTCATTTCTCTTTTTTTCACAGAAGAATACAAGAAATTGTTCTTTGTGAAGGAAAAAGTAAAATCTAATTAAATGCAAGATAAAAAAAAAAAAAGTTTAAAAAGATATGAAACATTCAGCTTTCATGAAGAGACATAAAAAAAATTTACTGGGAGTGAAAAAGAATGATATTTTAACGAGTAGAAAGGACAATAAAAGAACAGAATTAATGAAAGTGGAGATATTTCATTAAAATTGTTGGAGAGAGTTCTGCAGAAGAGAGAAAGACAAGAAAAGAAACTATTAGAAAAGAGCTTATGGTTACAACCATTTCAAAATAGTCAAATGACAAGTAATTGCCAATCTATTAGTGCACTTA
>CAHIKZ030001619.1:255000-312500 GCA_903632075.3 Acanthosepion pharaonis | reverse complement strand
ATACACACACAAAAACAAAAAAGCTTTTCTGGGGTTTTTTTTTTTCTCTCTCATTAGACATTTTTATAGGTTTGTATTATTTTAACTTGTTCACTGAATAGAAAAACAAAAAGAGCATACTTATATAAGTTGACCTTTTGGTCATATTCTGAGTATTGCTGTTACTTACATCTGGCCTGGTGTTTCCACTATCTAGAGACTCTTGACAAAATCCAAAGAATCTGTAATGTTGCTGGTCCTGACCTGGCATAAGTCACTTTCACCACAACCATAACTTTGGTTCTCTGTGTCTTTTCTATAAATATTTTCATGGTAATTGTTTGAATGACCTTTCCACTTTGGCATTTTGACTATGAATTTAAGTTCAGTACTTGACTGGCAATTAGGTCTCATAATTTTACTGTTGAAATTGCTAATTGTAACCAAAAGTTACATGTTAATATTTTCTTCTCCCAGTTTCTTGCCTTCCTCTAAACTACAATCTTCAAAGATTTTAAATGCAGCATAATTCTCTTTAGATCTTGTTCTTTTATTGGCTTTTTTCCATCACTATCAGAAACCCTCCAGTCTCCTTGCAACTTTTATAGCCTTGTCTGGAATTAAATGATTAAAAAAAGTAAACACTCAAAAAGTAATGTTTTCATCCAAACTTTAATCATTCCTGAATTTTGTTCAATGTATACCAGTTCCTTAAGTATTTTTTTAAAAAATTGTTTATTATGGAGGAGGGAGAGGAATACAAGCGCCCCAATTCGAGAAACCAATTTTAGCATTCTCGAAGCAGTGGAAACTTGAGCATTTTTCTACTTCAGATTTTTTGTAAACAAAATCCCCAGCATTTGTATTTTTTTTTTAAGATCAACAATGACATCTAGAAGAATGATATTTGTACAAGAAACAGATTGCCAAAGAAATTTCAGAGATTTTATTAGAAAAAGTATAATTCCTTTATTTGGATATTTTAAAATGTGAGACTTTGAAATAAAACCTACCAGCTTTGATGATTTATACAACCAACTCCCCCACCCATCTCATACCAGAATTTTATATATTTAGGATAAATGCAGTGATTTTTTTTTTTTTTTTTTTTTTAAATTAGGTCCAATAAGGAACATGAACAAAGTTTCAGTAGCATTCTATGAACCATCCAACAAGATTTTAAAATCTTTACTGCCAAAATGTGCTAGTGGTTTTATGTGTTATCAATTGCAGTATTTTCAGCCAGTTGGAGTCAAGTTATCCTTCCTGCATAACATATTTTGGTCTTTTAAACTAAAAGACCAAAAATATTTAAGTAAAATAACAAGTGCATTACCAAACTGAGGACAGCCAAATTCTCTTGGTTATTTGCGTGCATTTTTGGGGGGGAGGGGGTGCTAACAAAATGAGTGAAAGATAAAATAAAAATAAAATTAAGGTCGATTCATAATCTCCATATACTGGCATACCGAGGTGATACAGCATGTTAAATTCCAGACCATCTGAGTGTGCTGGCCTTATTCAGATTGTTGATCACACTAGATAACATGCTCTCTCCCAGAAACTCTAAGGTTTACTCAGCATAGTTGCAATATAAACCAGAGGTGAGCTCTGTGGGTGTTGAACAAACACAAATATGGCCGAGCGAGTGTCTGAATTAGGGATATGAACCAAAATCCGATAGGATAAAATAAAAGAAGAAATAGGAAAAGTATATCAATCTAACACATTTCACTTTTATTACATTTTCGTCAGACAAAAAAACAAAAAAAAAAACAAAAAAAAACACCCAGATATTTATAATTATGTCCGAGTCAGTACTCATTGGCCAGACGTGTATTAAAACTGCAGATAATTCTGTGTACATAGGTTTGTGAAGAATTTTGTATGTTTAAGTGTGTAACAAATGGCAATGTGTATTTGTAATTGAGTGCACTTGCTTGTCTCGTAGGGATTTTTATCTTGCCTTTTGTGTGACCCAACCTCACAGCGAAAAGTAACAGGGTTCTGATGTTATGGTTGGTTTTATTTCTGTTTTTAGAAATGTATTCTTTGTATTAGATTGATTCTTTAAAAATTGAATTAAAAAAAAAAAAAAAATTAATTGATTTACCTGTGGAGTTACACAGCCCTTTTTAAAACACCCATCAGATATCTACCTTTATTACAAGACACACTTTTACAGTTAAAATATATTTAATCAATCATGTAAACAAAAAGAAGTAAATATTGTACCAGTATTTTTTATATAGAGTCAGCCCACAAAAAAAAAAAAAAAAAAAAAAAAAAAATGTTACAGTGTTTATTTATATATCAAGTTACAGTTTTAAGATTCATTCAGAACTGAATCCCAAGAAATTTTCACTATCATTGCTATCAAATAATTCAGATTTGTTCATCAGTTAATACGGTTCTGGTTCTTATTGAAAGTCTCGATTCGACGGGGACTATACTTCGATAGGGACAATACCATGCTGCTCTTTGATTTCGCCATTTATTTAAGCTGATCTTTCTGCTTTCTCCATCCTATGACAACCTTTTCTGAAGCTTCAAACTGTCTTTCTGCTCATCAATTTCATTGGTGTCCTGCATAATTTAGTACTTTTAATTTAAAACCTGCTCATGATTAGGGTTTGCAACAATTAAAATTATAAACTATAAATTTGGCTACCAACTATATCACTGCCCAATGCAAAATAGTGCAAATGTTTTTTGGGTACTAGATTCATGCACTGTTATTTGTAAATAACACTTAAGAATTCCTCTTAATGTTATATGAAACAGCCATTAAAGAAAATTATCCCATAAAGAATATATTTCATTTCTTTATATCATATTTTCCAATGCATTTTTGACAAATATACATTTATTTTGCAGAATGAATCTTAAGACTATTTTTTCTTTGTCAATATATATCTACACATGCGTTTCCTTATGTATGCATGTTCAGGGTTTCTATATTAGTCTAGTGCAAGGGCCCCAACCGAACAGTGACTGATGGATCAATGAATATTTTATAATTTTATTTATTTATGATGGATGTGAATCTAGCAGCAGGACGTAAGTTTGAAGCAGTAAGTCATTAAATATGATAAATTGTTTCTCTACAGAGAAAAACCACAGCTTTAGTGTTTATGAGCATCATTTCAGATTTCTCAGAAATCATAACAAGGAAGTGTGGTTTTATATTTATGTCAAGCAGATAGGCCACAACCCTAATATTTTGTGAGACTTTGAGTATAAAAAAAAAAGTGCAACCTATCTGTGTGTGTGTGTGTGTGTGTGTGTGTGTGTGTGTGTGTGTGTGTGTATATATATAAAAAAACTTAATTCATCACTACCAATGTAACAGCAGGTGAGCAAATGCAGCTTGCAAAATGGTGCCATCTGTCCTGTTAACTGACAGACTTCAACTTCTAAGTAAACAATATCTACAGATTGCAAAAAGCCAAGATATGCCTGGATTATATTTTTAATATCCATCAAGAAAGACTTCATGTTCATAATTTACTGATTTGGGGGGGAGGGGGGGGAGGGGGTTATAATAACTCATAAAAGCAAACATATTCCAACAATCTTCTTACATTCTCTACAACAACCTTACAGTGATTTTCAACAGTCTGACTTTTTTCTTTTAAGAGCAAAGAAAAATATCAAATTTCTTGGACTCAAAATAATGTTTGTCATGACAAAGCAACAAAACTAATTTTAACAATACCAATATTCAACAGTAGACTATTGCAAAACAACAGTGTCAAAGTAATTGATAAAAAGATAAAAAATGTATTCTTGTTGAGTGCAATTTTATTCTAATAAGCCAACTGAAAAGTGTAGCAAACATTTATAGCTTGAAAAGAGATCTTGTTGGATTGCATGAGTGGCACAAGGGCACAAGAAGTGAGGAGTGGCACAAGAAGTGAACTGGCGGAACAATATTGGAAGCTGCTGGGAAATTTTCAAAAAATATATAAGAAAAAAAAAAAAAAAAAAAAATTTAAATACCATACTTGGATCCAGTATTTTGAAATTTTTTTTTTTTTTTTTTTAATTGCTGAATGGATATTTTTAAATGGAGGTGGTTCTGTTGGGATGCCCATAGGGGTATAAAATAAAGTGTGAGGAAAAAAAAAAAGTCAACTGAAAATGTAGACAGGAATATTGGCTAAAAAGGTTCTTACCCATGGAATCTGCTGACAGCATTAATAATCCTGCTTCTCATTTCTTCAAACTTGACATTCTCTACATTTGGAGACAGGGGTAAATGGTCAGCAGGATATTCCTCATTAAACTGTTGCATTACAGAATCCAGTTTCTTTACAAACAGTGGCTTTAAGCGTGTCCATGGAAACCTGAAACAACAAGTTTGATATCAAATAACGAAATTGATAAAAGAAAGAAAAGACATATCAATGTTTCATCATTTACACTAAGAATGTGGAATGCTAATTCTATCTTAATTTCCATGTTAGAATTTACAAAGTTTGACAGTATTTAAGAACTAAGGTGCATTAAACTTACAAGGTCTTCTATGCTTCATAACTATTGATGGCGATTTCTTTTGTATATGTAAATCAAAGCTTCACATATACCAAGTCTAGAATTTTAATATTTATCTAATATTAATTTAGATTGTGATATGTTGATCAATGTGCATACAAATTGCACCAAGTCCTGATAAGTGTCATGTTAGTATACAAGAGTGTGTGGTGGTTTTATAACCAATAGGAATTGGAGAATTTTTGAGAAGTCAAGCTGGAGAGCCAATCTCCTGAATGGCACTAGAATTCTTATGCTTTTTCTATAATGGTGATTTTTGAAGTCGTATTTTATTAGTAATTATTACATTAGATTTTTTTTTCTACATATTATAAGTGAACATCATGAACTTAATGACTCTTACGATATTTTAGTATTTTAATATTCTACTTTATGGAAAAAGACATACACAAGGATAAATTTTTTGTCTACATAATTATGAGAGTTCCTCAAAATAAAACCTGTTTTAAAAGAACCAACCAAGCTAATTTCTTCAAATATTTCACAAGATATCCTAAACCATCTTTGATGAGCAAATAAAATTACCTCAAGGAAAGAAAAAAAAAAAAAAAAAAAAAAAGGGATGCATGTAGGTAAACAAGAGAATAAAAATGTTTTAACATGAATTTATTTTCACATACCTACATGCCCCGTAAGGTTATATATATATATATATATATATATATATATATATATATATAATGCATAGCTCTCCAACAATGAATTGAGTCTTCTTAGCTACTGGTGTTTGTATACATCATGTATATAATACATTAAAAATTTCCCTTTCCCTGCCATGTGCCAATAGCATAGGGATAGAACCTTTGATGTCAAACCTGTCAAGTTTCAATCTCAGCTTGAAACAATTTGATGTCTAGCCACACTGAGTGGCTGTGATACAGCTAAACAGGCTTATATGCGGATGGTATATATATATTGCAACAATACTCCAAGCAGAAAGTCATCATCCGATGTTTTGCAGTTTAACTCACACATATTTTGATAAAGTACAATGAGTACCTCATCCTGCAGGACAGTGAATAAAAAAAAAAAAAAAAAAAAAAAAAAAAAAAAAGAAAAAATGCAAATTTTAAATTTGCTTACAGATGTTCAGCAACAGTTAAATATGAATTATCACTGCAAGTTAAATAAAAGGTCTTCAATTTTATGTAAAACATTCAATCACTAATAAGTTTTACTGTCTAAAACAAATTCATCACAACTAAAATGAATCAAAAAGTGTTTTATTTTTAAAAAAAAAAAAAAAAAAAAAAAATAAAGATAAATTTTAGAAAACTTTACCTTTTTTTTTTTTTTTTTTAAATATTAGGAAATAAAGCCAATTTCATCCTTTTATAAAGGTATGAGATTTGATGTTTACAAAGCATTAAGATTAAAAAATCATAAGGATGAGAACTGTAAATGTCTTTTTTGTGCATGGGATTGATTTTTCAGTTTACTGGAAGAAATTATACAGGGTTTATTTTTAAAATATTAAAACAAATATTAATAAAAGTGGAAAAAACTATAGCTTAATCATGGCAGATATAAATATCTATTTTTAACTTTTTCTATGTACTTCTACTTATAAAGCTTGCATCTCAAACATTTTTTTCAGGAAACTTCAAATAAAAGCTTCTTTATTTTTATAAGTAAATAAAAAAAATGAAAATCTGTTTCAAAAGCTATAAAATTTTAATACATGAATTTTGCAGAAACAAATCTAAGTTTCATAAAAAGAATGTTTACTTTTCTTTTTTTAAGTCTTGTTATAGAGAAAAAAAAAAAAAAAGAAAGATTTGTTTACATAGTATGCCATGTAAACAAAAATAAACCTTTTCAATAACCAAAACTAAAGGATTTCTAAGGAATAAAGCTATTATAAAAACAGATTGCAATTTAACTGCCTCACCAGAAGGACAATTTGTGACAAGGTCAATTTCTTTTATGTTAAGAAAAAAAAAAAAAAAAAAAAACACACACAAATGTGACTTTGGTGGTAATTTTTATATATTATATATTTTTTTTTTTTTTTTTTTTTTTTTAAATAAAAGTAGTATTAAAAGTCCCTGGCAAGATCAACGTGAATTCATTTTACATTTAAATTACATAACCAATTACAATTATTAAATTAATAAGTTATATTAAATAGGTGAATTAATGTTTAAAAAGAAATTAAAAATAAAGATTTTATTTTAAACTGAAAGACTTTTATGGAAAGTTAGAGTAGAAACTTGCACATTTTTTTTTTTTTTTAGCCAAGTAGATGCTTACATTCATGCATAAACATTCAATGATACTAGTTTCACACACGTAGTCAAGTCATTTTTTTGTGAAAAAAAAAAAAAAAAAAAAAAAAAACATTTTTATAACCACCACCTCCCACCTAAATAAAAATAAACTAAATGTCATATATAGAAAGTGCTCCTTCTGGTGTAAGTGGTGTTTCTGTTCGGAAAAAAAAAAAAAAAAAAATGATTACTAAAATTCTCCAAAAGAGTATTGCTTTTAACTAACAAATGTAAAGAGGCTGAAATTTTAATTTCTTAAAATCTTATAGAATTAAGTGTTTGTGGATTTTTATCAGATAAAAAAAAAAAATATTTGACAAGATTTCCTAAAAAGAATGATTACATTCATTTGTGAATAAGTCCTGAAAGTTACATTAAAATCTGATTTTTGCAAGATTTTTCAAACCAATGTTTTTGTTTTTTACTGGAGAGAGGGGGGGGGCACTAAACTACACATAGTAATCTTTGTCCCACCACTGATGCATATATATTAAAAAAAAAAAAAAATTTACCCAAAATTTATAACATGCTTGAAACAAATTTAAAAAATACTTTTATTTTTCCTCTTAATAATAACAAACATTTAGCTAAAAATGTTTTTTTATCAAGTTTGGGACCTTTTTTTCTTTCATGGTATGCACTTTTTAGTGGGAGGTACCTACTTAAAAGGTGCCATTTTATATCAATTTAAAAATCAAATGTTAATTAGTGTGTGTGTGTGTGTGTGCATATATATATATATATATATATTTTCCACTTGATGAGGAAAAGAATGTATAACAAATATGATGTTTAGGCAGATTTAGGAAAGTGAGTCAAATCAAGCCCCTCTCCTCATGCCATAAACAGCACTGGTGATAAATCAAATGCTTTCCTTTCTTTGACAGACATTTGCCCAATTATCAAAACTTGAAATTTCAGTTCCCACTTCACAAGCAAAGTGGATTATTTGAATAATAATAACAATTAAAGTGAAAACAATTAGTGCAGTTAAATAAAGGACTGGCTTCCAACAGTGACAGCATCAATTTAACATTAGACAATAATGAAAAAGTTTTTGAGTCAAGTATTTAACCAAAATAAGAATGGAGTGAACAATGACAAGAGGAGGAGGGGTGGCCCTTATTATGACAAAAATATACAAGAGGAGATGTCTGGAAATTTTCCAGCTTAACCAAAAAGTAATACCAAAATAAATTCTCATGCTCAGCTATTTGGTCAGAGGCTCTTAAGTGGGTCAAGTGTAAAATTTTTCAGTGGATGTGTGTGTGTGTGTGTGTGTGTGTGTGTGTGTGCAATATGCAATATTTGATTTTTTTTTTTTGTTGAAATTAAATATTGCACTTCAATGAAAAGCAAAATAGACAATTTGCAATCAGGGTAATAAAGATTTCATTAATCTATATAAGTGATGGGATGAATAATCAGAATCGGAAATACTGGAACTTGTTGCAGTATTGAAATTGACATTTGAGAATTTTTCACCTAGTTTCTGATTCCAAAAATGATTCTTTGGACTTTTTTTTTTTGCACTTAAAGCTTAAATTTTTCATTCTTGGTACTAATGATAAAAAGATAAATATTTATTGATTTTAAACTATCAGTAAAACTAAAATCTATAGATTGTAATAACACCTAAGTATGATGTAAATTTATTTTACTTGAAAAAAAAAATAAAAAAATAAAAAAAATAAATAAAAAAAATCTTATCAAATTCAAATTTTCAACTATTCTTAAATTGAAATTAAAAAACAAAATTCCATATAACTAATGTTCAGAAAATGATTTGATTAAATCTGACAGATTTATTTTTGTTTACATACAACATAGATACTACATAAACAAAATCTTTTTCATAACAGAGACTTAAAGTAAACATTTTTATGAAACTTATATTTCTTTCTATGAAATTCATGTATTTCTCAAAATGTTATAGCTTTCAAAATGACTATAAGAGACAGTACAGCAATTTAATATTTCGCATAGTAAAATTAATGTTCTTATAAGAAATAATGTGGCTAATATGGCAGCAGCTGTACAAGTTTAATAAAAGTCATTATCTTGTTTTCTACACACCTTGCAGTTGACCATTAACAATACCACTTTTATAAAGATAGGCAAAGGATATGATATTTGTAAACAAATAGTTGGACACTTCAATCACTAACCTTCAGCTTCTGCAAAGTACCAGGAAATACAAGAAAAAAAAAAAATTTAAACCAGATCATAAATTCACTCAGGATGTCCAGACAAGATGGAACAGTCAGCATTAATGCAAAATCACATTGTTTAGAATCCAACTAATGGAAGATTTTAGAGAAATTACTGAAAATTTCTAAACAATTCATTGATTGTACAAATTTATTAAGTAATAGAGAAGCAACTACCTCTTACACCACACATGAAAGTTATTTATCACTTTTTTTTTTTTTTATAAGGGGGCAAAGAAAAGGGACTGTTTGATGGGTTAGGTTCAACCCTTTCAGCACGGAAAGGATTTTTTATGCTAGATTTAGCAGATATACAAGAAAGACAAAAATTTTATTCTAACAACGTACCTTGATTTCAAGTTAAAGAATGGTTTCCTTGAAAATAACTAGTGGCCTGCCTAATGACAAGGCTATTGCAGAAGGGTTCACTCAAGATACCTATTTTATAACCAAAGGGAAAAAAAAAAAAAAAAAAAAAAAAAAAAAAGACAGACCTCACCCAAATTATCACAAGGCATGGAGAATGACTAGTCTTACATGTCTGTAGTGACTAATTTCAATTTTATGAAGTGTAACAGTGAATTAAAGAAAAACTGATGAAGGAAAAGAGGATAAAATACGTTATGAGAATAAAGGATAAAACAGGCAGTGAAACAAACAAGAAATACATTTATTAAAAACTTGAAAATGGCAACATATATTGCATTAAAAAATATAAAAAGTGATAATGTTTTTCAGTGGAATTCAAAATAAAAATCAATTTCCCATCATGGCTTTTAGCCAGGAAATATCTATCAGGACCCCCTTCTGTTGAGAGGGAATTATTACTTATTGGAGTTAACATTTACTTACCAAAAACAAATCAGCTGAAAGGTGAAATAGGAGAAATGATAATTTTCTTACAATTTAAGAATTTTAAAAATACAAGAATCTAGGGACTTAAGTGATTTACTTAAAGAAATCACTCTTTATTGTTAAAATTCAATTTTATTTTAAAAAATTAGGTACCTAACTTTATTTCATAAACTTTTGTATTTCTACTAAATATTTTATTAATGAAGATAATTTGTTCATTAAGTTTCCCAAACCAACTGTAGAGCCTGAAAATAATGAATTTTAATCATTGTAGATATCGGAAATGGTAAAAATATTAGTATCATCCCATCACCTATTGCCCACATAGAAAACAATTGATTTATGCACCCCCCTCCAATAAAACTGATAAAACTAATAGTCCCAATGAATTTGCGTAGATGGAAATGGTAGAGCCATGACAAGGAAACTCGGTTTGAACAAAGCTTGCTAAAAATGTTCTAGAGATGAAAAATAGCAAAGAATTTTATTTCTTGAAGAGATCACTATATAGACATGAAAAAAAGACTACCTCATTCTTCATAAAATTTCTCTACAGAATGTATATTACAATATGTATAAATAAGCTTAAAATTTTACTTTATCCTTAACATATTTCCAAGGAAATTTAAAGTTTTTTTCTATCAATATTTACACAGACTTGTTTGCATCTGTTATGTTTTGTCTATTGCATCCTCCAAGAGACATGACAATCCAAGTTGCTATGATTTTAAAAGGATAGTAAGACACTAGTGTAAGGTTGATCCTTGGAGATGGCTATCAAATTCAGTCCTGTTATATGAACATCCACATCTAGCCTCATCAGAGCAACCAATTCAAACCATGGCACTCTCCACAGCACACTGTGATTTCTTTTGACATGCCAACTGGCAGATCACAGAATGACACGGTTGTATCACCCAGTTGTAACTTCACCAAAATGATAAGGTTTAGTCATCTAGTCAGAGTTTCTTTAAATCTTAAGATTTTAATGTTGTCATAAGAACTGCTAGTTTGTTGGTGCTGCAAATTCTTTTTCAGTAGTAAGATCTATTTTTTTTTTTTTTTACAGTGGATTCTCCCAAGTTGATCTGGCTTGGGTAATTTCTGGATGCTTTCTCATGGCCCTGGCTTCAAACCCTGCAATTCATTTACTACACACCTGAATAAGAGATTTCCAGACTTAACTACCCTCAAGTAATTCAATCCAATTGTCTCACCTAATCACGTAGTACAAACAGGGACAGTTTCCTCCCTCCATAATTCTTCATCAATTCATACTACTGGCTAAAATTAGCATATGGCAAAGTAAATAGGGGACTTCTTATGTCATCAAAACCTCACCTTGTGATACGTAATTATTCCAGGGTTTTAATTCAAAAAATTTATTTCCCATAAAATCACTTGTCATACTGGCCTGACCTAAGGTCAATTTCCTAAACAGTTAAAGTGTTTTAGTCAAAACAAACACCTGGTTTGCTTTTCACCATTCCATCTCATATTTTTGCCAAACCACCCTACTCCCATTGTCCAACCTTTCACTTGTCATTTCTGAGTAAATAAAAAATTTGTCCAATTCTCAAAAAAAAAAAAAAAAAAAAAAAATTATGGGTTTAGTACTCTGAATTTTCAAAACTAAAATCCACAATTTCAATATTGTGACAAAAGCTTCAATTCTGTAATGAATTGAAATGTATTTAATTGGTTTGATAAATTATTCTGATATATAAAGTGGCTGATGATTTGTCTATCTTGAATGACCAGAATTAAAATAAATTGAAACAATTATAGTTACAACTTTGAGAATTTTTTTTATTTATTTATTTTTTTTTTTTAAACCCCACACTTAATTCTTATCCCATTATAAAAAAAAATAAAAAAAAAATCACTTTCGTATGGAACCAAAACAAAAAGTCCTTGAAAGCTATTTATATAAAAGATTTTCTTCAGTGTAAAGACAACAGAAGCCATACAGAAACAAGAAATTATTTTTTTATGACCTGAAACCTGTAAAAACAAAGTCATTTAAAAATAATACTGTTAAGATAGATATATTTTTCATGAAACTGAAAAAACAGTGACAAAAAAGCATTTAAATGGAGTCCTGAAGCAAATGGAAAGATCAATGGTCAGCAAGCCAGCATTCTTAAAACAATCCACATGTAGCCTTGTTTGCCAGACAAACCTAAATACTAGACAGCCTAATAAGACCCATTAAGCATTTGAGGCTGAAACAGGAATATTATGGTTTGCTACTCCAAGCCAAATTACAATGCACATCTTAGGGAGAGCTTCCCTATGTAATATTCTAATGAGCTGAACCTAATGTATAAAAAGTAGTAAATCAGCTTGCAAAACTTGTTCAGCATATTTCATATAAATCTAATTAAGAAAAATATGGAAGTGAATTTTCATGAATAAAAATTACAAATGGACTGCAAATATATTCATTTTCTCACAAGAAAAAAAAAAAAAAAAAAAAAAAAAAAAAAAAAAAAAAAAGCCAAAAGAAAAAGTTTGGGTATGGATCCAATATCTAATTTATTCCTGAGATTAAGAGAAAAGAAGAGAAAAAGAAGAAAAAAAAAAAAAAAGCTAGCATGACAAAATTGAAAAAGTCTTTCAACAAATAGATATTTTCTTTATCTCCCACATGAAGAGAGAACTAGTTTCAATAAAGCTGTTCACTATGATAAAAGTGAGCGTTTTTTTTTCCCTACTACACAAAATGATTTTATTGGCTCAAGCTTAATAATCAGACAACATTAAAGCAGACACGGGAGCCAGATAAGAGGCAATGTGTCCAAGAATACCCACCACCCATTAACTATCAGGCAACAGGAAGAAAAGTGTGGGGGGAGGGGGATGCCAGGTTTTATTTTAGGTTTACAGTATCATGATTTCAAGAGAAGAGATTCATGCAGTTGAATAATTAGGTTTTAGATTTTGTTTACCAAGCTGCTCATGTTTAATTGGTTCAAGGTTGAGAATGAAAGGGTTTAAAATCTTTAAACCACACCTTCAGCAGGAAGGGATTGATGCAAGAGTGACCCGTTCGAAGCTTCATTCATCAATAATAACTGACATGCAAATGACAAGATATTTTGGTCAAAATCTCTAACAAAGGGATATAACCATCAAATTACCCTCCTCCCACACACCTCAATGTTATTTTGCACAGGGACAGTGTGCACCTGGATACCAACATAGGTATTTTTAAGTCTACTGGAAGTGAGATCCCCAGTCTTTGTTTAAAACATCTCTAGGAGGAAAATATAATATCTGAGACTGTTTGCATTCAATAATGTAAACTAGTTCTTTTTGGACAAATGTATTTGAAGTTTAGAGAGTGGAATTGCTTGTGTATAAAAAGCCTTTCCTCAAGAGCATACATTACATAGGAAGATAGATTAAGTATTCTCAAAACAATAGTAGCAGGATGATGGAATGGTCAATAGCAGAATCTAACAGACCACATCGTTGGCACTGAACTGCAATAGTATCAGGCAAAAGATTTTTCGTACAGGACAATATACGAGACCTAATTATTTCAAGTCAGATGGAAATTTTGGGTACACAGTAGAAATTTTTTTTTCTTAATATATGCACAACTGAAACACTTATGATGACACAAGTAAACAGAAACCGAGCTGCTAGTCTTTAACCATGAAGCTCCTTTGGAAGTGAAAGAAATGACCAAACATTGAAGAAAGGAGACAACTTCAACCACATGGATTCACAGACAAAGTTCTGAAAAATATTTAGCTGTATAAAAAAACTGCATGTCACAAATTGTAAAGGGTATGCAAATGACCTACATAAGATAGTTAAGGAGAGTGAAAAAAAAAAGAAGAAAAAAAAAAAAAAAAAAAAAAAAAAAGAAAACAGAAAAGAACTAATCAATTGCAAGACAGAATACATAGTTGTGAGCAAAATGAACAGCAAATTACAAATACCAAAATCAAACAAGTTCAAACAAGTACAACAACTGATATCTGGGAAGCACATTAGGATAGCAAAAGGTGCCTTCTAGAAGTTAATCAAAGTATCAACAGGAAATATTTGTTAGAAACACAGGAAAGAGTACTGAATGGTTACATAATATCAGTTCTCCTTTATGGCAGTGAAGAGATTTAAAGCAACAGAAATATGGTTCTACAGAAGGATGCTAAGAATATCACAAACTGAACATGTGAGCAACTACCAAGTTTTAGAGGAAATGGAAACTAAAAGGACACTTATACTTATCAAGAAGAGTTGAAATTTCTAAGGCACATAATGAGGAAAGAGAGCTTGGAAAATCTGATACTCATAGGACAGATTGAAGGCAAGAGGTACAGAGGAAAACAAAACACTGCCTACCTAACAAGCGTGTATGAATGGATGGCAAAACAGGACTTAAGAGACATAACAAAAACTATTAAGACAGGAACTTGTTGAGAGCTATGATTGTCAATATACTGAAGGAATATATCACATAAGAGAATAGAGCTCTCCCAATTATCCAGAAGATTAAAAATCTTATTGTTTGTTGCAAGACTGGAATCTCTCTTGTTCTATGGAGCAGAGACATGAACTATGAGCAAATCTCTGAAGAAAAAACTAGATGGTTGTTACACAAGAACGCTCATGTTGGCACATAATATGTCCAGGAGGAGGAGTCACACATCAAATACTGAACTGTATGGTGAGCGACCAAAGAAGGATATGTATAGTAGGACATTGTATAAGCACAATGACAATACAGAAATAAGCAAATTAGTACCCTGGCAGTCAAGCAAGAGAAGAAAAAGAAAACTCACATTTGTAGACACATTGCTAGTGGACACCGGGATGGAGTTGATACAAGAGCTAAAATCCATAGTAAATAGTATTGAATGGCAGCATGAGGATGCTGTGGGGGTGTACTTACAGAAAAGTTAGTTTAATTAGTATTGTCTAGATAATTCCATTTAGCAACATGGCAATAAAGAGTAAGACCAAATGTTCACCAAGATTTGGAGATATTTATTGTTTACAATCCTGACAACTGTTCTACTTAGACTACAGAGCAAAATGTCAGTTAATACATCAATAAAATATTTTTTTTTTTTTTTAACAATTTTGCCTCCCATAAAAAAAAATGTTTAATGTTATTTTCCATTTTCACTGGTTAGGAAAGAATACTAAAATGCTAATCACATCAGACATGGCAAAGTATTTAGCAAATGGTGATGTATTTACCTGAAATGAAGTTCTGTAGAATAGTTCTGTTTCACAAGGAATAGAGTTGTTGAAGAAATTCAAATTTAAGAAATCCCTCACCATTTGAGTGTCTATCAGTTTATTAAAAGCTACTTTATAATATTTTCTCAAATACCCTTTTAATATGAAATGTTCCCTGAATAAAAAAAAAAAAAAGATAACTTACCACCCTCTTTTTAGTTAATGTACCGATTCATAAAATACTTGCTCAAACTACCAGTATATTTTAAAAAATATAAACATTTCCACCCCCATTTAATCTGGTTTTAAACCAAGAATTGTTCCTTAAAGAAAACTGGTTCATCAAACCCTGGCAAGCAACTTTAACTATTTCTTTCAATTAAATAAACACATTGATTCCATTCTGATGTGAAGCTCTACTTCAATGTGAGAATTGACTGCTTCTTTCAATGCATGTGAAAAATAAAACATTAACAACCTCATGATTATTATTTGAATTTCATAAGAAAAAAAAAAAAAACTTTATAAAACTTCAATCAATGAAGGCATACAATATGAAGAACTCGTGATAAAGGAATCTATCATACAAGCATAGAGCAGAATAGAAATTACAGACTAACAAATCTCAAAGGACACAGAAATATATGTAAGAGTTTCCTTTGACAGATATTGCAAATGGCATCATTTAAATACAAAAATCTTTTGATAGGCCCAAAGGGATATAGATACAAGAAAAAATGTTTTCAATAGGAAACATTTATATTTCAAATTTTTACTTTGTTGCACAGTCTTTACTTCTTTATTCTGCATTTTAGTAGAGGTTTACCTCTATAATCAAAAACAGGTCATTCCTGGATACAAAAATAACCTTACATGAGAAATGGGTAGCAAAATGATTGTAGAAAACTATGACCATTTTTGAAAGGGCACAAAACCTTTAAGCAAATTTGCAGGACATTTTCGGCACCAACAAAGAACTAGCTAATCAGCCAGTCCCATTTTAATATCCTAAGCCTTGTGTCACCTTGAACACAGTTTAGCTAACATCAGATTTGAATCCCGTCAATGAGGGAGTCATTAAGAAACCCAACCAGTGCAACACAGAACCCCCACCCACCACAGACACACAAAGACCATTCTGATCTGATCCTGGGAAGTTTTTTAAAAAAAAAAAAAAAAAAAAAAAAAAAAAAAAAAAAAGATAAATTGAGTTCATTCTTGAATGGAGGACCTAAAAAAAAAAAATTACTGGAGACATTTTCAAATAGAAAAGTTAAAATAGCAAATAGCTCCAATCTCCACACCACATGACTGAGAAGAGTAATGCATTCAAAAAACAATTGTGGTTTAAAAACATGTTTTATAACCTTGACAAGATATCTTTTTTAATTGCAGAATTCAGTTTAAGTCACTACTTTGATTATTTGCACATGAAAAGAAATATCACAATGTGATTTTACAAGCAATATTCAAATATGGGCTAGAAGAAAAAAAGTTTCAAATAAACTGTAAGAGTTTTGAGGACAGCATTACCTATTCTTATAAAAATGACTATCACAATTTAAAATGTTTACATAATTTGAAACAAAATTGTTAACCTCAAAACATGTAAACCATTGCCCAGAAAATAACATAATTGATATTTCCAGACAAGAAAATGTTTAATTAATGCTTTTATACCTAAATTCAACTGAAATCAATTAAAGCCAAATTGAATAGTTCAATAGAAAGACAAGTTGATACAAAAAAAAAAAAAAAAAAAAAAAATCTAAGAAAGTATGAATTACAATCAATAGCAAATGTTAAAAATGAAATCCTTTCAAACTAACGTGAATTAGAGCCAAATATTCAAAACATTCCAACATAATGGGGGAGAGAGAAAAAAAAGCCCTCATAAGGGCAATTTTCAGGATAGACATTGGGAGAAACAGTCCTGATAGATACAGATATATATACATACAAATATAAAAACTGCTGTCAATCAAATTGGAAAAGTTAAACATGTCAGATGTCAACCATTTTACAGAAGCCTAACATGACTAAAATTGTTTCTAGCCTCCTTAAGAGCAAACAAAATGGCCGATGGCACCTGTTCTTATTGACCTCAAGTTGATTTTAGAAACCAAACAAAATAGGGGAAATAAGATTTAACTCAAAAGTGTCAGGCAGAAGCATAAAAACTATGGAAATCACAATTGACCAACAGGGTTCACATTTTGACAGAAGCAACTTTTATTTAACACTGGGTGGTACAGGACAGCTTAGAAAAGCTTTTTTTTTTTTTTTTTTTTTTAAATGACAACACATTTTGCCTTCATGTGCAAGGTTGATGTCTTCAGGTCAGAACAAAAGGCAAAACTATATATTTGTATTAAAAGTTATTAAAAAATGTTTTTCCATTTTATAAATCAATTCTCTACATTTGTTCAGATATTATTCTACATCCAACTGACACAGAGTGGTTAGTAAAAGTTATCAGTGTTGAAAACTGAACTGGCAGGTAGGGTTCACATTTGAGAATGGTATGGATCCACTTTCCAGGTATTGGGAGGGGGAAAATAGTAATTAAGATTGCACTCTCTAGCCTTGACAAAACAACCAGTCTGAAGAAATAGCATTCCACACCACTATATTTTTTTTTCAACTCATAATTTACATATTAAAAACAAAGTTGTAGAATATGATGATTGCCTATGTCCTGAAAAAGGCAGGTCTTTTGAACACTCTTTAACAAGGTATGAATACCCAACCAACACTAGAGACCCACCTTACAAAAAAAAAAAAAAAAAAAAAAAAAAAAAAAAAAAAATTTACTGGCATACTACAGAAGAGTGAGGGAGAGAGCATTTGGGATAGCAACCTTGACAACGTACCCCTAGCCAAATCCTTAAACTTTGACAAACTAAATTTCATGCAAACTTAATACGTTATTAGAATTTGACTTTGGTTATCAAGGGGACACCAGATTCTACTAGTAGAAAAATTAAGAAAACTGAATCAATCTTTATGACAGAAACATTGAAATGCTTTAAATAAAATCAGCTTACTGAATAGAAAGGCTGTACTAATAACTTGGGAAATTGTCTCATGTACTCTTGTAGGAAAAAAAAAAAAAAGCCAGTTTTAATGATATAAGATTCATTTCAACAGTTAATGTCATGCAATTTCTTCCTATACGTTATAGCACAACATAGATGAAGCCTATTTTTTGTTTTAAATATTACCTCGTGGAAAAAAAAAAAAAAAAAAAAAAAAAAAACAAACAAAACAAAACAATACCAGATAAAACAGCCAGAAGCAGAATTTGAAGGGTAAAAGCAGTACACCATACTGAACTTGGTAGAAAATATCCATTGGAAGTAAATGCCTGAAACTTTAATAGTCAACTAATTTTATGATGAGAAATTCAAGGAAAAAAAAAAAAAAAAAAAAAACAGATCTTTCCACTGTAATATCAATGTGTTTTGTAATAAATATACCTTTGAGAAAATTGATATTATTTAAATTTTCAACCCATTAAAAACAGGACAGTATTGACTACAAAACTGAGAAATTTGTTTTATAAAAAGGAAAACACTTTTTAATAATGCTTTAAACATCTTCAGTTTAAACCAATAAGACTTAAAAAAAAAAAAAAAAAAAAAAAAAAAAAAAATTAAATCCAAAAACAATTTCATTCAATTGTGAATAAGTCCTGAAAGTTTCATTGAAATCCAACAATTGTTTGACTTTTGCAAGAATTGCCAGTGTTTTTCACGAGAGAGAGAGAGAGAGAAACGAAAAAAAAAAACAAAAAAAAACACTAAACATAAATATTACATCAATACATTAAAATAAAATAAAAAAAAAAATAAAAAAAATAGTCAAGATACTTTGCAGTTTTCTCAGCAATAAAATGGAGGTACCTATTATGAATAGTTCTCCTGCACTTCCTCTCCTAATGGTGATTTGCCAACTAAATTTTCTTATCTCTAAGCATCTGATATGGCTAATAATTCTGAAACTCCATATCGAAACAATCACTTGAAATGGACATTACATCAAAGTTACATCTGAAGACAAATGATTCCATTCGTGCAACATTATCAGAAGACCATTCATCAGAAATAATCATTTCTGCTCTTTATCATCACAGCATTGAATGGAAATGCAAGGTCAATGTAAAAGTTAAGAGTCAGAATATATTGCTATTTGTCCTTTGGTCATAGTAAGTGAAAGTTAGCCCGAGGTGGTTCTTCACAACTACTGGTGTTGATATGGAAACCTAGGAGTACCTTCAGATATCTAAGTCGATCTTGTTGAACATCTTTAGATTTTACAGGACACCATACTTGATGACTGAATTAATGATTCTGTTTCTCAGCAGCAGCAGCTTGACACAGTTTTGCCTGTCATTTTCAGCAATCCCTTTCCTGTATTTGAAGTTTAAGAAGTACATTTTGTTGCTTCTGTGTCAGACATTTCACATGCTTTCTTAAAATGCTAAGAACCAACTGCCACCCAGTTGCTGATTTTGCTTCCAGACAAGCTGTAGTCTGGTTGCACTTGAGTATATTCGAAGTTGACTGATGGTGAAATGATGCATGATTTTCTTTGTGAGGTCATTTCAACCACAAATTTCTAATATCAATAACTCATTTAAGTTTTGAAAATTTGAAGGTGTGTTTGAGATTTTTTTTTTTTTACAATCATGTATGTATCTAGAGCTATGGAAAAGTTTATTTTTCCAAATAGAGTGTGTGTGTGTGTATATATATATATATATATATATATATATATATATATATATATCCTAGATAGAGGCTCAGATTGAGGAATCGGAGAGCTGAGTTTTAATTCCAGTCGAACCCATTACATTCACTTACGTGCTAATACTCTTGGGAAATGTATTAATCCTTTTCTCCCTCGAGCTATGAGTAAATAGCAGGACAGAATGGGTTCTGTAGCCTTGGATTGCAACTTGTCCAGAAGGACAACTCTGAATTCAAAACCTGCAGAGGGTCATTTGGGGACCCTGTGGCACGTAGTGCACCAGGTCTCTATATTCAGCCTTTCAAAAAGTGTGGTTGGTTCTGCACAAAGCCTTCACCACTATAATCAAATCATATGTGCTGGTGTCTGGGGGGGTGGGGGTCGGTTTCTAGGAACGGAGCTGCTTTACATTGACTATGACAGGAGAGTCCTATATATATACATATATATATTATGCAACTGTTAAATTACTTAAATATTCCAGCCATTTTCTGGTTGCCCAAGTGTTATATATACATTTATACAATTACTGTAACAATATTAATACTGCTAATAAAGCCTTCATCAGATGATTCTGAATCTAGAACTAGTTTTAAGAGCCATACCATCATTACCACTAACACAGGCCACATCAGCCATACTCCACAATACTAAACTATAGTGCTCTGTCAAATTGTAGGAGTACCATATGCAGTTTCTGTCCTTATCTTGAAACCTATTTATTGATATCAACCTGAAATCAGTCAGATACATGATGGTTAAAATGAGAATGAAACTCCCAGTATCCAAGTACAACAGGATAAGCATCAGTCGTAAAACCAATATTTCTTCATGCATTCTTGCTTTTCATGGCTTTATTGCCAGAATTCATTTTCCCTTCCCCAAATGTTTTGGCCTAAATATTTCTCCACTTCCCTTTGCAGAGAAATGTGGTACAAATCTTTAAAACAAGGACTCTAGATAGTTGAATACAAATTTGGAAACAAAAATCTTTAACAAGTGAATTCTACACAAGAGACTACAGAAAGAATGCAAAACATTACTTTGAAGTTATGTAAATGCTATTTTCAGCCTTCAAGTCATAGCAAACAATCTACATAAAAGGAAAATTCTCATTACAAGACAATTCCTCTTTCTATAAACAAACAACCAGAAATAATTAAATCTTAAAATACTTTAAACCCCAAAATTGCTTTTTGCAAGATAAAAATCTCAAATTTCTTTTTAACAGATTCTTTAATGAACTGTTTTTCTATTTTTAATGTTTGCATTCTACTTATCAGTGCAAAGATGAAATGGCTTCATGTTTTTTTTCTCCTTAACACATCAATACAAGATTTGGCTTAGGCATTTTTTTTTTTTTTTCCTCAGTTCCCCTTAGAAAACAAGCCGATACATGTAGACAGCCTGACACAATTACAACAGCAAACACTAAAAATGGGAATCAAAATCAAAGTTTAACAACTGCTTCACCATTTTCGGGGGCTAAAGCCAGGATTAAAGAACACCCAAGAGATCAGTAAAAAAAAAAGTTAGATTCATATTCAAACTTTGGACTGTTAAGATAAATACTATATGGCTACCACAAATCTCCAAATGACTGACCCAAAAAGATTTTCACTATTTACCAATGAAATATTCAGATTTAGCCTAAATTGTTTAAAGACACAGGATGCAATTTCCAACACATAAGGAAAAGACAAATCAACTGTAAATTGCCCAGTTTTAATTAAAGATAAACTCGACTAGACAAACAATTGAAAAGTGCATAGACAAAAAGGAGGGGGGGGGCATTTCAGACAAGCCCCTAATTTCTGTGAAGATTCTGTACTGATTCTCCAAAAATCTGACACAAATTTTGATATTCCTCTAAAATGCTGTTTTAGCAAGGTTAGCTTTTGGTGACAGATTTAATTTGGACTCACATTAAATAAGTTGAAAATATTTTCATTTGCATCTTCATTTGATGATTTTTTTTTTTTTTTTTTTTTTAAATCATTACTACATTAGTATATAATTGATTTTAGCTCTAGTTAATCAACAAATTTTGGCCTAATATTAAATAACAACAAGATTAATGGTGAATCAGATTTTGAACAGTACAAATGTTCACTATATATAGTATAATACACCTTTTATAGAAAAAAAAAAAAAAAAATCAGAGAGTGAAATTCTGCATCAACCCCATTTGTGATGTTTTACATGATAAAACTGTGGATCATGATTACTCAATGTCTGGGCTCGAGTAATCAAGAAAGATCTGAAATATACAATGCTGTTTGACAACATAGCTAAGACAGCAGAGATTAGAAATAAAGAAACATTGGACAAAATTGAAACCTTTATCTTTGGGTGCCTGTTTGACTAGTATAGAACCTCACCAATTAGGCTACTAAAACTAATCAAATGTCATTCAAATTTCCTCAGTGCTACAATCATAATTAATCAATTTTAATTCCAGACCATATTTGTTTAAAAGATAGGAGTAGACACTAGTCACTTGAATTCCTTAGATAAAAATCTGAGAACAGCAATGCATTTAAAGTCAGTCACCACCCATACCTTAAAATTGAGTAAAAATATTTATTTATAGGATTACATTTTATGATATCTGTTGGATAGCTTTTGTAACTTAGTCAGTAAAGCACCATCCAAGTAAGACAGGAGGCTACCAAAAATTAAGCGATGAAAATTTAAAATCACACTGACAGTTTATTCTTTATTCCCAACCTGCTTGACAGTTTAAGGGAGAAAAAAAAAAAAAACCCAAGTGTTAGAATAATAATTTAATAGCTTCACAGAATCAATACTGGTAAATTATGGATTGACATCAGCTGATTTATCATTATCTTGATAAATTCTTGAAACATTTTTTTATCAGCAAGCATAAAGTCATCTCTAGGCTGGTGGAACCTACATAAACATTATAGTCAAATGAAATTCACCGAGGAGGAGAAAATAAAAAGATTCTTCTAATTGGATTACTATGTTCATTTTAGTTATATTTTGATAATCATCACTCTTGTAACTTCCATGAAATTTTGAAATGAAACCAAACCGTTTATTCAAGATGCACAGAAAGCAGTATGGTGGCATGGAAGTTTATTTTCTATAGGGGGAAATCTTTAATAGCCATTTATCAAATTTACCACACAGATTGCAGTTTCAAATTCCAAGGTTAGCAAGTATTACAAACACCTGAAAAAGGCTGTAGGGTTACAACAAAAGATTATGAGAATAACAACCAAAATTAACATACTAGTCTGAATACTAACAAGCAACAGTGGATAAAGGCGTTAGTTAGATCCAGTGACAGGACCCAAAGAGTGTGAGTTCAATACCCGGTTAAGGCGGTCTATTAAAACATGGCACATGGAACTAGAATAGTCTGCCCCAGTGAGCTAAATAAAGGGTTCAGTTTAATATTCCAACAACCTGAAGAAGGCAGGAGAGTACAACAGCCGAAACATAATTGTATCCCAATCTCAAACAAGATAGGATTCAGAATGATGAAGCTTGCTGGCCAATGTTTACACCATCAAGAAATTGCATCAAGAGTTTTATGACAACCATCTATAGGATGAAAGAACAGAGGCCAGCAAACCATGATATTCCCAGATACACTTATGCAAAATATTGGCAAGGAAAATCTGGATGAGTTCAAAACAACTATGATGGATCAGGGCAATTGGAGAGAACTTGTCATGCAAAGCTGTTGTGAGCAAAGGCTCTATCAAACTAACTTGTCTAAAGAAAAAGACAATTCCTCACCATGATCCATTTGATTAACAAAAAAAAAAAAAAAAAAAAAGTTTAAGCATAAGAATAAACATTTCTTACTATGCTGAATATCAGCAAATACAAATAACTAAGATGAAAGAATATGTATGGAAAAATTTGACCATAGCATGTTTGGTATGAACTCAAAACCAAAACAAAATGGCTTCTGAAGGAATGCTGAATAAACACAATGAGAAAATGTGTGAACAAAATTTATTTAGCAGAAGGTACCAAATATACTGCCAACAATTTAGGATATTATTGAAACTGTTTTCTGATAAGGAGAGATGGGGTGGGTGTTAATTGATAAAGAAGCAAAAATAGAATTTGATCACAAACTCAGATCTCGCTACAACTCAAGCAATGGGACTTGTAAATTAAAAATGATTAAATAACTACTTTGAGTGATCATTTTTATTTAAGGTTAATCAACTGGTAGAGTCTAGTCTTCAGTTGATTATAAAGAATTTATCTTAAACATTATCAGTACTATAATTAGGGTGTTTTTTTTTTTTTTAAAACATACTCTCAAATTGGCCAAGGACATTAAAAAATGCCAATGTGATTCTGAATAAAAAGATCAATCTAAGACTGTCCCAATTGGTAAAAACTTAATGCCAATAAATATGAAAGAATTGTAAAGAAGTCAAACTTATTGCAGTTGAAATGCCAAGAGCTTAAATATTTCAGATTTAAAATATTTGATTATGCTGAGAAGAAACAAAGACTTGTGTGTCCAGCCATTCAAGTTAAATACAGGCAATGATATTTAATAATTATGAGTTGTCATGGGGGGAAGCTATGTAAAACCTACACACTGGTCCTATCAGAATACATAACTGATTAAAGAGAGAGAGGTTTGATCATATTTCTAAACCTAACAAAAAAGCAACAAGCCCAAACATCACAAAGTACAGGTCAGTGACATTAAGTCATGCACCAATAAACCATGATGTTGTTTAAGCTATACATGTGCGATGGACCCCAAAATTTTTTGTCATGTTCATATTAGAATCATGATAATCAGTGGATCCCAATTTGAAACTAATTCAAACTTGACTATGACACTTTTTAAAGTCTGATTTTTTCTGTATAATCTTCTATTTTAATTCATTAAATAAAGTTTTAATACTTTCAGTATATCCATATTTTACCAGGTATTTGCTATTGTTTAGGTTTTTGGCATTTTACATTCACAATTGTGTAGTGACATGGATTAGAACTTCGGACATTTCAAGTGCGAAATATGCAAATTACAATTTTTACCCTAACCTTAAAAAAAAAAAAAAAAAAAAAAAAAAAAAAAAGCTAAATATTATTAAAAAAACAGCACAGCAAAGAGATGAACATACCAAAATCTACATTGAGAGTTGGATCAAAAATGAAGAAAAGCTACAAAGCTTTTTTTTTTTTTTTTAGAGGAGCTAGATGAAGCAGGTTTGAAGAGGAAAATTATTTTTATTAATACAATACAATGTATTGTAATGTTTTTATTCAAAATTTTAATAAAACTATAAAAGAAAATTAATTTTATTTTTTTCTTGTTGAAATCTTGTGCATACAAGATTTCTGCTATCTTTTGCTGTCATCAATGATGGATCTATTGACATGGTGATTTATAATTGGAATCATTTTAAGCTTTCGTCTTTCAAATTTATTCACATTCGTACAGATTTTTATGTTAAATTAAAGAATAGTTTTAATTGTTTTTCAAAACTGCCAATATTCAACACTTAGTACTGAATATGCATTTTGTATGCCTAACCACTGTGTTATACATTAACTACATGGACTTAACATCTTTGTTTTGGTAGCTGGCAATCCTGACATCACAGCTTACTTTTGATCTAAAGTGCAGATAGAAGTTTTGAACCCCAACTACTGCGATTTATAGATGCCAACCTGCAGTTATAACACCTGTAAAATTAAACTAAAAAAAAAAAAAAAAAAAAAAAAACACTTCCAATCCCATAAAGTTTTCATATGGTCATTTTTAGAATTAAATTATGTATGTGTGTCACAGATTTTATGTGAACAATAAAAAGAATGTGCAGGTGGTGTGATGAGAAATCAGAGCAAATTCCGTAGATTTCATTACATTCACTTACAAATATCATTATGGGTTAAATAGCAGAACAGACTGGGTTCTCTAGCCTTGAGTGGTAGCCATTCTAGAATAATTCTGAATTCAAAACCAATAAACATATCTTAAACAAGAACTATTAGATCGTGACTAAAGTGCTTTACCAAAAGACAACTAACATGGTTGGCATGAGTTATTTACACTATTTATATTCAGACTATTGTCCGAATCTTTGTCAACTTTTGTGATTTTAGTAAATACAGAACTAGTAAGTAGAAGCATTGATTTGTGAATCTGGTGACAGTGGTTGTGAGTTCAATCCTCAGTGGAGATGGCCTTGTAATAGCTGAACAACACTTAGCAAAAAATAAAAAACTAGATGATAGATATATATTAAAGAAATAAATCCTTAAGAAAGAGCAGTGGAATGAGAACAGTCTACTCCTGTAGATTAAATAAAAAAAAGGGTTCAGTTTCCTGTAAGTTACCCAATTCGATACAGTATACACCCGAAACTGTGATAAAACAAAGAAGGACAATAGTTCGAATATAAATAGTGTAAATAACTAAAGACAATTCATTGTGCAAAAAATGTTTATATAACAATTGTATGTATTTTGGGTTTTTGTTTTTTTAAAAAGAAACTTTTTTAAGTTTGTTTCTCTTAATACATTAATGAATTTATTAAATGTTTTATATTTTTCTGGTCAATGATTTCCAAATATAACTTTTGAAGCTGAATAAAACGATTGTCAACTTCATATGCTTTGAAAGAGATATTAAGAAAATTATTTGTGGCAAAAATGTTGAACAGTATCTTTGCTGACTGTGGGATCAAATATTATTTATAGAGAATGCAGAAATATTCAGTTACAAATAAATAGCTAGTTATTAATAACTAAAACTACAAGAAAAGAAAACTGCTAGTGTTAGAAAGAATAAAAGGACGTGTGGCACCAAACACGTTTGTACACGAATGTGAAAAGAAAAAAAAAGTAGTAGAACATTATTTTCCTTTCTCATATCGGAAAGATTTTTCTCGCTATAGGTTGGGGGGGGGATCACGTCAGTTTTTCATAGAATTTAAAAGACAAAACAAAAAAAAGTTATAAATAAATGAAAATTTCGAAATAATTTGTTGAACAGCGGTCTCAAGTTCAACAATAACATTTTTAGTTTTTATGAAGTCTTCAAATATTGGCCGAATAAGATTTCAGAAGGAAATAAGATTTTGTATTTTACCAAAATAGAAACAGAATTTATTAGAGCATGTAAGAAGCATCTACATGGGTCATACATAATTTTATTTTAGTTACTGAAGATGCCCTCGTTTTACTCAGAACTACCTGTGCACTCTTACAATTTCGAAATAAGACCAAGTTAAATTATTAACAAACCTGAGAAATTGTTACTTTTAAGGATTGGAAATAAAAATAAAACAACGACGTGAAAGACAGAAAAATCAGGTCACTGGGTGAATTAAAAATAAAATAAGGTTTATTTATATAATTAATCCAACGACCTGATTTTTAGTAATAACGAAAGATTACATAAGATCAAAAAGGCAGAGATTTATTGAAGAGATGTAGGTGGTAAAAAAATAAAAAAAAATTCCCAGATGAATGGGAAAAAAACATTTTTTTGTTTTTTGGCTGTTTTAAGGTAAATTTAAAATTTGGATCCAAAATGAAACGAAACTGTAACGGTCAATATAATACGAACAACGAAGCTGATTAATTACGAACTGGAATGTATGGATATATGATATTTAATATAGAAAAAAAATCTGCTTTTTGTCTTATTAAAAATAAATAAAATAAAAATACAAAATAATTTAAGTTTGTATGCGAAAAAAAAAAAAAAATCCAAGATGTAGAATTGAGTCAATATAAATCGCGACTACTAGATTTTTAAAATCCTACGTGCAGAATTAAAGAAGAAGAAGAAAAAAAAAAAAAAAAAAAAAAAAAAAAAACGTAAACAATAAAAAAAATCTAGAACGGAAATAATTTTTTTTTTTTTTTTCACAATCTTTTAAAAAGATATCCTTAAAAGTAAGAAATCAATTGTTACATACATCATATACGCTACGCAAGTTAACCCAGGAGGTTGAGCTAAAAAATTGAAAATTTTTACATTTAAACAAAAAAATATTCGAGGCTTCGAAAAATAAAAAAAAAAAAATAAAAAAAAATAAAAACTTCCTATACAGGAGTGAATGTTTTTATAAATTTAAAATTTAAAATTTTTGAAACAGCATGGAATAATAAAAACAAAGAGATGACTGTTGAAACATTATGTTCGGAGTGACATTTATTTCGGGTTATAATTTAAAAAAAAAAAAAAAAAAAAAAAAAAATGAATATCCTATATTTTCCATAATAGAAAAAAAAAAAATGAAAATGTAAACTAAAAGAAATTTAAAAAAAAAAAAAAATATTTACAAAAATCGATTGAAAATAGAAAAGTTGTCTCCCTTAATTTATAAAACTTTAAATAATAAAAAGATGATAAAAAGATGTTTCGTTTTAATTTCACAGATCTTAAAGATAAGAATCCAAGGATTATTATTTATTGTTTATTTAAGGGTCCCAGATACTCCGAAATTATAAACAATTACCTTAAAATTTATTTGATAAATTCCCTTAAAAATAAAGAAAATAAATTTTAAAAAATCGTAATGTTATAAAAAAAAAAAAAAAAAATTTTATTTATTTTGACAATAAAATTTTTCAGTGTTTAAAAAAAAAAAATAAGAAAAGAAAATCAGTTTAATTAATTAAAATTTTTTTTTTTAGATTAAGAATTATTACTTAATTTTTTTTTAAAATAAAGTCGAGAATATTAAAAGCGAAAACACGACATTTGATGATTTTTTTAAAAATATTATTTAACGTTTCTACAATTTCATGTAAGATTCAAACTTGAAAAACAAAGTCGACCTTAAAAAAGAAAAAGTCAGGATATTCTTAGATCTTAAAAAAATACGAGAAATGAAAAGAAAAATACTAGAAAAATGTAGATTTTAATAATGAAACTTTAAAAACGTTTCTTTGAGGAAGATTCAGAAGCAGAATTTACAAACACAAATAAAAAAAACCTTGGCTATCACATGTTTATAGTTGCCTCCGATAGGAATTAAAACCCATCAAGATTCAGACTGACCAAATAAATACTAAAAAGAAGTAAAAACTTACAAGGTTTCTCCTGTTCTGGCCACTTGGAGAAGGTACTGGTCCAGTATCGGAGGGATTTCCTTGTTGGCCTTTCGTTCGAAGTCTGGAAGGCATTTAAAAAAAAAAAAAAAAAAAAAAGAGGTAAAAAAAAAAACAAAGATGGTATAGACGAAGAAAGATTAATTTTCAGTGGAAAATAGAATCAAGAGTTTAATCGTCAGCTAATCTTCTAAAAACAAAATAAAAGAACATAACTAACCAGTCAGGGCATCTAGAATCGCTTCTTGATTCTCCATAACTCTGCCAGCGTACAGTCCGTCCTGCGCCATGTAAGGTGAAAAATGGCGGTGATAATTGGAAAATGACGTCATTTCCCTCGTTGGCGATTAGCTGCTTATTTGTCCAGAGCGCAAGTCACGTTCACCGAGAGAACGAGAAAGATAGACTAAAATCAAAGACTGAGTACGCCACGTCGATAGACAGATAAATAAACAGGGAAGGAATGAGAGACCTAAATGTAAGCTGAAAACTTAGAAGTAAATTTTATAAGATTAATCCTATTTAGAATTTCTAATACTAACAAAACATGATGAATTAAATGGTTAAAACTAAAAAAAATAATGTTAAAATATTTATCTAGCTTTATAGTTTTAAATATGGCAATGTGGTTTTATAATGCGAATTAGAAAGTCTCGTATAATCTCGTGTTGACGGTGGCTGCTATATGTCCCTCTGTGACAAAAATGGCTGGAAATAACAGTTGTCATTTAGTAAATATGGAAGACAAGATATTCCTTAAGGTCCCGAAATATGGTTTTTAAAAATTTCTTGTAACCTGTTGAGTCAAACTAAACGAGTTTACAAAAATAAAATTAGTTATAATGTTTACAATATTTCATTGTTATTCACAACATTTATTGGAGTATTGTAAATTATATTTTTGAATTTTTTTTAACTGAATGCAAGTGAAAGATCATAAATGAAATGAAGTTTTGCTTTTTACGAGAAAACGTTTATCTTAATGCCAACCGTATATCGTGGGTGGTGGATATGAACTACTAAATGCTGAACACCATATCAGAGTTGGCCGTATTTAAGCTGAAGACTTGAAATAATTAATAAAAAAAAACAAACAAACGGCTTTACTAGATGAGCCAAGAAGACCTACGCTGTAAAGAACGCAAAGTAGGACGAGGAATATTTCTTGTTGGCACCGATATTCAGGCAACTTAAAATGATTACTCGGTTACTTATTTTAGTGTATCATTTCACTTACAATTATTACCGCATGATGCAAACAACAGTGTCTTAGTTAAACAAATTCGCTGTAAATAATCAACAGTGCCGTTCTATATAGCCTAGCCATCTGTCACTTTTATTGCCAAGTAAGAGTGAACGGTTTTACATTTACATAAGTAACAAAGTAATCGTTCTAAGTAACGCATTTAATCGAAATAAGTGTTGCTTTTTTATTTTTATCCCACTCATTTTTTGTTATTAATGCTCTCGATTTCTGGCACTTGTTAGTATGGTTCAAGTGGTCGGGAAAAGTACGGTAGGCCAAAGAGGACACTTCAATTCAGCACCGGGTTTCATTGCTAAAACAAGGGAAATAACCATGAGAGTATTTTTTTAAATATCTATGACAAAAAAAAGCACTTGCTAAACATGTTATTTGCATAAATTTTGTGTTGGTGATGTGAATGTTTATTTAAATGCTTAACAAATGATTTCTTTTTTCATTTAATTGTTCAACGAGAAAATAGTTTTCCAACTCAAATACAGGTCAAGTACTGAGGTCCGGGCTGAAATGTGAGATGTCATATTTGTATTTTTTACAGTGATGTTCACCCTGTACAAGGCGCAAGAGCCACTCGAGGTAGATGGTTAATGAGTAAAAGGTGCAATTTATAGGGAAAAGTACTAGAAAAAAACTGTTAGCAAAGAACTTGCTGTTACATTTAACCAATTTAACTATAAAATGATGAGACCTTGTTGCCAATCTAGTACTACGCTTAAATTCATAAAGTCTAGGTATCAGAAGAAAGTTCATCAGAACAATTACGGTGAAAGTATTTATAGAAAAGGCCACGGAGGAGGGAAAGTGATTGAAGATGGGATGCCAGGTCAGGACCAATAATATTGCAGATTCTTCTTTAGATTTTACCAAGAATCTCTAAATATAAAACAAAAGCACCAGAACAGATGTGGCGGTAATATTCGAAGCCTGAAAAAACGGTCAACTTATAAATATATAAAACAGATTCTGGAGAGAGTCCGGCACAGTGAACCAACTTTCTTAGCAGCTGACCTAGCTATGAATCCAATATCGTCTTTCTAGTTCACGTCAGCCAAGAATGTTAGCCCAAGAAAGCGCAACGATTCACTCTCCTGGAGGTTAGCATCAGCCATACTGATGGAAGGCAAAAAGAGGTGTCTCATATGATTAACAGAGAGCAGTTTAGTTTTGCAGGCGTTAAAATTAACACGCCATTCCTTGCCCCAGTTAACAGTAAATTTATGGACACTTTTGGGATCAGCTGTCATTTTGACCTTATCGAACCGATCAGATTTACTATTTCTTGGTGATGTTGGTCTGTTTGCTAATCCATCCTAGTCACTGTTAGGTTGTTTATTCTCTGCTTTCGTATGTTCCCCTTCCCTTCACTATGTCCTGTGACTGCTAAGTACTTACCTAGTACAGGAATTACTTATTAGCCAATGAGGGTTCACTGAGGCGTGGTTAACGCTCCCTGTGCTGTAAGTGGAGATATGATTCTCCTCATTTTAAATGGGAGAGCTTGGTGACCCCCGGGGATCTCAAACCTGCAGCAGCACCTTCCCTATCTCACTAAAGAGGTAGGGTTAGTGTAATACCAATGCCAGCTTGACAGTGATCATTGAGGCTGCGCAAAAATCAATTTTTGTACTTATATACATAAGTATGTGTATGGTTCTCCTCGCGTTAAAACGACCTTGTGTTACATCTAGCCTGGATGGGGAGGCCGAGTAAATATACCTCTCACCATAACAACGAGATATCTCATTAAGATCGGGAGATGATGTTCCATAACTGCTAAATATATAAATTGTGTTTTATAGAAGAGATTTCCAAGTATGACAAAAGAAATATATCAAAAAACGGAATTGGGTGGACAGCGAAAATAAAGTTTATTACTTATTCATTTATTCAAACAATAATGCTGTACCATTACTACTCGTGAGAGCACGCACGCACACACACACACACGCACGCACGCACACGCACACACACATGCTCTGACAATTACTCACCAGAAAAAACCATCCCTGCCTCCCATTAGAATGTCTGACGCTCAACTCCACGAGAGTACCTCTTTGCAACTGCTCGGTCTCACATTGTCTTCTGACCTGAGATGGAACGAATACATTGATTCAATAGCTTCGTCCACCGCGAGGAAAGTCGGCTCCCTGTGCCGCGTCAATCCTTTAAATCTACAAATCAACAATTCGCCCTTGCATGGAGTATTGCTGCCATATATGGTCTGGAGCACCTTCTATCTGTCTCCAGGCCCTTGATAAAATCCAAAGACGGATATGCAATGTAATTGGCCCTGATCTGGCATCTCATCTGCAGCCGCTCTCTCACAGACGTGTCTTGCCCCCCCCCCCTGTCTTTTTTTACAAATACTTTCATGGTAAGTGCTTCAATAAGCTGCTTTCGCTGGTTCCCAGACTTCATGAACTTAAGCGTTCAACTAGGCTGGCATCTCGCTTTCACCCTTTCACTGTCGAAACTGTTAAATATAGCTGTCTCTTCTACTCCAATAACTTCATGTCTCGCACTTCTCGCCTGTGGAACTCCCTCCCCATGTTTGTTTTCCTGATAGCTATAATCTCCAACTATTCAAATGTAATGTCAGTCGACGTCTCCAGATGCCCTGACTTATCCCCTAATGTCTCTTCATCCTTTCCTCTATCACTCCTCTTTGCTCTCGCCCCAACTTTCTGTAATCCCTTGCGTTCTAGTGGCTTCCCGCCTTGCTTGGGATTGAATGCTTATATATATATATATATATATATATATATATATATATATATATATTGCAGGCACACTAGTGTGTCGCAGCCTAGGAGGTGAGAATCACTATCCTAGATGAATGACTTAACAGAGAGAGAATATTTATTGAACAAATGTACAAATGTGGCACAAGGCCGAAAAGGGGATTGGGGTAAGGGCGGTCATCACTTGTCTTATATTAAACTTAGCTAGCCACAATCACTGACCCTATCATACAGAACAATATTCCTTTCACCAAAACAACACATTTATCCATACCATTCTTACCACAGACACCAAAATACCTCTTTGACTCCATGAAAAAACCTAAATAATCCCCATATGTACAAAATATTGTCTGTGGGGGGAGGGGCATAAAAAACAACAACTTCTAAAAATGATCCCCAATGAATATATACATAATGGCAAAAATATATTTACAAGAAACCAAATAAAATTAGTGTTAGTAATAAAACCCCCCACAAACTTTTGAATGTGGCAGAAATATCAGTTAACCGGACGAAAAACGATGCGGGACTTATGAAAAAAAAAAAAAACACTCATTCTTCCCAAGCATTCACACAGGCACACACACATTCATACACAACAACAAATACGAAAAACACACACACGAAACGAAAAAGGCGCCCCGCATCAACCAGAGAACTGACATCACTAACCACCTAAGAAAGAGGGAGGGGATGGGGAGTTAAACTAAAGGAAAAAAAATGGGGACAGAAATAAAAGGGGACCAATGAGCAATTTCATACTCTAGCTAAGTTTACAAGAATAGAAAAAACTAAAAGAAAAAATGCAAAAACCTACTCTAACCTAACTCCGGAACGGGTTGCCTAGGTTTAACCCAGGAAAACAATATCCTTAATGCCTAACCGACATCCAAATGCCACTCAAGGTCAGCCCCTTTTACTCGGCACATTCGCGCAAGATTCACCCACCTTTTGCTGAATTCCGATGAGGTGAGCCGCCGCCTTTCCGTCCTGATCTTGACTTTAAGCAGATGCTTAAAGAACAAGATCAGTTGGGAAGAAGTGAACTTCTCGCCCTCATGAAATCCCTTCTGACGCGTCGTCCAAATCACGACTCTCATAACCCCTAGTAAGCAACAGAACACATAGTGTTCAGCCTTTGTCATCTGCGGCACCACATTGCTACAGACAGAACTGGCTTCCAGGACAAAGAACTTTCCGTGCAGCATGCGAACCATGAGGCCTTCAACAAACTTGCACAACGGCACTACCGCCTTGCACTGAAAGAAGGCGTGACCAATAGTCTCGACTTCCCCAGCACAACGACGGCAGTTTGGATATTTCTCCAAGCCTGCTGAACAAAGTCTTTGCCGACCCAGAGGGCTTCACGAATCACCAGCCAGGTGAGTGATGCCTCATCGTTATTGAGGCATTTCAAACCGGGCGCCCAAGGCCATATCGAGCGAGCCTCCTGCTTCGTAAGACCGAGCTCGCCAATTAGAACATCTTGAACGGACCCCCTAACTAAAACTTGATATAACGCCTTACGAGACAACGCCTGGGCGTTGGAGAGACCATCCGAAGCCCGTAAGAGGAGCTTCAGAGCGCGACGACATTCACGATAAAAAGAGCACTCGGCACGTGGTGTACGGCCGGCCTCTTGTTCGCACGAGTGCACACTTTTCAGGGACGGAAAATGTTTCTGGACGTCTTCTTTCCAAAAGGCACCCTCCTCATTCGACCCACGACACATTCGGTCTAAAAAGGTAATGCGGAGCATATATTGACGAATCTCAATGCTAGGCATCCCCAGACCGCCCTCAGAGGGATGGAGGCAACAGACCTCGCGAGATACCATAGGGGCCTTGCCTCTCCACAAGAAAGAGAACAAGGTCCTGACTAATGACATTAGTCGGGCATACGGGAGTGGAAGCACAGAGAGTCGGTAGAGGAGGATCGGATAGATGTGAAAACACATACTTCCGCCCTTCCCTTCAGGGAAAGTCTCCTCCGAGACCACAGATTAACCGCGACCTCGGCCTTCCCTTGTACCTCCGACCAGTTCATTTCAACTGGAGATCCGGACCGAACCAGACGCCGAGTATCTTGATCGGCCCATCCGTCCAGAGGAAAGGTCCGGGAAGAGAAACTCCCTTCCACGCACCCAACCGCAAGCCCACAGACTTATCGCGGTTGATCCTGGCCCCTGTTACCATCTCATACCCACTTATTTCTTTGCTGACTTCGTCAATCTCGGCTCTGCTCGACACAAGAGCCGAAACGTCGTCAGCATAGGCGGAATACCTGGCCGAGGTGGTAGCGCCAGGCAGGGAAATTCCGCGCAGGACCGGATTCGCCTTTAACTTGCGAAGGAAAGGTTCCAACGCAAGAACGTAAAGCAAGGGCGATAGCGGACAACCTTGACGAATGGAGCGAGACAATACGAAAGGCTCCGACCTTACCCCATTCACTTCCACCAGCGCACCGGGGGTCGCATACAAGAGACGGATCCAGGAGCGAAAGTCGGCTCCGAAACCGGCCGCCGACAGGACAGCCTCCAGAAACCGATGGTCAACCCTATCGAAGGCCTTGGACTGATCTAAATTGATCAGCGCGGCTTCACTGTCGACTTGTTCTAAGATCAAGCGTACCATATGAAGGTTATCCTGAATCGTCCTGCCCTTCACAGCACAAGTCTGTTCGGGGCCAATCAGACGAGACAGGACAAGCTGCAAACGGTTGGCTAAGATCTTCGCCAAAATCTTTAAGTCAGTATTCAACATCGTTAAAGGGCGAAAGTTCCCTAACCCATCCCCCACCATTCTTGTCCTTACGCAACAACTTGATCACACCCTGGTGAAGCGTCGGGGTAAAGACCCTGCTTCATCCAGTGGTTGTAAATCAGTTGCAGCAAAGGAACAAAAATGGGCGACAGCCTCAAGTACACTTCGTAGGGAAGACCATCTAGTCCCGGAGACTTATCCAGGCCAACCTGCTTCAGCGCTTCCCAGATTTCCGACTCTGTTATGGGACCCTCGCACCTAGCCGCTTCAGCTGCCTCAAGGCAGGGAAAGTCAGCCAAATAGGCGTCGAACTGAGCAGAGCTCAGACCGGGCTCCCTGGTGAAAAGATCCTGAAAATAAAGCCGAAAGGCCTCACATATGCCCGCGCTTGTAGTCACGGTCCGCTTATCCGGTAATGTGACGCACGCTATATGTCGCTTAGCCGCGTTCCGATTTTCCTCTGCACGCAAATCTGCGGCCATATTCGTCGCCTCAGAAGACATTCTTTTTAACCTAGCCCTAACTACCAGAGCTTGATCCTTCTTGATAAGCAAGGAGGCCAACTCTGCCTTAGCTAAGACTATGTCCCCACTAACACGGGATTTAACAGCCCGATCGACCTTTTCCTCTAAAGCCGTTTGCGCCGCTCGTCTATCTAGATTGAGCCGACGGCTAAAATCGGCAGCAAACGTTCTAATTTTTGATTTTAGTTTTCCCCACCAGGCGTTTCCCACAACCGCCCCCGTCAGTTCCCTCTGAATCATTAGTAGCAGCTGGTCCCGGAAATCCTGCTCACCAAAAAGTGAACAGTTAAATTTCCAGTAACCAGCCATTCTAACCTTAGGCTTATCTAAGTTTACACGGACCCGGACAAGCCTATGATCCGTATAAACTATATAGTGGAAACTTGGACACTCTAAGAGCCCTACGTCGACTCTCCCCAACTAACACTCGGTCCAGGTAGCTCGCAAGCGAGCCAGGAGCCGAGTCGCCACTAGTTGTCCAAGTCCATGCTACCTCCTGAGGGTGCTCATTCCGGTACTTATCGACAAGATCAAACCTGCCGATAAAGTCCCGAAATGCCTTCACATCAGGATTGTTAGTACCCGGTTTTTACCTATACGATCTATCTCAGGGTCAAGGACGGCATTCCAATCGCCCGCTAAGACTACCCGACGAGAAGTCGTCAAAAACGGCTCGATCTGCCGAAACAAAGCAGGCCGCTCAGTATGACTATTGGGCGCATAAACCCCAATGAGACGTAAAATTTATCCTTTATAGTAACATCCAGCACACAAAGCCTGCCCGCCGGATCTGCGAAGACAAGGGAACATGCAGCCTTCAAAGACTTGCTCACTAGCCAAGAGACACCCCTCGAACGACCATCAAAATATGCTGAATAAAGGGCGAACCCCCTAGACAGTATATCCTCACGGTCATGAGAAGAAAACCGGGTCTCTTGCACACAACAAACATTCACCCCGAGGCGCTGAAGGTCACGAGAGAGCCTCACAATGACTTAACAGAGATTAGGAGTCCATCTTACCCAATGAATTTAAAGCACTGACCTCGTACATGAGTTACCCATTAGCCAATGACGGTTTACTGAGGTGGGGTTAACGCCCCCTGTGCTGTAAGTGGAGCTATGATTCTTCTCATTTTAGATGGGGGAGGTTTCTGGGCCCTGGATATTCTAACTCTGTGGCAGCACCTTCCTCATTACACTAAAGAGGTTGGGTTGGTGTAATACCGATGCCAGCATGACCATGGGAGAAACAATTTTTGTCCTTGCCCATATGCATAAGTATGCATACGGCGCTCCCCACGTTAAAATGACCTTGTGTCACATTCAGCCTGGTGGCGAGGCCAGGTAAATATAGCTGAGGAAAGGCCTAATCTAATATTTCGTGAATCCTATTTGATGACAGGACGCTTTTTACATTATACGGACTATTGTCCTCATATTTATTACAACGTTTCGGCCGTTGTACACAAGAACACATAGCACAGGGGATAAAGACATTAGTTAGATCCAGTGACAGGACCGAAAGAGTGTGAGTTCAATACCCGGTTATGGCAGTGGAGAACTTTCAGAGGGGTATTAATAGGAGATAACTGATAACTGACATTCATGGAACTAGAACAGTCTATCCCAGTGAGCGAAATAAAGAATTCAGTTCGACATTTCAACCACCTGAAGAAGGCCGGAGCGTACAACGACCGAAACGTTGTAATAAATATGGCGACAAAGATGAGATGAGATATCATGTACACTATTTACATTATTCGGACTATTGTCCTCATCTTTGTCACCATATTACAACGTTTCGGCCCTTCAGTATCTGTCTATATTTCTGAGATGAGGTATTATGTACACTATTTACATTATTCGGACTATTGTCCTCATCTTCTAAGATAGATAGCTAGATATGAATAAACTAAGATAAGAAAAGACTAATATAGATAGATATATAGATAAGAACAAACTTATGAGATCCTCCATACTTCCTTTCGGGAAGATGCACCTTACCCAAATTAACCTTTAACCAATCATCACTTCACTTTTCCAAACTCAACTTCCTATTGGTTAAAAGAACACAAAAATGTAGCAAGTTGAGACAAATCCTTTTTTCCCGCGCAGCTATCTGGAGCCTATTTGAAAACCCAAAAATCTATAAAAATGAATCGCTCGACTTAATTCAAGTCAGTCAGACACTGAATTCCGAGAGATGCCAGCAGACTCCACGCATGCCAATACACTGACTCAATAACACTACCAGCCTCTCATTAGCTCAACACAACTCGCACTACTATTGCTGCATGAAGAAACTTCACTTACAATTTACAAAAAAAAAAAAGTGATGTAATTGCTAAAGAATAGGGATAAGACCATTCTAGCAACACTTTACGTCTTCGCTATCAGCTCTGACAGATATGGAACGAATATGTTAAATGGCTAAGATCAACTAATCACCACGCTTATGAGAAAGCCCGCGAAAATTCAGGATTCACTCCAACTGTGAGAAATCGTTCTCTTTTCCTGCTGGACGCCGAGGAAAGGTGCCAGACAATGAAGCCACTATCTTACTTATTATAAAACGCAGATTTTTTTTTTTTGTGTGTGTGTGTGTGTGTGTGTGTGTGTGTGTGTGTGTGTGTACGTTTATATATTGGATCGGATTTCCTACATTTTTCAACCGATTTCAACAAAACTTCACAGGACTGCGTAAAATTACTTTGCGGTGGTTCTGACAGCACCAAAAATTGGAAAAACACAATTATTTTTGCACGAAATCAATTTGAAAACACGATTCTGTCGCCAGAATGAAAGGGGGATAACTCATATCGATTTATACTTATTATAAAACCCAGGTTGTGTGTGTGTGTGTGTGTGTGTGTGTGTTCGTGTTCGTTTATATATGGGATCGGATTTCCTACATTTTTCAACCGATTTCAACAAAACTTCATTTTTTTTGGCAGGTAGTGTTTCTTATTCTCTTGCACACTTTTTTCTTTATTTTTACATTCAGAATGCTTTAAAAATTCCATTTACAAGACAATTGTTTATAATAAAATTCTATTCAATCGATAGACTCATAACGATTGAAAACAATGTTTTTGTTTGTGTTTGGGTTTGACCAATTCGTAAAAAAAAAAAAAAAAAAAACTAATTAAGACATGCGTGTCCGTCAACCTTAAACAATAATCTTTGTCAATTTTATTTTTCAGTCTTTATGATGGTCGATACTTGATCTATCTCTTACTGTTACATCTCCGGGCAACGCCGGGCTCTACTGCTAGTCTGTCTATATTTCTGAGATTAGGCATTTTGTACACTATTTACATTATTCGGACTATTGTCCTCATCTTTGCCGCCATATTTATTACAACGTTTCAGCCGTTGTACACTCCGGCCTTCTTCAGGTGGTTGGAATGTCGAACCCTTTATTTCGCTCACCGGGGTAGACTGTTCTAGTTCAACGTGCCATGTCAAATGGATATCAGTAATTTCCTGCTTAATTCCCTCTCCAAGTTCTCCATCGCCTTAACCAGGTATTGAACTCACACTGTTTGGGTCCTAACTAACGCCTTTATCTACTGTGCCATGTGTCATTGAGGGCATCTGTGTATGAATTTCTGGATATTATAAACCTGTCTTCAGCAACCATTTTGAAGCCACTATTATGATAGTATCTGGCGCCCCCAAAATGAAGTCTCTCGTAACATACCACAAAGAGACAAAGGGTGTAAACAACTCTAAAGAAAATCAAGGAATTTGCGAAAACACTACTTCGTGTACACGCACACTAATTATAAGTATTAGAAAAAAATGGGAGAAGAGAGAACGTCCGCTATCTTATCCCAAAGTAGGGCTGCTCCACTTTTTAAGCCCTTTACTGATCGTTTTTCAAAATGGCAAAAACCTATATGTCATTCCTCCACGGTTGGTTGGGCTATGAAATTTAAAGGTTGCATGTTGGTGTATTTTAGTTGTATGCATGTTCACATATATACAATGTAGAAGCAACAAAACTTGTGTTTATACGACAAACCGTTTATTCTTTTTTTATTGTAACTATTTATTTATTGTATCAGAAATACAATTTTGGCACAAGGCTGAAGGGGGAAATGGGGTGTGTTTGATCGTCACTGACTACCCTAAACCTAGCTAATCCGATTCGCGACCCATTCATCCATTTTTTTTATTATAGTAACTTCAAGGAAAAAAGTTCATAATATCTCTTAGGAATGCTCATTTTTCTTTTCTGGTCCAGAAGTAAGTTAGGATGAGTAATTGTAAGCATCGTTATAATGGTCAAGCTCAAGTCAGACTTGCGCAGAGTTAGAATCACCAAAAAATTCATATATATATATATATATATATATATATTGATAATATTAGTGGAAAATATACATACATATGAAAAATATATCTAAAAATTCCCATACAGGTATATTTTCAGAAAAAAAAATTTTAAGAGGAAGGATCCAGGTAGAACTCAATGTCTAGGACAGAGTAAGGATATAATAAAAGGCTTAAAACACTAATATTCCATGAATCATAATTTATTCCATTAGAATCGTAAATACGTATCCAAATCATCAGACCTACAAATTCAAAATGAAAACAGAAAAATTGAATTTGTAGGTCTTTTTTGAATCGTATTTTCGATTCCAATGGAATAAATTATGACCATGGAATATTAGAAAATGTTTAAGCCTTTTTATATATATATATATATATATATATATATATATATATATATATATATATATATATATATATATTTTAGAACACGTTAGGTAAATAATCCAAAGTTCTTAAGTATTTTTATTTAAAAAAAAAATGCTCAATACAAAAATAAAAAAATTAAATTATTATATATATATATATATATATATATATATATATATGAAGAAATATAGTTTTAAGGCATTCTTATATTTATGGGATAAAAAATCAAAAAATCAGAGATAGAGCCTATGTAAATATAAATATAAAAGTGAACATTAAAGTCAACATTCAGAGCAATCGTCTAGCATGAAACAGCTTGTCGCCTCTGAGTGTTGACTTCAATGTTCACTTATATATATATATATATATATATATATATATATATATATATATATATATACACAAATGCAAATTTCCATGATATAGGTTTTACTTAATTACTATATTCATTCACTATATTTCCATAATATTCACTTCCCTCTAACTCTTCAAAAGTCAAATTCTCATTTCTATATTCCCCTCTTTACACTATATTAATTATAATTTATAAATTTACCTCTACTCTAAGGAATCTCTTTCCTTTAATCTCTTACATCCCTTTACCTATAAATTTAAAAATTATTTTTAAACTCTTTTCTTATTCCTCTAATAGTTTTAAATTAATATTTCATTCTTCATATAATCCCAATTTAATGTCATAAGGTTAATATCCGGGTTTAATTTTATAACACTTCTTCCCTTTAAGACAAATAACTTCCACCCTCCCCTGACAACTGTCTCATGCTTTTTGTCTGACTGAAACATTGAAATGGATAAATTCTGTATTATTTTTTCGAACATATTTTTTTTATTTTTTTTAAAAAAAAAAAAAGCTTTCACAGCTAAATTTTTATTCTGACACAAACTCAGCCCATTCGGGGATTGATAAGACAGACGACCGATATCTTCATGTGCCGAAATAGGTTATTCTCCATATGAGGTGAATTTTTATTTTATTGTTCATTAATTACACACACACACATATATATAGTTAGGTAATGAAAAGTTTGGTAATCCGTATGGATAATCCCAAGGAGGTTGTAATCCAGAGAGCTCAATGTCAGACCAGAGAAAATATTAATTGAATTAAAAAACAGACAACCTTAAGGTTGTATTGATTATATTTTATTTCCCCAGGAAGTTATTATTTTCCTGCTTCCTCGGATCACATTTCCAAGCATCCTGTCTGTTTTCTGATTAATATATATATATATATATATATGTATGTATGTGTGTGTGTGTCGTGTAAAATGTATATATATATATATATATATATATATATATATATATTTTTTTTTTTTTATATATATTATTTATATATTAAATATGCGCGGTACTTATTGGAGACGATCGCAAATAGCATGAAACCTCGAGACACAAATTCACATCAATCCAACTATATATATATATATATATATATATATATATATATATATATATATAGAGAGAGAGAGAGAGAGATCCAGTCATCCACAGACAGACTGTTTCGCTGTATCACAGTTCATCAGTGTGGATAGACGTCCGATTGCCTCTAGCTAGGATAGAATCCCAACTGAATTGGCGTCAGTCGGAGATTCTACCACTAATCCGTTGGCGCACTGCAGAGATGAAGGTGAATTTAAGTGTATTTATTTTTAGATAAACACACAGTGACTGAGAGAACTCAATTCGATTAACGAAGAGTCTTGCATTATTAGCCGTAATAATCACTGTTTACAAACCCACACTTATTCCCCAGAGAGCTCAACTAAAATAAATTTTTCAGGAGCATATATATTGTCATCCACAGAGACTGTTTCGCTGTATCACAGTTCATCAGTGTGGATAGACGTCCGATTGCCTCTAGCTAGGATAGAATCCCAACTGAATTGGTGCCTCTAGCTAGGATCGATTGAATTGGCGTCGGAGGATTAATACAAATATAAAATTTGTCTTTTAGCTGATTTATGTTACATTCAATTCTGGAATTTCGTAAATAAATCCTTTTTGTCATTGTTCTATCCACTTGTCAGGATGTTGCAGAAATTGAAAAACACTCTTGAAAAGGACATGACATTAGTTCCGGACTTGCTTTTTATTTTAAGTTTCACGGCAATATATTGTGTAGTGTTCGGGCCGACTACTACGACTACTATCTGTATGCTGTTCTTCTATATTCCTTTAGGATGTTGGCGATCATGGCTCTCCATAGTTTCCCGTCTTTGTAGCTCTTTGTTGACGGCTTATCCACATGAAGATTATTTTATTACAGCCGCCAAACCTTTGGTAGAGAGACACCCCGACTTCGGTGACAAGCACAGAAGAATATTGTGGAGGTTGTGTTAATGGATTAAATTATATTGATCATAAATTGTTGAGTAAATTAGGCTGCGTGATGAAATTAACAATTTCCTTTCACATTAAATTTTAGTATTTAACAAACATAGAATAAAGACAACATGAGAAACAACAGTTTTTGTACAACAATGGATAAAATATTTATATAAACAAGAGATACAAAAACTACTGGAGTAAAGAGGTAGCTTTAAAAAGTTCAAACGCCCTTTTATGTTTAGAGGAAAAGTTATCAAAGTTCTGGTTTGATAGATTATAATTTGTTGAATGATTTGTACAATAATGAGAAAGTGCTTTTTAGTATTATTGTAATTTAAGAAAAAAATAAACAGTTCAAGTTTGTATTTGAAATAAAGAAATATTGTTTACGACTTACTTTAAGGTTTACGGAATTGTTGCTCTTTGATTTGTTTTCACTTGTTCGAAGAGAATATTCTGTAATTGAAATAAGTGGTTCTTAACAAGCTGTGTTTATGTTAATTGCAATAATTAACGTTGAGCTTGAAAGCCTATGAAAAAGATTCGTGTATTAAGTTGAATGTGGAAAACTTGAGTTGATTGTTCGTCATAAAATATTGCTGTGTGAATGAATGTTCTCTCAGGCTGGAATCATGTTAAGGAACTTTAACGTAAAGCCTAGAACTGTGTGACGAGTTCAAAGGATTCCGATCGGCGCACTGTCGAAGATGAAAGACGTTTCATATTTTATTGCTAACTTTGGTCACGTGATAGGCTCACAGAAGCTTGATAGATTTTGGCGGAATTATCTTTTTGGTCAGGTTAAGAACTAGGTCGATGTTATTAAATATTAAGTGACCAATTAGAAGTTAGATTTTCTGAAAACATGTACTAAGCTTAATAAGCTTTGTGATCCACTTTTTGTCCAAAAATTGATTTTGATAAAAAAAAAAAAAGGTAGTAGCAGGATGCTAAAATATTAATTTTCTCAACAACATTAACCATGTAAGCACCGACTGAAGCAGCCCTATCATAACGGCTACCACCTCTCAACCCGTTGGACTTATAGCTATGGTACACCCAACTGCAGACTATTTTTACGGTAAGGAGAGTGACTTCACAAAAGACGAAGTTCGCTTACATTGTTGAAAAAAATTCCAACGGAGATCGCCCGGGAAATTTTGAACTTGTTAAACTCAGTTCCAAAGATGGAACGTGCAACACACTGATGACAACCGAACCGGTGAGTCTGAAGAAAATAAATTAACGAACCATTTTAGTATCGAAAACAGGACAAATTCGAAACTGAGAATCATAAGAAGCCTTCAACAATGCCACACCGTGCCTGAGACCATTTTGAGACGATTTGGGTGGAATAAGTTGCAGTTGTATGTTTTTCTTAAAAATCAGAACGTCCGAATTCCAAATAATAATAAAATAAAAATAAAGGAAACATGGTTTCATGCCTGTTAAATCATTTGTATCTACAAACATATGTACATGGATTCAAAAGAATCAAAACGGAGTAATAAGGCTTTATTTTTTTTTTTTAATCGGGTTTACTCGACTCCACAACACTAAGCAAGCCAGCAAGACACTCGGGGTTACTTGATGTGAAACAACTAGAAAGCGGAAACATTACTAGGGAGGAAGAGCAATAGAGGACTAATCATGAAGTGGATAATGATTGATATTACATTTAAATTTTTGAAGATTAAAGTTAACAGGAAAGCATAGAAACGGAAAAGAATTCGACAAGCGAGAAGTACGAGAAAAGAAGCTGTTAGCATAGAACTTACGGTCACATCTGGCCAATTCATTTGTAAATTCATGAGACCTTGTTGCCAATCTAGTGCTACGCTTAAATTCATAAACACCAGGTACCCTAGCGAAGAGCGATATTTATTCTGCTTATGTACAGAAGTGTGGCACAAGGCCAAAATGGGGAATGGGGAAAATGACGGTCTTCTGTCGTAACGTTAAACTTAGCTTGTCATAAATACTGACACAATCATACAACAATATTCCTTACACCAAAACAACGCATTCTTATTTACCATTCTTACCACATCCACCATAATATCTCAGAGACTCTATAAAGTCCTAACTAGTCCCCATATGTACAAGTTTTGTCTATGGGAGGGAGGGGAATAAAATAACAATTTAAAAATCTAAACCCCAATATGATAGCTAGAGTTCATCCGAACAATAACCATGAAATTATTTATAGAAAAGGCACAGGGAAGCAATTTTACGGCGGTGGGAAAATGACTAAAGTCGAGACGTCAGGTCAGGACCAATAATATTGCTGATTCTTCTTTGGATTTTATCAAAAAGTAGTTGATCCATAGGAAAAGTTACGTGTTAAGAATAACTTTGATAGCGAAGATTCACTGACAGTCCAAGATGTTTTTGTTGGAAATTATTCGTTTTCTGCGCTGTCCGAACTTTCTTAAGTTATCATGTAGGAAATACTGTCGTCCAGGTTTATTTTTATATTAAAAATCCGGACGTTTGTGTGTTATGTTCCTTGATGATAGTAGAAGTTAAACTCAAATGAAATCACTTGAATGAAGTGACTTGGGACTGGTGAGAAAAATCCCAAAATGGCGGCGTGCTGAATGAAGAAAGTGAAATCCCAATATGGTGGCATGGTGAATGAAGAAAGTGAAATCCCAATATGGTGGCATGGTGAATGAAGAAAGTGAAATCCCAATATGGTGGCATGGTGAATGAAGAAAGTGAAATCCCAATATGGTGGCATGGTGAATGAAGAAAGTGAAATCCCAATATGGCGGCATGGTGAAATGAAATCCAAGAATGGAGGCGTGCTGAAATGAAGAAGATGCCACACGTGGCACGCCGTTACGTAAATCCAGAAATTTGGCAGGAAACCAAATCAAGATGGCGGGTTGTTAAACTGAATTTAAAATGGCGTTGTGCCGATGAAAAAAAATAACGCTGAAATGTGATGTGGTTCCTAAGTAAACCAATTATGATAGCCTATGATATCATGATGGTGTTTTTGCCAACGAAATTTTAATAGAATTAACGTGCAAAACCAATAAATAATTGACAAAGCAACAAGAACAGAACGGGGGACTACGTTTTCCCAACAGAAATGACAGGATGTTTTCGACCGTCAAATCCGGGACAGATGGCAAAGAAAAGAAAGGAAACAAGAGAGAGGGCGAGCAGAGAAGAGAAGGAAAGGCAATGTCTACATCTTCCTAGGAAGGAAGAGGTGAAAAGAGGAAAAGAAAGCAATCAGGAACAAACAGGGAGAGAGGACCTCAACACCAAAAGGTGGAAGTCGCTTCTACTTCCTTCAGGCAACTCTTCCGGTCAGGGAAGATCATATCTGCCGTGTCCCTGGTAGGGGGGGGGGGAGAGTCGTTATTTACCCTGGATCCCTACTGGAACAAGGATGTGACACAAGGTCATTTTTAATGTGGGGAATCTGGGTGTTTCCACTCAGGCCACTGGTCTCTTCCCCGTTTTAATTGGTTATAACCAGTCGGGGAGTGAGGAAATTTGATTTGCCCACAGAGTCAGCCTAATTCCAAAATGGTATATGTTCAGATATGGTCACTAGGAGTAAAATTGAAAACACTGACAATTTTATTTTGAAACACTGTAATTTGAGAACAGTATTTTTTTTTCATTTGAACATGAGGTAGTGAAAGTTAGAGAGTTGTGTCCCTTTAATTGTTTTTATCAGTAGAAGCCAAGATGGCGGAATCCGAAAACAATAGAAGTAATGAAAACTTGGGAATCCAAAACTGCTCCTGTTAAAAAAAATCCGAGGAGTGTGAACCAGACAATAGGCGAACCTATTTACTTCTCCTGAGGGAAAAGATAAATAGTAAATAAACTTTCAGTGTTTTAACGGAGACATTAGAAGTATAGAGTTGAAGAAGATTTTAGAAGGAGCCAGAAACCCAATCCCAAACAGGGAACAAGTGATAAACCTGAACTCTTGTTCAAAAGACCAGGGAAGTGTGTGAACCAGACGATAGTCGAACCTCACTAGTCCTATTAAGGAAAAATAAATAAATAAAATGTCAGAGATTAGATGGAGAAGTTGTAAAGAGCTGAAGTAGACTTTACAAGTGACCGGAAACACAATCTTAAGCAGGAAATAAGCGATAAACCTCTGCTCCTGTTAGAAAAATCCGAGAAGTGTGAACCAGACAATAGGCGAACCTATTTACTTACGTACAACGGCCGAAACGTGGTAATAAATATGGCGACAATGATGAGGATAATAGTTTAAATAATGTCAATAGTTTTCTTCTTCTTCTTCTTTGTGCCACGTGCCTTCAGGACATGGGCGATCGTGGCTTTCCAAACTCGCCTATCTCTTGTGGTCCTTAGTAGTTTATTATCACTTTGCTAAGCCTTACGCGCCCCGTCCCACCCTCCATTCACACAAGCTCATCAGTTATATGGCTAGCTGCCTTCGCCTATCTCACTTTCATTCAATATTTCCCGTGAGTGTTAAGTTTTACAATCCCCCTTTCCTCATTACGTGTCCAAGGAATTTCAGCTGTCTCTTCCCGATTCCGAAAAGAATAAGTGTTCTTTTTTACCGTTTTCTTTAAGATTTTCTTGTTGTTTACTCCCATCGTCCATGGAATTCTCACTATCCTTCAGTAGGATCACATTTCTGTTACTACCATTTTTCTCTTAATCCGTAAGGAGATGGTACTGTATTCCCTATAAGAGGATGGAAATATCACATAGCAATTCAGCACTCTTTTCATTGTTTCTAACGAAATTTTTCTGTTTTTCAACACTTTGCTGGGCTTTCTGAATGTATCTTACGCTACTTCGAATTTCGGTGTCGTATTTTCCATCCTCTGTTAAAACACTCCTCAGATATTTAGACCTCTGTACTTGCTTGATTTTTAGCATCTTTAATCTGCAAGGTTCATCTTAGGCTTATCCGCTTTCCGATGTCCATATATATATATACCCTGTGAAGCTTAAATTCTCCAAGCCTTCTTTCCTCATTTTTTTGTGTTCAAGGAATTTCAGCTGCTTCTTTCTACTTCTGAGTAGAAGTTTTACTTTTTTTTTACCATTTTCTTCTTGCTTACTCGCTCTGTACATGCAATTCACAATATCCTTCTGTAGATCCACATTTCTATGGCCTCCAGTTTTCTCGTCATTTGTACGGGGGGGAGATTGTCCAGCATCTACTACTATACAAGAGGATAGCAGTTAGGCACTATTTTCTTTGTTTGTAATGAAATTTTTCTGTATCTTAGTACTTTGCTTAGTTTTTGGAAGACATTTTTTGCTAACTGTTATGGTGTGGAACCCTAGAAAGAAAACACGGACTCGGATATAAGGTTAAATAGTAGATTCTCGGAAACGTGGTACAAAGGTAAATGTGGACTGGAGAGTACTTTCTCTCACTGGGGTACTCACTCACTCACTCACTCACTCTATGGCTACTACTCGGTGACCCTCACTTGGTGATTCCCTTTACTCAGAGTTGGTAGCCATATTATATAGATGTGGAAGAGTCCATTTGTAGGTAGGTCTCCACAATACCCCCCTCTCAAGCCTTTTACTCGGTAAAAGGGTTTATTACTTTCCAGAAATTTAATACCTTTTCTTTTTGGGGTTGATTCTTAAAGGCTCGGTAAATTTGCTCTTTCTCCCTGACCTTCGTTGTTCAGGCGTATGTTGTGGGGTCTCAAGGTCAAATGTGTTGTAAATGATCTCAATGGGTTCTTCCACTTCATCCTGTGTGCTGTTAGAATCTACTTCATGCCGTTTTTTTAATTTGATTAATATGTCTTTTGTGGGTATGTCTTGGTCCTTGTATTATATACACCATCTCGCCGACCCTTCTCGTGATCGTGCCCTCCTCTCAGTACGGCATATTCTTCTGAAAACTTTTTAAAAAGATTTTCTGACCTGGAAGAAATCGTTTTTTTGGTCCTTTTTCGGTCTTACATATTTTTGACTGTTTGGGAATTAATTTGTCAAAAACAGATCTCACCTTTCTGGCAAACATGACTTCTGCCGGTGAGCCAGTTGATGGTGATTTCGGGTTCGGCGTAATACGATAAACTTGCAGAAACTGCTGTAATGCTATGTCGGCAGGAGTTCCTTGAGCTTTTTAAATCCTCTTTTCAGCGTGTCTACGAACCTCTCTGCCTGCCCTTTTGATCTAGGGTGGTATTGAGGCGTAGTTATGTGCTTGACTTGGAAGATGTCACAAAAATTCTTAAATTCTGCTGACGTAAACTGTGTACCATTGTCGCTGACAACGCAGTCCACTACTCCAAATCTCGCAAACAGCTCATGTAGGAAACTGATTGTTACAGCCGTTGTCGGCCTCTTGCATCTTAAAACTTCCGGTCACTTGGAGTAACTGTCAACAACGATTAAGTAATAATAATCGTCAATCGGCCCAGCAAAGTCAATATGTATACGTGACAAAGGCTGGTCCGTTTTTGGTCAGGGTTTGAAAGTGGTAGGTGGAGCTTTGGCTGCCAAGGCGCATCTTCTGCATGTGTTAATCATTTCCATTATGTCCTTGTCCTTGTCCATCGCCAGCCAGTAGACATAGCTCCGCATGAGACTCTTCATACGGTTTCTACCGGGGTGTCCACCGTGGACGTTTTTTAAAATTCGCTTCTGTAACTTTTTCGGAATTACAACACTTTCGCTGTATAATAAAACATTATCACACAGTGAGTAGACGTCTGACACGCTATTATCTTTTTTTGCGATTTTACGTTTTATCTCGCAAATAAAATCATCTTCTAGCGCTTCGTTTTTGATTTCCGACAACGTTACAGGTAGATCCCGAACGATATTCGCTATTATTGATTTTATTTCACAGTCTGAACGAAGAGCTGCTATAATTGAGTCTTCGAGTGGTTGATTTTGATTAGCGATTAGTCTGGATAGACCATCTGCATGGCCAATTTTATTAGTTGGTAAATAATTTAATTTAAAATTATAGTTGAGAAAGATGGTAGCCCATCTCAAATGCCTATTCGCCGTATAAACCGGTAAACCCTTTTTAGAGCCAAATATCGTTAATAATGGTTTATGATCGGTCTGTAGATTGAAATACCTTCCATGCAGATATCTGTGAAATTTTGTTACCGCGAAAATGATACTGGGGGCTTCTTTTTCAATTTGGCTGTACGCTTTTTCTGCGGGTAGCAACGTTCTTGATACGTGTGCTATGGGTTTCAGAGTACCGCCTGGCATACTGTTGTGGGGTTCAGCGTACCCGGATTAAAAGGAGAATTTAATACGGGATAACCTGCCCACAAAATACAACGCAAATTTCAAGAAAAAACACACGATAAGGAACGTTTGTAGAAAATAGATCATTGTATATTTAATGTCATTCATGCAGAATAAACAAATTTGTATATTTTATATCTTGTGAATAGGGTAAAAAAAGTTAGTTCGTTTACCGTCTGTGTTCGCTGTCTTTCAACAGAGTAGCAAGTAATGTCTGTTTCTTTTGTTTTTGTATATGCGCCAGTAGGTGTAAAGGAAAAAGGGCGATCAATTTAAGTTGAAAAGAGATGTGAATGAGAAATAAAAGATAAGAGGAAAATGTACTTATCGGGTTGAATTGTTTTGGAGTCAGTTGTAAATTTGTTGTTGTTGTTTTCCTTTCCTACCCCACTTTCGGCTCTTAGTGTCGGGTTGAGTCAGTGATGGACCTGACTGTCAGTCTTCTGTCCCCTATGATCTCTGCGCCCTTCTGAATGGTGACTGACTTGAAACTCTCTATTTATGGCTGACTTTTTTTTCACACTGGATTGTTATCTTTTTCTTAGTTTAGCAAATCGCCTCCTTTCATTGGTCAGAAAATTAATTTCACACCTTATTGCGAAATCTGTTTTTAGTCGTTTCGATCCGATTTTGCGGGTGTGCAAATCTAAAAATGTGTTAAAAATGTGTTTTTTAGTTATTTGTTGGAATGATATAGGATTTGTATCCTATACTATGCAGGATACACGCACCAATACCATATGAACTACCATCGCAGGCCACAGTGAAATGAGTCAGAGATAGTTCTGATGTTAATATATTTTTTATTTTTTCAAAAGCTGACTGACACTCCGTAGTCCAGTTCCAAATTTTCTCTTTTTTTTAACAATGTATTCAGAGGAACGCGAAGCTCGTATATATTTTTTATGAATACTTGGTAATAATTGGCAAGTCCTAGAAAACTTTGGAGCTCATTGACATTTTTTGGAGCAAGCATATTTTTGATAGCATCTGCCCGCCGTGGGTCAGGCCGTCTTCCCTTCTTATCAATGATATGCCCGAGATACCTTATTTCATTCATATAAAAATCACATTTCCATTCTTTTACCTTGAGACCAAAATCCCGAATTCTCTTAAAAACCTTGTGGATATGTTTGCGATGTTCCTCGATAGATTTGCTTGCTATTACAATGTCATCCAGGTAGGCACACGCGAAGTCAAGGCCGCCCAGCATGGTATCCATGACCTGCTGAAATATTGCAGGTGCAACCTTGACCGTGAAAGCCAATCTATCAAACTTGTATAAACCCCTGTGGGTGTTGATACATAGAAGTTTTGCACACTCCTCCTCAACAGGGATTTGAAGGTATGCATCGCTTAAGTCCAATTTGGAGAATATTTCTCCACCATTCAGTTTATTAAATACCTTCTCCGGTGTGGGGAGAGGGTAATGGTAATCTTTTAGAGCCGCATTGAGGCCCGTTGAGAAATCCGCACAGACGCGAATTTGGTTGGACTTTTTTCTTACGTATACAGTGGGAGGCAGCCCATTCGCTAAAACTCACTTTGGACAGTATACCGGCATTTTCTCGTCAGTCTAATTCTTCGTTAATTTTTTATACTGTTGCAAATGGGAAATTTCTTTTGCTTTTGAAAATGGGTTGAACGTTTTCTTTCAGCTTTCGAATCTGGCTTTTGTCTTATTACATTTTCCTAGCCCCGCCGAGAAAACTTCGGGAAATTTTTCTTTTAATTCGTCTTTCAGTTCTTGGGCATCTGTTGTCATATTTTCCACCTTTTGGCAAAAATTGTTGATTGGTTGATCCCACAACTTAAACCGCTCCATCCAATCCGTTCCAAATAAATTCTCAGAGTTTTTAATGGATGAAAACTTTTAGTTTCTTTGTGATGCCATTTAGTGTTACAGGTAGCATTAGCTCACCTTCAAATTTGATTTTGTCACCTGTTACTGCACGAGCAGTTTTATTTGCCTTTTTCATCGTTTTTTTTTTTGTTGTTTTTTTTTTAACTTCCTCCAAGTATGAAGATTAATGATTGAGAGATCCAAGTCAGAATCTAGTTGCAACTTAACTGTTTGTTTTTTTTTAGAATATTAACTACAACGTATTTTCGTAGATTCTTATCTACTTTTTCATTTGATATATTTTGTCTGACTGTTTCTGTTGTTCCTTTTGTTTCTACAGTGCGCCCCCTTGTGGCCAATTTTGCCACAATTATTGCATGTCTTGTTTCGGTAAAAACAGTCTGCCGTCCAATGTTGTCCACCACAACGTCCGCATGGCCTTGGGGGTAATTTTTGTTTCTCACAGGTTTGTCTACTTTTAGATTGTAACTGGGTATACTCTTTGCATTCTTTACCTTTTATAAAGTAGTAATTTTTTGGCTTGTACTTAATTCTCTTAACATACGATATGCCTGATTCCTCGATGTTTTTGGAATCACTTTTAACACTAATAACTCGCTGGAAATCTTCAGCTAATTTTTTGTAATGTAAGGCATGGTTCGCTTTCTAGTCTTGATAGAACTCTCCGTCTAATCTCTGAGTTTTTTTGTGGAGACTAAACCTTGTGCAAATATTAAACATTTGAAATAGTCAGCTGACAATTTTGCCAAACGAAAATTGTCACAGTGCTTATTTACAATGGATGCAAATGTAAGATAATCCTCGTCATCCCATTTTGACAAGTTAAAACACTTCCATCTCTTGTGAAATAGAGTTGTATTAGGGCTAAATAACTCAGACAAAAGTCTTACTGCTTCATCAAACCCCAATTCATTTGTTTTCTTTGGAAGAATGTAATTGACAAACTATGTTCGGCTGTTCCCAACTTTCTCAAAAGTAGGCGAACTTTTTTTAGCGTTCGACCAATCCTCACAATCAACCACTAAAAGATCTCCATATCTTCTATAGAAAGCTTCAAATGTTTTATCTTCTTCAGGAAGATAATTAAATGTCTCCATAGAATTCCAAATTGTGTTGTGAGAAAATGCAGTGTTGTTTTCTCTAACATCCTTTTTACTTAATGTTTTTAGAAGTAATTCTTCTTGTTTTTGGAATTCAAAAAAAAAAAAAACTGTTGTTGTTCTCTCTGCTGTAGAAGCAATTTTTCTTCCTCTACTTTTTGCTTTTCTTCTTTTTGTTGTAGGAGCAATTTTTCTTCTAACATTTGTTGCCATTCCTCAGTCTTCTGTTGATGATAAAGTTGTGTCTTCATCTGAACAAGGGTTGCTTTAAAGTCCTCCATAATGACTTCAAATACGTGTTCTCAGAGGAAAAAAATCAGAATTTAGACAATTTTTCTTCTATAAGAGGGGGAAAGAAAATAATTCCTTTCCTTAATATTTCTCAGCTCTGGTTGATAATAACTGTAAAAAAAAAAAAAAAATCTTTTTTTTTCTAATAAAGTCTAAGTGCTTCTATTTTTCTCTAAGAGGAGAAAAAAATTTGCATAAACAACCACACTGCTAACAGAATTTTTTTTTTCCTTTTTTCCCCTGTGGGGTCAAGAGAAGCAAAGAACAATGCAATGCTTTAAATTATAGCAACGAGGAAGAGAGAAAAAAAAACTCACAATTTTTCACTAGTAAGTATTTTTAAATTGTTGGTTTTAAATGAATTGAGTTAATATTTCTTTCATACTTTTCCCTTCTTCCTAAATATATCCGACGCCCGCATCTGACTTTTTCCATATTTACGTTGCCTGTTATTCGGTTGCTGTCCTTTTTTTTTTTGTTGTTTTATCAGTTGTATATTAATATACAACTGTTGTATGTGTAGCTTTCTTTCATGAAAATTTCTCTTTGGTTCGCCAGACTTGAGGTTAACACACTGGGATCTTTAGACGTCTTTAGAGTTATGGCGTGACCTTTTTTTTTTTTTTTTTTTTTTTTTGGGGAATTTTTTTCTTTTTAGGTAGAGGTTTCTCTTTGTGGTTCAAATATTCTTCGTCGCCAGTTGTCATGGTGTAAAACCATAGAAAGATAACACGGACTCAGATATAAGGTTAAATAGTATATTCTCAGAAACATAATACAAAGGTAAATGTGGACTGGAGAGTACTTTCTCTCACTGGGGTCCTGACTCACTCATTCACTCACTCTGTCTACTACTCGGTGACGGTTTTTACTTGAAAGAGTCTGGTTGTGATACAAAGTCAGTTTTTAACGTAGGGACCCGAATGTTTTCACTCGGGCCGCTGGTCTAAGCTTGTCAGAGCTGGTCTCAGCTAGTCATAGCTGGTCTCAGCTAGTCATAGCTGGTCCAAACTGGTCAGAGCCGGTCCAAGCTAGTCATAGTTGTGATACCACCAGCACGGGGACGGAGCCCTGTGACCGGTTAGTATCCGAGTGTGTACACCCCTCCAAGAAAGGATTTACGCACTCGACCCTCATTTGGTGACTCCCTTTACTCAAAGTTGGTAGCCATATTATATAGGTGTGGAAGAGTCCATTTGTAGGTAGGTCCCCCAAATACTAATCCAATGCACGTTCGGATTTCGGTGTCACATCCCCCCCACTGTTAAAACACTCCCCCAGATATTTAAACTTCTGTACTTGCTTGATTTTTAGCATCTTCATTCTGCACCATTCTGGATATAACGATAAACTACATCTGCGTCCTTGGGTATAACGATAAACTACATCTGCCTCCTTGGGTATGACGATAAACTACATCTGCCTCCTTGGGTATGACGATAAACTACATCTGCCTCCTTGGGTATGACGATAAACTACATCTGCGTCCTTGGGTATGACGATAAACTACACCCGCATTCTGGGTTTGACGATAGCCTACATCCACGTCCTGGGTAAGACAATAAACTATATCCGACAGCAAGACCTCCGATCAGGTTTTGAGGAGCGTAGGGCCACCTCTTAATTGCTGGTGTTCCAAGGTCCACCTTGACCCGGGCTGCTAGCACGTGTTAGGGTCCCAGTTATGGGAAAATAGTTAACCCCCAAACTGGGGTTAAAACACTATGAAAATGATAAAATATGTTTTAATACCAGAAATACTTTGTAAAAAATTGTTATTAACAAGACATTATTACCAGCTCTATATGTTTGAAAAAAAAAATTACCTGCTATACATTTCAGAAAAAAATATTGCCAGAAATACATTTCTGGAAAAAATATTACCAGCAATAAAAATTTTGCCGGCATTAAATAGCCCATTCAGGTTGATATGCCGTAAAACAAACCAAACCAAATCTTCAATCTGCAAGCTTCATCTTTGGCTTTTCCTCTTTCCGATGTCCATAATTTGTATCTCCTTAGAGTTGATAGTCCTTTTTTCTATATTTCAAGAATAAGAAAAATAGCTGGCCTGCCATCGAGCGTCGCACTGCACTTTTTGACCCCCCCTCACTCATCATCATTTATTTTTCACTACATATATATATATATATATATATATATATATATTTTGTTTGTTTTCTTTACATCTTCGGTTGGACTCAACTTGAGTCCGGGATTATTCTTGTTGTTAGCAGGAATAAACAGCACGTTTTTCTAATTTGATAATACGCAAACACACACGGTCCTCTACAGGCTTCTATCACTAAAACATTATTATCTCAAAAAAAAAAAAATCTAGAAATATTTTCTGGCTTTAAATAACCTGAAAAAGGTTGATAACCCGTAGAAAATAAATGAATCAGTCAAATAAAAACTGCTTTAGCAACAACGATTAACCCTTAGAATTGGGTAAGTAACCTAACTATTACCGTTCTGTCAGTTCATAAGATGGACACTGCACACCAAGAGGCAGCGTTTTTGGAAGCTCACTAGCAATATAGACTGAATACTTTGAAGGAGACAAAATTTCGAACCCCATCTACAGACCCTGTAAAAATAAATTAAAAGATAAAATGACGAGATTATTATTTACTCCCACTAGAAGTGCAAATAAGCAATCATTTATACCTGCAGATTTACATAACTGATAGTATATTTCCGAATTATTCAGGTGTGTCGAAATTGAATGATTTTAGCAGGCTCTTCCACAAACTGACATTCTCCAACTCACCAATGGCTGCCAAATTCAATCCTTTTAAATCATCCTATGTAGATTTTTTTTCCAATCCGGTGGGCTCCAAGCCTACTCGGTGACTGTCCTTTTTGTTACCGTCTGCCAAATCAAAACAAATCCCCATTTCATCTCGAATGGCTTCCAGACGCCTCCGGACACCGCTGAATGCTTCTCGGCTATTTCCGCCGCCCGACGCACGCCAAACGCTGTTCTTCCTGAGTACATAAGGTTCGCATAATGTTTCTGGAACGACACGAAAAATATTGCACAAACAAACAAAAAAAAAATTATAAGAAAGACACAGTATCAAATGATCGCTTAAAGCATGCCGACATTTTTTTTTTAAATCACACAAACCTATCAGATAAAACAAAGCAAACTAATATACAACATGCTCTCAGCTAGAATTTCAAATCACGCAGTAACAAAGATTGGTCGAACTGTTAATTGGCCACGACATTTAGAAATATATACAACCAATCATATTTTATAAGAATATATTTTCCAATCGTGGGGAAGTGGTTGACGGTGGAAGGGTATTGTACCCCCAACTTCGAATCCATGATAGGGGGCTCCACTCTAATCCAACTCAAATTTCATGAGGTAATATTCACATAAAATACAAATTTTAATGTAACCTCATTATGTACAATAATGGATCATATGCAATATAGGTGAAGAATTCAACTGGAAAAGTTTAAAATAAATGCAGTGTATCTAAATACTAATTAGAGACATATCATAACAAATCATTCCATCTTAAAATAAATCAACAATGTTTTGAGGTAATTTTTAATATCAGCTTGAAATTTTTCTTCTTAAAATGTTGAACAACAGCAAAAAGCCAGAGAGAAGAAACTGTTAGCATAGAACTTACGGTTACATTTAGCCAACTCAACTGTAAAATGTTGAGACCTTGCCGCCAATATAGACAAGTCTTTCAAATTT